>NC_069403.1:40922101-40932295 GCF_026875155.1 Cherax quadricarinatus | reverse complement strand
TGAAAAGGTCGTGCCCAAGAATTAGGCAAGCGAAGAATTCCCAAGTATTAAGATCCCAAGAAGTTGCAGTGTCTGACAGGTTTGTAGATGAATGGTTCAGAGAACCGACATGTTGATAAATTAGACACATGTGCAACTCTTGGGTATCTTTATTGAGGAAACGTTTCGCCACACAGTGGCTTCATCAGTCCATACAAAGGAGAATCTTGAAGAACAGGAGGAGAATGAGGTAATCAGTCCCTCAACCTTGAGTCGATGTGGTCAGTCCATCAATCTTGAATAGAATACGGCATACGTGCTGAGAAGGAGCTTATATAAACCGTTGGCAGGAGAGGTGCAGAAGTCATAGGTCGTGTAACATTTGTTCAATGTTGAAGTAGGTCGTGCCCAAGAATTAGGCAAGCGAAGAATTCCCAAGTATTAAGATCCCAAGAAGTTGCAGTGTCTGACAGGTTTGTAGATGAATGGTTCAGAGAACCGACATGTTGATAAATTAGACACATGTGCAACTCTTGGGTATCTTTATTGAGGAAACGTTTCGCCACACAGTGGCTTCATCAGTCCATACAAAGGAGAATCTTGAAGAACAGGAGGAGAATGAGGTAATCAGTCCCTCAACCTTGAGTCGATGTGGTCAGTCCATCAATCTTGAATAGAATACGGCATACGTGCTGAGAAGGAGCTTATAAACCGTTGGCAGGAGAGGTGCAGAAGTCATAGGTCGTGTAACATTTGTTCAATGTTGAAGTAGGTCGTGCCCAAGAATTAGGCAAGCGAAGAATTCCCAAGTATTAAGATCCCAAGAAGTTGCAGTGTCTGACAGGTTTGTAGATTTGAATGGTTCAGAGAACCGACATGTTGATAAATTAGACACATTGTGCAACTCTTGGGTATCTTATTGAGGAAACGTTTCGCCACACAGTGGCTTCATCAGTCCATACAAAGGAGAATCTTGAAGAACAGGAGGAGAATGAGGTAATCAGTCCCTCAACCTTGAGTCGATGTGTTCAGTCCATACTTGAATGAACGCACTGTGAAACTTTACCTTCATAAGTAAGAGTTGACATGTGTCAATTTATAACGTCCGTATTCCTCAGAAACTGAACTCTTGGGATCTTAATACTTGGGAATTCTTCGCTTGCCTAATTCTTGGGCAGACCTACTTCAACATTGAAAAGTTACACACCTATGACTTCTGCACCTCTCCTGCCAACGTTATAAAGCTCCTTTCAGCACGTATGCCGTATTCTATCAAGATTGATGGACTGACCACATCGACTCAAGTGAGGGACTGATTACCTCATTCTACCTCCTTCTTCAAGATTCTCCTTGTATGGACTGATGAAGCCACTGTGTGGCGAAACGTTTCCTCAATAAAGATACCCAAGAGTTTGCACATGTGCTAATTTATCAACATGTCGGTTCTCTGAACCATTCATCTACAAACCTGTCAGACACTGCAACTTCTTGGGATCTTAATACTTGGGAATTCTTCGCTTGCCTAATTCTTGGGCACGACCTACTTCAACATTGAACAAATGTTACACGACCTATGACTTCTGCACCTCTCCTGCCAACGGTTTATAAGCTCCTTCTCAGCACGTATGCCGTATTCTATTCAAGATTGATGGACTGACCACATCGACTCAAGGTTGAGGGACTGATTACCTCATTCTCCTCCTGTTCTTCAAGATTCTCCTTTGTATGGATGATGAAGCCACTGTGTGGCGAAACGTTTCCTCAATAAAGATACCCAAGAGTTGCACATGTGTCTAATTTATCAACATGTCGGTTCTCTGAACCATTCATCTACAAACCTGTCAGACACTGCAACTTCTTGGGATCTTATAATAATACTTGGGAATTCTTCGCTTGCCTAATTCTGGGCACGACCCCTACTTCAACATTGAAAAAATGTTACACGACCTATGACTTCTTGCAACCTCTCCTGCCAACGGTTTTTATAAGCTTCCTTCTCAAGCACATATAGCGTATTCTATTCAAGATTGATGGATGACACATCGGCTCAAGGATTTTGAGGGACTGAGTACCTCATTCTCCTCCTGTTCTTCAAGATTCTCCTTTGTATGGACGGATGAAGCCACTGTTGTGGCGAAAAACGTTGCCTAAGTAAAGATCCCAAGAGTTGCAATGTGTCTAATTTATCTGGTTACCCATTTTACTGATAAGTCGAACAGGGAAAACAGGTGTAAGGAAACTCGCCCCTATGTTCCTCATCCTTGCCAGGAATCGAACACGGGAACCTCAGGCGTGTGAAAGCGAAACTTTGCTCAGGCCATTACGATGTGATGCATGGTTAGTAACTGTTGCAAAAAGGTGAAGGCTGGAGGGCGGTGATATCGTGTCAGAGGGCAATGTGTAGTGTGAATATAATGCATGGAATCCGTAGCTTGAAGATTAGAAGGAGAGGATTCTAAAAGTATTATTCAGAGGGCAGAGGAGGGAATGTTGAGGTGTTTTGCGCATTTACAGAGGAAGGAATAAATTAAAATGACTGGCGGGGATTTCAATCTGTAGGTGCGAAAGCAAGGAGGATAGGGGTTCGTCCTTAGGAAAGGTTGGAGGGAGGGGGTAAAGGTTTTGTGGACAAGGGGCTTGGAGTACCAGCAAGCATGCGTGAACGTGTTAATTGGAGCGAGTGGACTTCAAGTGTTCTTGTAGTGTAAGCAAAGTAACATGAAGGGATTCAGGGAACTGGTTAGCCGGTGTTGAGTCCCGGAGGTGGGAACTACAGACCTGCGCTCTAAAGGAGGGATGTTGGTATGTTGCAGATTTTTAACTGTAGTGTAAAGCACCCCTCTTTCAAGACAGTGAGAGAGTGAATGCTGATAAAAGTGTTTCCTCCTTTTTGGTCCACCACAGACCTTGGTGGGAACCGACGATGCGTTTAATATATATATATATTATATATATATATATTTATATATATATATTATTATTATATATATATTATCATTTATATACATTGATATAATATCTATATATATATATATATATATTTATAATTTTTATATATATATATTTATTCTATATATATATATATAAACAACGGAGGCGTGCTCCCTTCACGAGCAACGTATTATATAAATACTGAAAACCATGAAAAGAGTGGTACTGTATCACTAAACACCACTGCGATATAAAATACTGATCGAGAAGGCAGTCACACCTAACGCGGGACTAGAATGAAATGAGCTCAGAGGCACCCACACCGCCGTATGTTTTCGAAATCAAGTAAAACACCTTGCACTGCTGGTGTTCTTCTTTGTTCTTTTCCTCTCTAGAAATGACCAAATTATCTCAAGTACACTGCTCGTCTGCCATATACTAATACTCTTAGTTACTCCACAACTCCTTATAATATCCTCACTAACGAATTCTCTGTTATAGACATATTACACCCACATTGCCATTAGACACGACATCTAACACTATCCTCCAGCCTCTCTTGCTGTAACATTTACAACCCATTCTTCACAGCCATATAAAAGTGCTGGTACCACGATAATCTCGTACGTTCCTTTCTTTGCCTCCATGGATAACGTTTTTTGTCTGCACAGATACCTCAAAGCACACTCACTTTTTTCCATCATCAATTCTATAGTTAACCTCGTCCTTTCATAAACCCATCTGCTGACAAGTCAACTCCCAAATATCTGAAGACATTCACTTCTTCCATACTCCCTCCCTCCACAGTGATACCCAGTTTTTCATTATTTAAGCCGTTTGATACCCTCATCACCTTATTCTTATCTATGTTCACTTTCAACTTTCTTAATTTACACACACCCCAAACTCGTCCACTAACCTTTCCAACTTTTCCTTAGAATCTTCCAAAAGCACAGTATCACCAATAAAAAGTAACTGTATCAACTCCCAATTTGTATTTGATTCCCCATAATATAATCCCACCCATGTCCCCTAGCATTTACTTCTTTTACAACCCCCATCTATAAACATATTAAACAACCATGGTTACATTACACATCCCTGTCGAAGGCTACTTTAATCGAGGAAGTAATCTCTCCCACACACCCAAGACTTGTGCATCACTATCCTCATTTAAGACTCTTCGCACATTTAGGATTTACTACTATTCTATACACTTGCAACATCTGTCACATTGCTCCCCCATCCACCAAATGGATTTTCTGAATCCATAAATGTAATGAAAACTTCCCTACCCTTATCTATACACCTTTCATATATATACTTCAATGTAAACACTTGATCCATACACATCCTACCCATTTCTAAAGCCTCCTTGTTCATCTACAATACTAATCTTTTTTCCCACCTCTAAATCTTTCAACTTTACCGTACTCTTTACCTCGTATAGTTAGTAAACTTATTCCCCTAATTTTTTTGACTTTCTTTTGTCCCCCTTCCCTTTATATAAAGGAACTATACACGTTCTCTGCCAATCGCTAGGTACCTTCCCCTTTTTCATTAATTTATTAAACAAAAATAACAACCACTCCAACACAAAATTATACCACCCTGTTTTTAACCAATTCTGTTTGATCACATTAGTTACCCAGCCTGTGTACATTCTTCCTATGTACTGCCTCCACGCTCCTCCCCCACACTCAATCGGGCTCTTCTTTCACGCCTAAAAACATGTTATACTTTCCATGGCCAGTGTATGAAAATTAATGCCCTTCCTCCTCTTCAATCAACAACTTAGTTCCTCAACATATTCCGCCATCTTCTAACGACTTCTCTACTCCTCACTACTAATCCCCTACTATGTTTTTAAATGAGAAATCTGTTCCTTCCATTGGCTTTCTGTACCGTTTATCTCCAATTTTTTTTATAGCCACGCAAAATTTGTTGACAGTGCATCTTCCTCTCCTATCATATGCTCTCCTTTTGCAACTCTCACCACTCACTTCACCTTTCTGTTAGTCTCCATATACTCTTCCATTCTGAGATATATAAGATATATAGATATATATATATATATATATATTTATATTTTACAATATATTTATATTGTCGTTGCCGAATAGGCAGAAACTTGCCATCTTGGCTTAAATAGCAACATTCTTCTTGCTCATATAGGACAAAGCGAAAATTGGTGTAGCAATATTTACGTCAAAATCATTCTTGAACATAACGAAAAATGTTATTGCACTGTGTTTGTTTGTATTAAATTATTGTATCAAATCTAAAATATATTCTAGTTGGGTTAGGCTAAATAAAGTGTTTTGTTATAATAAGGTTAGGTAATTTTCTAAGATTCTTTTGGAACAAAATTTAAATTTTTTTACATTAACATTATTGAAAAAAAATATGTTCTTTGAACGCTATAAGAGAAAACTTTTAGAAAGACTTAATTTTAATATGAGTCTATTGCTAATTGACCAGTTTTACATAATTCGGCACGACACACACAACACACACACACATTTTATATAGATTTAATATATATATATATATATATATATATTTATATATATATATATATATATATATAATATATTTATATATATTTATATATGCATATATATATAATATATATTATATATATATATACTATTATATATATTATATTATATATATACTATATATATATATATATATATATATATATATAAATTAAGCGATAAAGATGTTAATGTATACAGTTAAAGTAAAACCGGGGGCGGGAGGAGTCCAGTCCAGGTCACCAGTTCTCCAAGAATATCTGACAAACTGACACTTTAAATCACTGAGGAACATATGGCTCATAACTTGGTAACCATCCAAAGCAATAGCCATGTTTACCCCAAAGTCAGGCACCCCGGTGAGTCTATGCTTTGTTTCTTAGCTTATTTTATTCTTGTCCTTATGGGGTTGGCTTCACGAGCGTTCCTACATTCAACGTACTTCTTAAAAATGAACGATAGTATACACAAAAATTATAGCAGCCAGAAGGGTTAAAGCCAAGGGCATGAACTCTTTAATAGTGAACATAGCGGATAACTCTCTTTAAGTGCACGAATGAGAGTAAAATAACTGAGGACCCATGCTGTGGCTCCCCTGGTGTGCCCTTGTTTTTGGGAAAGCATGGTTGTGCGGAAGTGACAACGGGACGAAAGTGGTAAAAGAACACGACCATCTCGTGGAATGGAGAGAGCGAATTCTGTAGTTGAAGAGGAAGCGAGCAAACAATTGGCATTTGACTCAGCATTCGAGAGAGAATGAAAGATGTGGTGAAGAGGACAAAAAAAAAAATTTAACATCTTAATTATACGTTATGTGTCTTTCAGCCAAGGGATCTGCTGCTTGCTGATGACAAATCGGCTTTATTTTTGGAAGACTTCTGATTCTCTGTAGTAGTGGCGATGTTTGGAAATGTAAGTCACCAAGTATTAAAACCATTTTGTTCAAGGTAATGTAAGCCACATATATAGTGAATCCCCCCCAAAGATTGAAACGTGAGAGCTGAAAAGAATGAATATGGAAGAAATTAATGTTACTTAGTTGATTTTGAGGCATCTGGTCAGGAGAAAGATGATGAAACGATGCTGTGAATGCCTGAATAAATGTGCGAGAAGGAAACATAGCAGTTTTGAAGATTTTGTTACAAAGAAAGGAAGGGATGTCGTGGATGCTTAAGGCGTAATGTAAATAAAGCATACGTGATTGTTAACATTCTGTGTAGGGTTGTAGAATGTCTCTGAATATAGTAGGACGAGGAATGAGGCATGTTATTGTCGTGCCTGAGAGCAATGTGTGTTGTGAATATTATGCAGAGAAATAGGAGTGAAGAAACTTAAAGCCGTTGTGGTAGTAAGAAATATATAGCTCAAAGCGGAGAAGAGAATGTTGAAAGTATTTTGACGGGTTGAATGGATGGAGAAAGACAAATGGATCGTGAGGGTATGTAAATCTGTCTTGAATGGAGGGCGGTTAATCGGAGGAAGGATTGGAAGAAAAACACGAAGGAGGTTTCAAGAGGTGGGACTTGAGAATCTAACAGGCATATGCGAATTTGTAAGAGTTGAATGGATGGGGGCAAATTGTGATGTTGCAGAATAAGTATGGAAGGTTCTCAGAAAATTCGATTAGCCGGTTTTCGTTTTAGGATGTAAAGTACGATTCCGGTGCTATGAAAGTCCTTTGTAGAAACATACCGAGATTCCACAAAATTATGAACGCAACAGCGTTGAAGAAATGGAGCAACAGAAACGATAAATTGTGGGGGAAAACTTGTCGCTTTACAGACGCACCAACATGATAAGTCCAAAAGCACAACAGTTCTTGAAATTTTCTCTGGTTAGAATAGGTAGTCATTAGACTGAAAAATATGCACTTTTTCAAGACCAATGTGTAACCGTTGTTCCTTTCTCACTTGAGTTATATATATATATATATATAATTTATATTTTATATATTTATTTTATATATTTATATATATATAATATATTATATTATATTTATATATATATATATATATATATATATACTATATATATATATTTATATATTTATATATAATATATATTTATATTGCCTTGCTTAATAGGCAAAATTCGATCAATTAAGCAAGAACTCATTTAAAAATTAAGTCTTTTCTAAATTTTCTCTTATACGTTTAAAGATTTATTTTTTATTTATTGATGTTAATGTAAAATAATTAATTCTTTTGATACAATGTACTTCAGAAAAAAACCTTACCTACCTTTATTATAACAAGCGGCGCCAATATTCATTAAGGCCTAATCAAACTAAATTTTATTTTTGATAATTATTTCAACCATGACGAGTGGCAGTGTTGTTATTGATTATTAAATACCACTCGTTCGTGGTTAAAATAATATATATACTGCTTGAGGAGGCTAGTGCACCAAACGGGGAGTAGAACGAAATTAACTCTGAGGCACTTACACCACCGTATGTCCTCCGATCACG
Source organism: Cherax quadricarinatus (assembly GCF_026875155.1). NCBI lineage: Eukaryota > Metazoa > Arthropoda > Malacostraca > Decapoda > Parastacidae > Cherax > Cherax quadricarinatus. The sequence goes on along the minus strand of NC_069403.1, from coordinate 40,924,375 downwards.
GTAAAACACCTAGCTCTGCTGGGTGCTTGAGTGGTCCTGTGGGTTAGAGCGTCATGTGATTTTCGTTCACCATGAGGCGGGCCAAAACGAAATGGGTTCGAGTCCTCGGCTAGTCGCAGTGTTGTTATTCATATTTTAGATATGTTTTCATTAATTTATATGAAACTATATGAAATATATTTTTTTCGTTTAAGGTAATAATGACTTGCGAAAACATTGCATACACAAATTTTTGCTTGCCTTATTCGGAAAGAAGAGCGTGGATATTTTAAGCCAAAATAGCAAGTTTTACTTATTAGGCAGAATTATATATAAGTATAATATATATATATATATATATATATATATCATTATATGCAAGGAATTTTCGCTGCAGAGCATGCGAAAATATACACAAACACTGATCTCTGGTGAAGGAGACTCGACCTACGAACTTAGGACAAGGTACGCAGTGCTTTACCAATTTACCCACAATGGACCCAAAGGTGTGGGTTAGAATGGTAATGCACTGCGTCACCTGGTCCATAAGGTTCGTAGGTTCGACGTCTCCCTTCAGACAGAGATCAGTGTTTAACATATTTATTTATATATATATACTTTTATATATATTTATATATAGATATATATATAATATATATATATATATATATATATGTATGTCACGTAATAACACTGCACTAGCCTAGGAGTATTGAACCAAATCTTTTTTGGCCCGCCGGGGAACAAGTCGAGCTTGGCTGGATGCCGCGATTGTTAAGATAGTGTTGGTTTCTTGTGGCTTCAGCGTCCATGTATTTTCGCTAACCATGAGGCGGGCCCCAAAACCAGCATGGGTTCACTCTTGGCTAGTGCAGTCTTATTATTGTTCAAATTCCAATCGTTTCGTGGGTAAATCTTTATATAAATAACATTCTTGTTGAGCTAGTACACAAACAGGGAGCAGAACGAAATTAGCTCAGAGGCGTCCACACAACCGTATGTCCTTCGATTCTGGGTACAACATCGAGCTTGGCTGGATGCGCCATTGTTAAGGATTGTGTGGTACTAGTGGTTGAACGCTTTTTCGCTCACCATGAGGAGTGGGCCAAAGCAGATGGGTTCCATATGGCTAGCTGCAGTTTTATTGTCAATAACCCACTCGTTTTCGTGGGTACAATAATATCATATGATAATTACTATCTGCCAGTTTAACTTTGTTTACCATTATTTAATTTAGTCCCTATATATTTTCTCCTTTATTTTAGCTTTACATAACAGCCTTAGTTCATATATTATTCACAACTGTTAAAATAATAAGGTGTAGCTAACGGACGTCTGGAGTTTTGAGGACTATATGACCGCGGGTTCAAATCCGCCCGCGTGGTATGGTTAGTGAACATCCTTATTACACTTTAGCACCTGAGACATGGCACCTGATTATTTTAACCAGTTGTGATTAATATTTGTGCACCTCTGCAAAAGCAAGTGTGTTTCGTGCGTGTGGTGAAAGTGTTGAATGATGATGAAGTATTTCTCTTTTTGGGGATTTTTCTTTTCTTTTTTGGGTCAACTGCCTCGTGGGAGACGAACCGAATTGTGAAAAATCATATATACTTTATATCATATTATATATAGATATATATATATATATATCTAATATATATATATATATATATATTTATTATTATGGAAGAATTAGATTTCTCATTCCTCTTGGTCTTCTCTATTTCCTTATGGTTTCTTGCTCTTGATTATTTCCTTTATCTCCATGGGGACGTGGGAACAGGAATTCTTCCCCCGTAGGAGCCACCGTTAGAGGCGACCATTAAAAATGCCGGGTGATGAGGCTAGTAACCCCTTCTCCTGAATATATTTACTAAATTTAATAGGAGAAACTTGCGTTTTCACCTGTTTGGCCACCCTCCCTCCCTGTGGGATACGGATTGTTTGTCGAAAGAAGAAGTTGTCAAGGTACGGTAACCAGGGGATTCGCCATTGCACGATATCGTTCAGTGAAATAAACGCCGACACCAACGAGATTTTAAAATTTTAATATTAAATTGCTTTAAAATATCGTATTATAACTTCCCCTCAGATTTGAAAACTACTCATACTCACACACCACCCCACCACACACAAAACCACACCCACACACACACACACACCACCACACACACACCGCACCACACACACACACACACACACAACACACACACACCAAACACAACACCACCACACACACACAACACCCACGGAGTCGGACTCCCCCCCGCACCTCAACTAGGTGAGTAACAC
>NC_069403.1:40852101-40904601 GCF_026875155.1 Cherax quadricarinatus | reverse complement strand
CTCGAGTCTCCTTCGACATTAGATTAGTGTTTGTGTATGTTTCGCCTGTTCTACGAAATTAAAACATATACGTCATGCTGAATAGGTAAAACTGGTCGATTAGGAAGAACTCATATGAAATTAAGTAATTTCTAAAATTTTCTCTTTACGTTTAAAGACCTTTTTTTTTTTGTCATTTATGTTAATGTAAAAATTAATAATTTTGTACCAAAAAAGCCTTAGGAAATTTACCTAAATATATTATAACAAGCGCAATTTAATCTAACTATATACATTTTTCATTAGCTGACAATAATTTAATAATAAACAAACAGAATGAAATATATTTTTATCGTTAGGTTCAAAACGATTTTTGCATAATTAGTGCACACATAAATTTTCACTTGCCTTATTCGGCAAGAAGAGCGTTTCTGTTTAAGCCAAAAGCGCAAGTTTGATCTATTCGGCATGATATATATTATATATATATATATATATATATATATATATATATATATATATATATATATATGTCGTGCCGAATATGTAAAACTGGTCAATTAGCAAGAACTCATTTAAAATTAAGTCCTTTCTAAAATTTTCTCTTATACGTTTAAAGATATATTTTTTTCATTAATGTTAATGTAAAAATTTTTAATTTTGCACCAAAAGAATCTTAGAAAACTTACCTAACCTTATTATAACAAGAACAATTTATTTTAGCCTAACCCAACTAAATATATTTTAGATTTGTTTACAATAATTTAATAATAAACAAACACAGTGAAATATATTTTTTTTCGTTAGGTTCAGAATGATTTTGGCGAAATTATTGCATACACAAATTTTCACTTGTCCTATATGGCAAGATGAGCGTTGCTATTTAAGCCAAGATCGCAAGTTCTGCCTATTCGGCACGACATATATATATATATATATATATATATATATATATATATATATATATAATATATATATATATATATATATATATATATATATATATATATATATATATATATATATATATATATATATATATATATATATAATGTATGTATGTATTGTTATTATTATTATTATTATTATTATTATTATTATTATTATTATTATTATTATTATTATTATTGTGTTGCTCAAAATTCCCAGGACACGCAAAACGCACAAACAACTTTATCCACTGTTTGGCTAAACACTTTTAAAGGTTCTGTAATCTTAAAGTCAAGTTCTGTGCGAGGTGCTCGGTCTCATACACTCTTACTTACCGTAGTGTACTGTTATGTACTCCTATGATGTAGTCTTCGCACTGCTGTGTACTCTTATGTACTTCTATGTACTCCTATACGCTTTAGTACTCCTGTATACATCCAGGTATTCTTATGTACTCCCATATATTCTCATGGACTCTTGTGTATTGACCTGTCCTGTTGTCATGTCAGATGTTGTAATCTTGCTGTATGTACTCTCACGTACTAAAATGATTTTAATGTACTCCCATATACCATTACGTACTCCTATGCTCTCCAAATGTGCTCTGATACTCCTGCTTACGCGTATGAATTCCCATGCACTATCATGTCCTCCTATTTCTCACATGCACTTCCACGTTGTTATGAGCTCACATGTCTTCCTCTGTACTCGCATGTCCTCTTTTGCACTCGCACGTCATCCTTTGTACTCGCACGTCCTCCTTTGTACTTGCACGTCCTCCTTTGTACTCGCACGTCCACCTTTGTACTCGCACGTCCTCCTTTGTACTCGCACGTCCTCCTTTGTACACCCATGTCCTCTTTTCTACTCCCATGTCCTCATTTGTACTCCCATATCTTGTCTATATCCCCTGGAGTCTCATTATTTTCATATATATGTTATTTAAACTTCATCTCCTTTTTATTTCGCTATTAATTACGCGGGAAAAATTGAAAATGAAAAATTGTGGGTCCTGCATAAATTAGTTGTGAGCGGCGATAACCAAGACCTATTTTTTCAAGTGGTGATTTAAATCTGCCTTTGGTGGCAATTTTAATGATTTGGAGGATGGATTTATGGACCGTGGTGGGTGAGGGGAGGAAGGGAAAGAGGGGTAGAGGAAGGGGAAATGTGCGGTGAGGGGAAGAGGAATGGGCATTAGCAGGGGAATTAGTGAGTTTTTTTTCTTATTTTTTATTTCGCCAGATTTGATATATCAGCTGTATGCTGCTTGTCTATTCTATGTGACAGTTGTACATAAATGCTATTTAATACCGTCTAAATGAAGAATTAGACACATGTACCACAACTGGGTATCTTCATCTGTAGACGTTTCGTCATGCAGTGGCTTTATCAATACAATAGAAAGGAGATAAGGGGGAGGGTAGCTATCCATGTCATATTCCATCTAGCTGGAAGGAGCTCATATAATGTGTTGAAATTTGTCAGCTTGAGTATTTGGTAGGGCGATGAGGACATGGTCAAGTACAGGGAGGACGGGACACGCAGAAGAGGGTACACGCTGCGTGGAGGTTTGGGACCTCAGGCAATTTCCACGTTCTTTTTTATCAGTTATCTCTTCTCCATTCCAGAGAGTGCATTTCAAGAGCTTAGAGACGTTCCCGGTAGTTTAAATGCTTTACTGACTCTATGTAGGCAGTAAACTATCTTAGTGCATTTTCCAGCACTATTCATGGTGCCTGGAAGAAGCTGAGAGCACAGAACAATGTATAAGGTGTGAGAGTGTGCAGGCTCGTATTTTAAATTATTATTATTATTATTATTATTATTATTATTATTATTATTATTATTATTATTATTATTATACTATATAATATAATGTGTTTTGTAATTTGTGACAACGGAACATCTTTCTATGTTCCATTGCGCACTGATTAACTTTTTTGATATTTACAATTTTTCTGTAACTTATTCCAAGACGATTTTCATGTTCATTTTGGCATCTTACATTTTGGTATCTGGAGTTGTGATTGGTGTTTTAACAATGTCTGGAGTTGTGATTGGTGTTTTAACAATGTCTGCTTCAAGGACGAGAAAAAACAAAGGGCCCAAAACCCTGTCATGGAGGAAACTAAACTTTATGCTTTGCTAAAACTGAATTTTTGTTTTGTTTATTGCCACTCTGAGCTGTTAAAAAATAAAATATTCATTTCCCCACTTTTCCTGCTTTATCTATTAAACTGATTTTATGAGTTATATCTCCAAGTTTCGCAATTGTCACGTCTATGCAGTGAAAACTTAGACCCCAACTGCGTTTTATTTCATTCCGGAGCCTCGATGATTTTGTCATAATTAATTCATAGTTACTGCAGGCATGATTTTCTTGCTCTAAATCCATTTTGGCTCAGAAGACTTAATGCTTATCCATTAAATCGGTAAGTTGGTATGTTAGAACTATCATTTTAAAGACGTATGACATTCAGAGTCGGTGGTGCTGGTGTGTCACTTGATATTAATGTTTGTTGATCCCTTTGTGAAAATGGTTTGCCTGTACTTTTGTGAGGTCTCTGGGATATAACCTACTTCCCCAAAGAACACTGAGTATTTGTGCTTGTGGTATTTTCCGTTTCTTTAAATATACCTCTTTCCGGGAACCAAGTTCAGGTGGTACATGCGTAGATATGTTGTTCATTTCTTTATCGGAATCTGTAGAAGCTGAGCTATTGTCAAATACATCAATTTTATGGTGAGCAGCGATAATAAAAAGACTACATGGGTTGTTAACTCTCACGGCATCGATGTGACTGCCGAACACTACTGATCCATCAAACTGTTCATTCAGGATATCATTTAAATTATTTGACGTAATTGGTGCATGAATCTTGTACTTTTTTATTATCTGATAATATATAATTGAAAATATTACGAACAGATATAGTATGGCCTGCTAATTGGTTTTAATGGAACTTCCAAATGCAGCAAACAAATTCAGCAATAGTATACGACTTGTATTTCCTTCACCAGACATAATTTTCAAAATATATACAAGTATGCACACGTATATACACTATGTACAGAAGTTGAATAGCAAGTGTACTATAATGTGACAAAAGATGGCAACAGCAGAAGCCAGAGAGAGAGCACCATATCAACCAGCAGCTCAGACAAATCTGTCAGTTCGCTCGCCACAAGTGAACCACGTTGCTTCAACTTTGACGGGATTGTCTGTGACTGGCCAGTGAACCAAGGTACTGATTTAACGACGGGTACCCTATTGATCATTAAACCCTTAGCACCTGCTTCGCTGGTTGGGAGGCAGCCTATATGGGAGTGTGACATTCGCTGAATAAAATGTAACACTCTTGGCATGCTAAAGAAAGTAAATTTGGTAAACATCCCCCTTCATTGATTTATTTATTACTTATCTACACACGAATTTATGCTTCTTTGCTCCTTTGTGAGGTTATGATCAGTGTATTGTGCTGAGACTCAGTGTATTGTGCTAAGACTCAGTGTATTGTGTTATGACTTATATGGATGAATAATTCCTCATTGTTCATGAGGATCAAATGTGCATTTTCATTTCAATTTAGTTTTGTTATTTGCTGTTTCAGTACAAACTTTTTACAGTCTTAAAAGTTTCCGGTGTGTCCTTTGGTTATATTACGAACAGGTATGACGACCTTGTCTGTCATCTTCCATTTTGCATCTGAGAGACTGAAACCTCCGAAGAGGAAAATATTCGGTGTAGGATTTTCAGGGTTTTCTATACAGCTGTTTACCTTCCTTGTCTGTTCAGTAAATTAATCTGCTGTTGCCGATGGTGGTTTGAATGTGAGAATAACTAACAATCTTTTGTTTTCCATTTTTATTAGAAACACTTCCACACTTTTTTTTTTTGTTTTTGATGATCTTCACAGTTTTGTGAAAGTTAGTAAGTATTTGACAGAAATTTACTCCTCCCTGTTCATTATTTACTCTATCATATCTATGCACATTATATCACGTGATCCATATTTCGTTGTTCAAGAACACTCTGAGAGTTTCTGTAAAACTTCAATCATACCATTGGTTTCTGTGAGGAAGCTCTGTAAGGCACTCTCTTCTTATTTTTGAAATCATTGTTTATTGGCATTGTTTTGCACAGGATATTTAATTTGCGCTTTTAGTAATGCTGATATTATTGGCGGGTTCAGTCCTGCTTCAACCCCTGCTGGGGTGCTAGGTCTTCTGCTGCCCTGTACAGCTCCATCTTCTTGTAAGGTAATTGATATGAGTACTGTTGTTGCATCCACTATGGTTGGCATTTACATTAATGGGGAGGAAGTAATGCAGTTTTTTTTTCTGGTGATATATTTTGTTTCTTCTTAAACATAATATTCTTGCTACGTCACCTGCTGATCTATAATTTATGTATATGTTTCAAGCACTTTTCTGTTGTTTTCCTTTTTCTTCTTCGTACATCTCTATGCCTAAAAGATTTTAGTGTTGGAATTGTCCAGTACCTCTCTCTCCCTTGGAACAATGGCAGTGTAGGACATAACACTTTCTTTTCACAGTAAGACTTTTACACAAATCAAGATAAGAGTATTCACATATTCCCCCAAAATGGTAATTTCACGCATAAACTACTCCCCCAACTTTACACTACCACTGTTACTTCTACAACTACTTCCACTTGTTCCTCTCTTTCCCCCGTCCCTGTGCTCATCGCTTATATGTACTGGGTCACTCACTCCCTTCTGTCAGTGAGACTTATAAATAATAATAATAATAATAATAATAATAATAATAATAATAATAATAATAATAATAATAATAATAATAATAATAATGATAATAATAATAATAATAATAATATCTTTATTTTTAAAAGCACAAGGTATACAGTCCTAGCTCACGTCAATGACATACTACTATATAGGAAGTCGCTTGTTATGCTGAGCATTTCGGGCAAATTAGGTCAGTTTTGTCCCAGGATGCGACCCACACCAGTCGACTAACACCCAGGTACCCATTTTATACTGATGGGTGAAGAGGGACAGCAGGTGTCTTATGGAAACACGTCCCTAATGTTTTCCAGCCGTACCGGAGATTTGAACTCCTGATCTTAGTGTGAGCTGAGTGCGCTACCGATCGAGCTACTGGACAAGACGGACCGAAAGGTCGTCATAAGCCTTTCTCTCTCCTAAGTGCGGGTTATGTGCATTGTTCCAGTCACGGTATTGTGCCATTTGTTCTTTTCTGTATTTATGCATTTTCCGGAGTGTGGATAATTATGATAATTTCCATATCTACATGTTCCTTCACTGCAATATTTACACATTTGACTGTGTTCATGCCCTTTGTGTTGATTCCCATTTTTCTGTGTGATTGTCTGTTTTTTATATGCACAGAGTGATGCTCTTGCCTTTCTTTCAAATCCTCCTCTCGTTTTGTTTCTTCACTATTTTCATCTGTTGTTTCCTGATCTTTATTTGGTTTAATTTTCCCCTGACTCTTTGTATGCTGCTGGAAACATTGTCTTGTATTCTTTTACTTTCATTTAACTGTTTCCTTTTTGGGGGGAGGGGAAAATGGGTAGGGGAGAGGGGAAATTGGCAAGAACGAAGGTTAATGAACAATGAAGGAGGAATGGTCATGGGAGAGGGGGAAATTTTAGGGGAAAGGGTAACGAACAAGGGTAGGGGAATGATATGGAAGAGGGGGTTTAGCCGGAGAAAATATAATGAGTGAAATGAGCAGAGCAGAGGGGAAAGAACTGGCAAAAAGAAAAGGTAATGAGAAAGGGGGGAAAGGACATATTCAGAAGGAAGATTAAGAATCAGGAAGAGGAGAAGGGGTAATAGATGTAGATGAAGAGTAAATGGAAGGATAATACGCTAAAAGGGGGAAATAGAAAGGAAGGCGGGGTGAAATGAACAATTTAGGAAGGTACAAGAGATGTAAGAAACAGAGGGAGAAAGTGAAAGTCATTGTTTAACTCGCTCCAATTTTTTTTCTTATTTTCATTAAAATTTCACTCCTGTTTCCTCCTGCACCGACCCTCCTATAACCACAAACTTCTGCCCCACATTCTAATACTGCATTTTTTAAACTATTCGAACCCTCTTCAACCCCCCCCCCCCCCCCACTACTCATATTTGCACTATCCCACCTTTCTGCCAACAGTTGCTTATATCTCACCCGAACTTCCTCCTCCCTTAGTTTATACACTTTCACCTCCCTCTTGTTGTTGTCATTTTCCTCTTGTCCCATCTACCTCTTACTCTAACTGTAGCTACAACTAAATAATGATCCGATATATCAGTTGCCCCTCTATAAACATGCACATCCTGGAGCCTACCCATCAATCTTTTATCCACCAATACATAATCTAATAAACTACTTTCATTACTTGCTATATCATACCTTGTATATTTATTTATCCTCTTTTTCATAAAATATGTATTACCTCTTTCTACACATAGCTCAATTAAAGGCTCCCCATTTTCATTTACCCCTGGAACCCCAAATTTACCTACTACTCCCTCCACAATATTTTTACCCGCTTTAGCATTGAAATCCCCAACCACTATTACTCTCACACTTGGTTCAAAACTCCCCACGCATTCACTCAACATTTCCCAAAATCTTTCTCTCTCCTCTACACTTTTCTCTTCTCCGGGTGCATATACACTTACTATAACCCACTTTTCACATCCAACCTTTATTTTACTCCACATAATCCTTGAATTAATACAGTCCCCTTTTTTCCTGCCATAGCTTATCCTTCAACATTATTGCTACTCCTTCTTTAGCTCTAACTCTATTTGAAACCCTTGACCTAATCCCATTTATTCCTTTTCACTGAAACTCTCCCACCCCCTTCATCTTTGTTTCACTTAAAGCCAGGACATCCAGCTTCTTCTCATTCATAACATCCACAATCATCTCTTTCTTATCATACGCACAACATCCACACACATTCAGACATCCCACTTTGACAATTTTCTTCTTCTTATTCTTTTTAGTAATTATTACAGGAAAAGGAGTTACTAGCCCAGTGTTCCTGGTATTTTAGTTGACTTTTACAACACGCATGGCTTACGGAGGAAAGATTTTTATTCCACTTCCCCATGGATATAAAAGGAAAAGTAATAAGAATAATAACTATTAAGATAAAATCAAAGAAAACTCAGATGAGTGTGTATAAATAAACGCGTACATGTATGTGTAGTGTAACCTAAGTGTAAGTAGAAGTAGCAAGACGTACCTGCAATCTTGCATATTTATGAGACAGACAAAAGACACCAGCAATCCTATCATCATGCAAAACAATTACAGGCTTTCGTTTTACACTCACTTGGCAGGGCGGTAGTACCTCCCTGGGTGGTTGCTGTCTACCAACCTATATATACATACATATACGTATACACATATGGACTCAAATTAAATTGCAATATGCAATTGTCATTGAATAAGAAAGGAAGATGGATGAACGGCTCGAACTTTGGTCCGTAAATTTACAGTCCGACGATCTACCGTCTGAGCTAACCCCGGATTCAAATAGAAAGGATCTGGAAGTAATACTGTATTATATTCCGCCAGAGACGCCAACTGCAACCCAATTGAACTCCTTCCTTCAGCCAAGGAACTTTAAAACTCTCTCTCTCTTTTTTTTTTTTTTTAGCTTTTTCATTTTTCAAGCTCTTGTTCTTTTCGTTTTTCTTTCTCTGCATCTATAGTTGAACCAAGATTCTTTTTTATTGAGATTTCCCACCGTTCTAGGTATGAACTTCTCTGCCTCCCGGCACTTCCCGGCTAGTACTCCATCATCTCATTCGGTGACTTTCCTTCCAGTTCCATTTCCCACTGAACTACATTTAGGAATTCTCTCATCCCTTCGAAGTTTCATCTTCTAAAGTCCTATGTCTCACATCCTTCACCATCATCTCGACCCTCGATATTTAGTTCTATAAGAAATACGAAGTTCACCACTGTATGGTGACTGGTACACGAGGAACTCTCACATTATAAATCACCTCATCGGATGTGCTTATGGTAAATACAAAATCTAGTTTTGCTGAATTCGCCTCCTTTTCTCCCGTGTTATGTCATTAACATAAAAGTTTTCCCTACCATCCTCGATCATTCTAGCTCTTAATATTTTTGGTCCCCCATGTGGGTCCCTCTTCTCCCAGTCAGTTTCTTTATGGTTGAAATCACCCATGATTAATAACTTCACTTTAGCCATATGAATTCTCCTTGCTGCTTCAGCTAATGTGTCAGTCATTGCCTGTCTTGATCTGCTGTTGCTTGGAGGTGGGTTGTTAATCATTGCTATCATCACTTTGGGTCCCCCATCTTTAATTGTATCTCACTTATCTTCATGTGTCCTCATCTCTTCAGAACTCCACTAGCAGAGTCATTATTTCCCCTCCCTTGTTTCCTCTGTCTTTCATCATTACCTGGTATTGTAATGGAAATAATGGAAATATAGCATCAGTTATCATTTCAGGTAGTTTTGTCTCTGTAATAGCTATGATGTCTATAAACTCATCACTTTTGTTCAGTAATCCATCCATATTTGTGTACCACACTGAGCTTTCTTTCCTTTACCACACTCTGGTTGTTGTGATAACCTTTCTGTGTGATAAGTAAGACATGTGCAGCAGTTAGGTATCTTTATTCTGAAACGTTTCGCCTACACAGTAGGCTTTTTCAGCCGATACAGAGGAGTTAACATAAGCAGTAAAGATCTGAAGACGATGTAATCAGTCCATCACCCATGAAGACGTAGATTTGAGGTGGTCAGTCCCTCAGCTTGGAAAAAGTTTTGTTCCACAGTCTGGAACAAAGTGAAGTTGAAACGACAGTTTGGAGACATATACTGTCAGAAGGTGAGATGTAGTCCACTAATGGAAGAAATAATGTTATCATTGAGAGGGCAGGTCCCTCTCAGATCCATCCCTTCTCATTTGAAAATGTCCAAGTTAATTTCTGTGCCAAGATATCGTTGTGTTGCAGTGTCTGGCAGAGTGAATATGAAAAGAGTATAGAATACCAACATGTTGATAACTAAGACACATTTGTAACAGTTAGGTATTTTCATTCCGACACTTTTCGCCTAATCAGTCGGCCTCCTGTGTAGGCGAAACGTTTCAGAATAAAGGTACCTAACAGTTGCACATGTGTCTTACTTACCAACATGTCAGTATTGTATACTATTTTCATACTGAACCTTTCTGTTTGGTGATCATCTGGCTGGAGTTGGGTAGGTGAGGCTGGGGCTGGTTTGTGCATCAGAACAGGGAGAGACAGGTGTGTGTGTGTAGAAGGTTAGCTTTATTAGACGTTGTTTATAGCGGAGTGCCCCCGATTCTATGAAAAATTTTCATCTGTTCAATGTATTCTCATCCTGTGAACCCAGTGAACACATTATTCAACCATAAAAGTGTTTTTCACAAACTCCACAAACTCCTCCTTGAAATATTGTACATCATCTCAGATTCTTCCTGAAGGAAATTTGATTTTTTTCCATTCTACATTCAATTTGCTCTTTAGATCAAACCTACATAGTACAACTCACCTCCTGCACTCTCCCTTGCCCCTCGAGTGAGGCGGCTTCTCAGATTTACCATTTCCGTGCACTCGTAAGTAGGAATACTTTTAAATAAGAGTCGGTAGGCTATATTACTGTTGCTGCAAGGATCGAGTCCCAGCTCCTGGCCCCGCCTTTCAACTTGCCGCTTGCCAGATTCACTCCGTCCTAGACTCGCGCGTCTTACTATACCTTTTCTTAAAGCTATGTATAGAGTTTGTGTGAGAGTGTGAATGTATATTTACGAGTGTGTGTGTGTGTGTGTGTGTGTGTGTGTGTGTGTGTGTGTGTGTGTTTATGTGTGTGTGTGTGTGTGTGTGTGTGTGTGTGTGTGTGTGTGTGTGTGTGTGTGTGTGTGTGTGTGTGCGTGTGTGTGTGTACTCACCTAGTTGTGGTTGCGGGGATCGAGTCACAGCTTCTGGCGTGTGTGTGTGTGTGTGTGTGTGTGTGTACTCACCTAGTTGTACTCACCTAGTTGTAGTAGCAGGGGTCACGTCACAGCAAGGGTCGATTCATAGCTCTTGGCGCCGCCTCTTCACTGGTCGCTACTAGGTCACTCTTCCTCCTCCATGAGCTTTATCATATCTCTTCTTAAAGCTATGTATGGATCCTGCCTCCACTACATCACTTCCCAGACTATTCCGCTTCCTGACAACTCTGTAACTGACGAAATACTTCCTAACATTCCTGCGATTCATCTGAGTCTTCAACTTCCAACTGTGACCCCTTGTTACCGTGTCCCATCTCTAGAACATCCTATCTCTGTCCACCTTGTCGATTCCTCTCAGTATTTTATATGTTGCTATCATATCCCCCTATCTCTCCTGTCTTCCAGTGTCATCAGGTCGATTTCCCTTAACCTCTCTTCGTAGGACATACCCCTCAGCTCTGGGACTAGTCTTGTTGCAAACCTTTGAACTTTCTCTAGTTTCCTTACTTACTTGGTTAGGTGTGGGTTCCAAACTGGTACTGCATACTCCAATATGGACGTAACTTACACAGTGTACAGGGTCATGAACGATACCATATTAAGATGTCGGAATGCTGTTCTTAGGTTTGCTACGCGCCCATATGCTGCAGCAGTTACATAGTTGATGTGCGCCTCAGGAGATGTGCCCGGTGTTATACTCACCCCAAGAACCTTTTCCATAAGTGAGGTTTGTAGTCTCTGGCCCCCTAGACTGTACTCCGTCTGTGGTCTTCATTGCCCTTCCCCAATCTTCATGACTTTGCACTTGGTGAAGTTGAACTTCAGGAGCCAGTTGCTGGACCAGGCCTGCAGCCTGTCCAGATCCCTTTGTAGTTCTGCCTAGTCCTCGTCCGATTGAATTCTTCTCATCAACTTCACATCATCTGCAAAGGGGACACTTCGGAGTCTATTCCTTCCGTCATGTCGTTCAAAAATACGAGAAACAGCACTGGTCCTAGGATTGACCCCTGTGGAAACTCGCTCGTTACAGGCGCCAACTCTAACACCTTGCCACGTACCATCACTCACTGTTGTCTTCCTGACGGGTATTTCTTGATCCACTGTAGTGTCTTCCCTGTTATCCTTGCCTGGTCCTCCAGCTTTTGCACTACTCTCTTGTATGGAATTCTGTCAAACGCCTTCTTACAGTCCAAGAAAATGCAATCTACCCACCCCTCTCTTTCGTCTTTCTACTGTCACTCTGTCATAGTCCTGTGTCACAAACCTACTGGTTTGTGACACAGGACTTCAAGTCCATGAAACCGTGCTGGTTGTTGTTGATAAGCTCATTCCTTTCTAGGTGCTCCACCACTCTTCCCCTGATAATCTCCATGACTTTGCATACTATACATGTCAGTGACACACTGATCTGTGTCTGTCTTCTTTTTTTAAAATTGGGACTACATTTGCTGTCTTTCATACATCAGGTAGTCGACCTGTTTCGATAGTTGCATTGAAGATTGCTGTTAATGGTACACATAGCGCCTCTGCTCCCTCTCTCAGGACCCATCGAGAGATGTTATCCGGCCCCATCACCTTTGAGGTATCTAGCTCGTTTAGCAGCCTCTTCACTTCGTTCTTGGTTGTATGTATTGTGTCCAACACTTGATGGTGTACCCTGCCCCTCCGTCTTTCTGGAGTCCTTCTGTCTCCTCTGTGAACACTTCTTTGAATCTCATGTTGAGCTCCTCATATATTTCTCGGTCGTTTCTTGTGACTTCCTCTCCTTCCTTCCTCAGCCAGATTACCTGGTCCTTGACTGTTGTTTTCCTCGTGATGTGGCTGTACAACAGCTTTGGGTCAGATCTGGCTTTCGCTGCTATGTCATTTTCGAATTGTCGTTGAGCTTCCCTTCTTACCTGCGCATATTCATTTCTGGATCTACGACTGCACTCCTTATTCTCCCTGTGCCTTTGCTTTCTATACTTTTTTCCATTCTTTAGCACACTTGGTTTTGGCTACCCTACACCTTCCGATAAAGCAAGGGCTCATCCTGGCTTTCTCGTTATTTCTGTTACCCTTGTGTGTGTGTGTGAGTGTGTGTGTGTGAGTGTGTGTTTGTGTGTGTACTCACCTAGTTGTACTCACCTAGTTGAGGTTGCGGGGGTCGAGTCCGAGCTCCTGGCCCCGCCTCTTCACTGATCGCTACTAGGTCACTCTCCCTGAGCCGTGAGCTTTATCATACCTCTGCTTAAAGCTATGTGTGTGTGTGTGTGTGTGTGTGTGTGTGTGTGTGTGTGTGTGTGTGTGTGTGTGTGTGTGTGTGTGTGTGTGTGAGTGTGTGTGTGTGTGTGTGTGTGTGTGTGTGTGTGTGTGCGTGTGTGTGTGTGTGTGTGTGTGAGTGAGTGATGTGGTGTGTGTGTGTGTGTGTGTGTGTGTGTGTGTGTGTGTGTGTGTGTGTACTCACCTAATTGTACTCACCTAATTGTGGTTGCAGGGGTCGACACTCAGCTCCTGGCCCCGCCTCTTCACTGATCGCTACTGGGTCCTCTCTCTCTCTCTGCTTCCTGAGCTTTGTCATACCTCTTCTTAAAACTATGTATGGCTCCTGCCTCCACTACTTCACTTGCTAGGCTATTCCACTTGCTGACGACTCTATGACTGAAGAAATACTTCCTAACGTCCCTGTGACTCGTCTGAGTCTTCAGCTTCCAGTTGTGACCCCTTGTCCCTGTGTCCCCTCTCTGGAACATGCTATCTCTGTCCACCTTGTCTATTCCCCGCAGTTTCTTGTATGTCGTTATCATGTCTCCCCTGACCCTTCTGTCCTCCAGTGTCGTCAGTCCGATTTCCCTTAACCTTTCCTCGCACGACATTCCCTTGAGCTCTGGGACTAGCCTTGTTGCAAACCTTTGTACTTTCTCTAACTTCTTGACGTGCTTGACCAGGTGTGGGTTCCAGACTGGTGCTGCATACTCCAGTATGGGCCTAACATACACAGTGTACAGTGTCTTGAACGATTCCTTATTACGGTATCGGAAAGCTATTCTCAGGTTTGCCAGGCGCCCGTATGCTGCAGCGGTTATTTGGTTGATGTGTGCCTCCGGTGATGTGCTCGGTGTTATGGTCACCCCAAGGTCTTTCTCCCTGAGTGAGGTCTGTAGTCTTTGTCCACCTAGCCTATATACTCTGTCTGCGGTCTTCTTTGCCCCTCCCCAATCTTCATGACTTTGCATTTGGCTGGATTGAATTCGAGAAGCCAGTTACTGGACCACATGTCCAGCCTGTCCAGGTCTCTTTGCAGTCCTGCCTCATCCTCGTCCGATTTAATTCTTCTCATCAACTTCACGTCATCTGCGAACAGGGACACTTCAGAGTCTATTCCTTCCATCATGTCGTTCACATATATCAAAAATAGCACTGGTCCTAGAACTGACCCCTGTGGGATCCCGCTCGTAACAGGCGCCCACTGTGTGTGTGTGTGTGTGTGTGTGTGTGTGCTCACCTAGTTGAGGCTGCAGGGGTCGAGTCCTAGCTCCTGGCCCTGTGTGCGTGTGTGTGTGTGTGTGTGCGTGTGTGTGTGTGTGTGTGTGTGTGTGTGTGTGTGTGTGTGTGTGTGTGTGTGTGTGTGTGTGTGTGTGTGTGTGTACTCACCTATTTGTACTCACCTATTTGTGGTTGCAGGGGTCGAGTCCTAGCTCCTGGCCCCGCCTCTTCACCGGTTGCTACTAGACCCTCTCTCTCCCCGCTCCATGAGCTTTATCAAACCTCGTCTTAAAACTGTGTATGGTTCCTGCCTCCACTACGTCATTTTCTAGGCTATTCCACTGCCTTACAACTCTATGACTGAAGAAATACTTCCTACTATCTCTCTGACTCATTTGTGTCTTCAACTTCCAATTGTGGCCTCTTGTTTCTGTGTCCCCTCCCTGGAACATCCTGTCCTTGTCCACCTTGTCTATTCCACGCAGTGTGTGTGTGTGTGTGTGTGTGTCTTGTGTGTGTATGTGTGTGTGTGTGTGTATGTGTGTGTGTATGTGTGTGTGTGTGTGTACTCAAGTGCTTGTACTCACCTATTTGTGGTTGCAGAGGTCGAGTCACAGTTCCTGGACCCGCCTCTTCACTTGTTGCTACTGGGTCCTCTCTCTCCCTGCTCCATGAGCTTTATCAAACCTCGTCTTAAAACTATGTATGGTTCCCGCCTCCACTACGTCACTTTCTAGGCTGTTCCACGGCCTGACAACTCTATGACTGAAGAAATACTTCCTAACATCCCTTTGACTCACCTGAGTCTTCAATTTCCAATTGTGACCCCTTGTTTCTGTGTCCCATCCTTGGAACATCCTGTCTTTGTCCACCTTGTCTATTCAGCACAGTATTTTATATGTCGTTATTATGTCTCCCTTGGCCCTCCTGTCCTCCACTGTCGGCAGGCCAATTTCACTTAACCTTTCTTCGTAGGAGAATCCACTTAGCTCTGGGACTCGTCTTGTTGTAAACGTTTGAACTTTCTGTTATTTCTTGACGTGCTTGACCAGGTGTGGATTCCAAGCTGGTGCTGCATACTCCAGTATGGGCCTGACGTATTTGATGTACAGAGCCTTGAACGATTCCTTACTGAGGTGTCGGAACGCTATCCTCAGGTTTGTTAGACGCCGGTATGCTGCAGCAGATATCTGACTTATGTGCACCACAGGAGATGTGCTCAGTATTATACTCACCCCAAAATATTTTTCCTTGACTGAGGTTTGCAGTCATTGGCCACCTAGACTATACTCTGTCTGCGGTCTCCTTTGCCCTTCCCCGATCTTCATGACTGCATTTGGCAGGGTTAAATTCCAGGAGCCAGTTGCTGGACCAGGCCTGTAGCCTGTCCAGGTTCCTTTGTGGTCCTGCCTGATCCTCAACCGGTTTGATTCCCATCATTACCTTCACATCATCTGCAAACAGGACACTTCTGAGTCTATCCCTTCCAATATGTCATTCATATATCATTCACGTACCATGACTCGTTGTTGCCGCCTTGTCAGATATTCTCTGATCCATAGCAGTGCCTTTCCTGTTATGTGTGCCTGATCCTCTAGCTTTTACATTAACCTCTTGTGAGGAACTGTGCCGATGGCCTTCTTGCAGTCTAAGAAAATGCAGTCTATCCACCCCTCCCTCTCTCTTCTTATACTTCTGTCATTTTGTCATAAAACTCCAATAGGTTTATGGCACAGGATTTTCTTTCCCTGAAACTGTGCTGGTTGTCGATTATACGCTTGTTTCTTTCCAGGTGCTCCACCATGCTCCTCCTGATGATCTTCTCCATAACTCTGCATACTATAAATGTTAGCAACAGAGGTCTGTAGTTTAGTTCCTCGTGTCTGTCTCCTTTTTTTTAAAAATTGGGACTACATTTGCCATCTTCCATACCTCAGGTAGTTGCCCAGTTTCAATGGATGTGTTGAAGACCTTTGTTAGTGGCACACACAGCATCTCTGCTCTCTCTCTCTAAGGACCCACTGAGAGATGTCGGGTCCCACCGCCTTTGAGGTATCAAGTTCACATAGCAGCTTCTTCACCTCGTCCTCGGTTATGTGCACCTCATCCAGTACTTGTTGGTGTACTTCCTTGTTCTGAATTCCTGGAGTCCTAACTGTTTCCACTGTAAATCCTTCTTTAAATCTCATGTTGAGCTCCTCACATACCTCTTTGTCGTTTCTTGTTAACTCCCCAGCATCCTTCCTCAGCCTGATTACCTGGTCCTTGACTGTTGTTTTCCTCCTGATGTGGGTATACAACAGCTTCAGGTCAGACTTGATTTTAGATGCTATGTCATTTTCGTATTGTTGCTGAGCCTCCCTTCTTATCTGTGCATATTCGTTTCTGGCTCTTTGGTTGATCTCTATTTTCCTGGGTCCTTTGTCTTCTGTACCTTTTCCATTCTCTAGTGCACCTAGTTTTTGCCTCCCTACACCTTTGGGTGAACCAATGACTAGTTCTGGTCTTCCCATTATTTTGTTTACCTTGGGAACAAACCTCTCCTCTGTCTCCTTGCATTTTGTCACATAGTCCATCATTTCTTTTACTGGTTTTCCTGCCAGTTCTCTCTCTCACTGAACATCTTGCAGGAAGTTCCTCATGCCTGCGTAGTCCTCCCTTTTGTAGTTTGGTTTTTCCCATCCTATTCCTGCTGCTCTCTCAACTTGTAGCTCAACTATATAATCAAAGCAGAGAACCACATGATCACGAGCTCCAAGGACCCTTTCATATCAATGTCTGAACTACTCAAGATGAATACAAGATTCAGTCTTGCTGGATCATCCTCACCTCTCTCTCTGGTAGTATCTTTAATATATTGATGCATGAGGTTTTCCAGTACTACATCCATCATCTTGGCTCTCCATGTTTTGGTACCCCCATGGGGCTCCAGGTTTTCCCAGTCAATCTCCTTGTGATTGAAATCACCCATAAGTAGCAACTTTGCTCCTCCCATGTGAGCTCTTCTGGCCACCTCGACTAGTGTGTCAACCATTGCTGTGTTGCTCTTGTCGTATTCTTCTCTTGGCCTCCTGCAGTTCTGTGGAGGGTTGCAATTACCACCTTATGGCCCTCAGACTGGATTGTTCCCACTAAGTAGTCCCTTTCGCACATCCCATCCATTTCTTCCATTTCCTCAAATCCCCACCATTTTTTAATGAGCAGGGCAACTCCTCCTCGCCCTCTCCTCTCTTTATCGTTCCTGAGTACTTGATATCCAGGTGGAAAGATTGCATCTGTTATCCTTGTGAGTTTTGTTTCTGTGAGTGCTATTATGTCTAGGGATGTCTCCTTGATTCTTTCATGCCACTTCTCTCACTTATTTGTTATTCTGTCTGCATTTGTATACCAAACCTTCAACTTCTTTACTGATAAATTAGACACATATGCAACACTTGGGTATCTTTAATGAGGAAACGTTTTGCCACACAGTGGCCTTACCAGTCCATACAAATAAGAATGTTGAAGAACAGGAGGAGTTTGAGGTAATCAGTCCCTCAGCCTTGAATCGATGTGGTCAGTCCATCAATCTTGAAAAGAATACAGCATATCTGCGGAGAAGTAGCTTATATACCGTAGGCAGGAGAGGTGCAGCAGTCGTAGGTGGTATCACCTTTGTCCAATGTGGAAGTAGGTTATGCCCAAGGGTTAGGCAAGTGAAGAATTCCCTGTATTAAGATCCCAGGATGTTGCTGTGTCAGACAGGAATGTAGATGAATGGTTTCCTTATTAAAGATACCCAAGTGTTGCATATGTGTCTAATTTATCAACTTGTCGGTTCTCTGAACCATTCATCTACATTCCTATCTGACACAGCAACATCTTGGGATCTTAATACAGGGAATTCATCACTCACCTAACCCTTGGGCATAACCTACTTCCACATTGGACAAATGTGATACCACATACGACTGCTGCACCTCTCCTGCCTACGATATACAAGCTACTTCTGTGCAGATATGCTGTATTCTTTTCAAGATTGTTGGACTGACCACATCGACTCAAGGCTGAGGGACTGATTACCTCAAACTCCTCTTGTTCTTCACCATTCTTATTTGTATGGACTGATGAAGTCACTGTGTGGTGAAATGCTTCCTCAATTAAAGATACCCAAGTGTTGCATATGTGTCTAATTTATCAACTTGTCGATTCTCTGAACCATTCATCTACATAACTTCTTTTCTAAAACTGTTGTCTGTGGGGTGGGGGTACGTTGGGGTTGGGGAAGTGGGAGAACTGATAAGGAATTGTGGGTGGTTGCTGTGAGGGTGGAGTTTGTAATGAGGTACATGGGGGCACTGGATATGACATGTGTGTTTTGGGTTAGAATGTTTAGTTGCAGTGGGGTTGTCCTGGTTGGAGGACTTCTGTAGGTGGTTGTGAGGGAGACTGTATTTGATCTTCCTCCTGAGTCTGGGTTCTCCTGTCCATCTTCACCTCTCTCTCCTCCTTTCATCTTTGTACCATCTCTTCCAATTTCTGCCTTTCTTCTCGTGTTCTGTCACTGTCGAAATATACCTTCTGGTACACCGACATGTCCCTTAGTCTTGCTATCTCCTGCAGGATCCTATTTCAAGTCGATTCTGCCTTGAAAGCTACGTTGACTGGCCAGGTTCTTGTTCTTGCAAACTCCCCTATTCTCCGAAAATTTGCCAGCTGGGTCATGTCATCTTCTCCTATTGCGTTTATAATGCTTTCAATCACATTTGTTTCCCATTGTCTTCTTGCCTCAAAGTTTCCCCTTCAACTTCCTGGAGCCCATAAACAAAGACTGACCTTTCCCTTTCATTCTCCCACTGCATATTCCTATGAATCCCCTGATTCGATTCAGTTGCCTCCATTGTAGCTTACCTGTCTTTAGTTTCTTCATTATCTGTTGTCCTTGGGCCCAGTACCTGTCATTTTCCTTTCTCAGCTTTCTCTGGGCTCTGCTGTGGGCTGTTAGGGTCTCCACGTATAGCTTAGCTCTTTCATGTGATTCTCTCTTTTTCTCGGGCTCGACAATGGTCTGACAGGGTCTCTGTGCACATTTTCACTCCTTTGTTCTCTACAGCCCCCTTGCTTGTGACTGAGGTAGCGGTCTCTGATGTCACTCCCAAATTGTTCTTTAGTTCTTTAGGCTATTTCAGATTATTCAGTTCATCTTCTTATCTCTGTACCTTAGCCTCTGCTGCAGCAACCTGCATCTGCCACTTCTTGCCTTCTGCATCTATTCTCATGCTAAGCTCTTTTAGCTTCTTTCCCCACTTATGTTCCCTTTTCAAGGGCTCTGCTGCCCAATCTTCCTTTGCAGACTGATCTTCCAGTTCTCTGGTTTTCCTTCCTGCTCTCTGGCAACCCATTTTTTTTTTGGTTGCCACAGAATGAAAAACTTATGTAATTCTGTGTGTTTATTTTGTGGTGTGTTTATCCAAGTGTGTGTGGGGGGGGGCAGAGGGAGGGAGAGGAGGAAGCCCGAGACAGTGGCGAAATGAGTGAGGGGTGGGGAGGGGGAATGAGGAGAGAGAAGGAGGGAGAAGCAATGGGGAGAGAGAATGGGAGAGGGAGAGGGGGAAAGAGGGAGAGGAGGGGGAGGAGGGTGAGAGAGAGAGGGGGGACCAGGGGAAGGAGTGGGAGATAGGTGGGGGGAGGGTTCATGACAGTGTCTTCCATTGAAGACACTGCAAGGCTCCAGGCAGACATCAACCAAGTCTCTCAGTGGGCTGCAGAAAACAATATGAAGTTCAATGATGAGAAATTTAAATTACTCCGATATGGTAAATGTGAGGAAATTAAAACTTCATCAGAGTATAAAACAAATTCCAACCACACAATAGAGCGAGAAACTAACGTCAAAGACCTGGGAGTGATCATGTCGGAGGATCTCACCTTCAAGGACCATAACATTGTATCAATCGCATCTGCTAGAAAAATGACAGGATGGATAATGAGAACCTTCAAAACTAGGGAGGCCAGGCCCATGATGACACTCTTCAGGTTGCTTGTTCTATCTAGGCTGGAATATTGCTGCAAACTAACAGTACCTTCCAAGGGAGGTGAAATTCCTGACCTAGAAAATGAACAGAGAACCTTCATGGCACGCATAACTGAGATAAAACACCTCAGTTACTGGGAACGCTTGAAGCTCCTGAGCCTGTACTCCTTGGAATGCAGGTGGGAGAGATACATGATTATATACACCTGGAAAATCCTAGAGGGGTTAGTACCAAACTTGCACACGAAAATCACTCCCTACGACTCGGCAGACGATGCAACATCCCCCAATGAAAAGTAGGGGTGCCAGTAGCACGTTAAGAGACAACACGATAAGTATCAGGGTCTCAAGACTGTTCAACTGCCTCCCAGCATACATAAGGGGGATTACCAATAGACCCCTGGTTGTCTTCAAGCAGGCACTGGACAAGCACCTAAAGTCGGTACCTGACCAGCCGGGCTGTGGTTCGTACGTTGGATTGCGTGCAGCCAGCAATAACAGTTTGGTTGATCAAGCCCTGATCCACCATGAGGTCTGGTCACAGATCGGGTCGCGGGGGCGCTGACCCCCGGAACTCTCTCCAGGTGCAGGGGGAAGAGAGTGTGTGCCTCTGTATATATGAGAATGTGTGTGTGTGTGTGTTTATTGTGTGAAAAGTGGAAGGTTGGATTGTGTGTTATGGTGTATGAGTGTGTATGTGGTGTCTGCCACGTGGTCTACAGTGCTCTATCTGATCTGACGCACACCCTCCAGATGGAAATATAAAAACATATGCAGTATAATGTGATCCTTTATTGACAACGTTTCGCCCACACAGTGGACTTTTTCAAGTCACAAACAGATCTACATGGGGTGGAAGGTACGCGAGTATTTATTGTCAGGTTCAGAATGCTGTGGTCAGGTGGAGAATGCTGCATCTGATGATCTACCGAGCGGGGTAGCTTGGAAGGGAGATTGGATAAGTTTGTGAGCAGACCTTCTGCCGTGTTCCTCCATTCCTATGCTCTTATGTGGGATAGTGATGAAGAAGTTTCTTGGCAAGTGGTTCAGCTATGTTATAGAAGCCATTGTTCTGGTTGAAGTTGTTGGTCATAGAGATAATCGATGATTCCAGGATTCTACGGTATTGAGTGTTGTCTTCTGTGGCTTCTGTAGTTTATTAAATGGTTGTGTGAATTACGGTGTTGTACACAGGTATTCCTTATATCATCAGACCTGCTTGCGTATTGGTGTTCTGAAATACGTGTTTGGAGGTCTCTTGATGCTTCGCCCACGTATAATTTGCTGCAGTCATTACAAGGGATTATGTATACCCCTCTAGAGGATGGAAGCTTGTCCTGTCTATTACTGGTAATATCCTTGATGGTCGTGGTTGTGGAGGTAGATACTTGGAATGAGGTATTGGAAAAGATGTTGGAAACGTGTTAGGCAATGGAGTTGGTGGGGAGGACTGTGTATCTCTTCTCGGCAGTGTCTTCTTTGGGTGTGTTAAAGATGTTTAATGCCCGTCGTCTGCAGTCTCTGATGAAGTGACGAGGATAGTGCAGTTTAGAAAATACTTGTTCAATTAGAGTGCATTCTTCCTCAAGGAACTCATTGCTGCAGATTCTGAGTGTACGCAGGAAGAAGCCTATAATTACACCACATTTAGTTTTGGTGTCGTGGTGAGAGTGGAAGTGTAGAAGATCGTTTTGGTTGGTGGGTTTTCGATAGACTTTAAAACGAAGTTCATGGTCAGCTTTGCAGAGAAGAACATCAAGGAAAGGAAGAGTGTTGTCGACTTCTTCAAGTGTGAACTGGATTGAGGGCTCGACCTGGTTGAGCTTGTCTTGGAGAGCTTGAACGTTGAAGCGTCTGGGAGATATGAGGAGAATGTCGTCAACATAACGGAGCCAGGTGACAGACGAAGGAATAATAGTGGAGAAACGCTTGGCTTCCAGATGTTCCATGTATAGGCTCGCCAGGACGGCACTGAGTGGCGAACCCATGGGTAGTCTAAAAGTCTGCTGAAAGAGGTGATTTTTCGAAAGAGAAACACGTAAAGCCAACACATTGTTCAACAAGTTCGATGAAATCGCTGGCTGGAATAGGAAGATCAAGCGAATCGTTAATTTTCCTGCGCAAGAGATCGATGACTTGTGTAGTAGGTACTTTGGTGAATAGGGAAGTTATGTCAGGGCTGGAAAGTTTCTTGTTCCTGATGTTGATGTTGCGAATGCGATTGAGAAGATCACCTGAGTGTTTGAGATGTGCTGGACTGATATTGCCCAAGAGTTTAGAGAGGTGTTTTGCTAGAATTCCTGAGAGTTGGTGGGGAGCACTGCCTATTCCCGAAGATATGGGCCTCAATGGAATACCAGGCTTGCCAAAAACTCGCAAGTTGAGATTCTGGCCAGTATTTTCTTCATATTTAGGGATGGGAAGGGGGGAGGGGGTATGATACACAGTAATCTCCAGACTAATTGGTGAGTCTTATTATTATAAATTCTCCTTCAATGCATATGTATTCACATTTTAAATTTAATATACAGTCCACATATTGATATTAATGCTTTTACCAGAATTCCTGGTGATGTATATTTCATTTGAAAATAATATAGGTCCAGAGTGACTTGTGGAGATATAGATTATGGTAGGTATCGAAGGGGGACATTTTTTGCGACCTAGGTGTCCTAAAACTCCTACTTGTCTCTGTAACCTTGATAAAGAATAATTATCTTTGTTACCATTTACTGGTATGTACCTTATGAGTTACATCCACGTAAATTTAATTTTCCACAATAGTTGCCTGTTGGTCCTTAATTGAACTGGATGTAATTAGTGAAGTCATTAATTAGCAAATTAATTACTTAATAGTTATATGTGAAATGACAGAAGGAGGTGGATGTTAGGTCCACAAATTTACTTAGTGTAGTGGATTATAATTATTACAATACTAAATTTGCTAAGCCCAATTCTGGCTAGGATTTATATTAGTGTATTTGTATAATATTAATTTTGCTAAGCCATGCCTGGCAAGGATTTATATTAGTGTATTTGTATAATATCAGTTTTGCTAAGCCAAGTCTGACAGAGATTTATATTAGTGTGTTTGTATAATATTAATTTTGCTAAGCCAAGTCTGGCTAAGATTTATATTAATGTGTATTTAAAATTTATATTATAATTTCCTAACATGTAATTGCTAAGCTCAAGTGTAGCTAAGATTATTAACGCATATTTAAAGTTTATATTATAATTTTGCTATATGTAATTGCTAAGCTGAAGTAGCTAAGATTCATTCAAGGTAAGTTGTAATATTTACCTTCATAAAGTGCATAATTAAGTACATAATCAGTGTTATTAATTAAGTTGAATTTAATACATTACATCATGGGTGAAAATGAGGAAATTAATGTAGATGACAAACACATGGAATTTAGAGCAAAAAAAAAATCATCATTGCAGGCTCGAAAGGGTCATGTAACAAAGGCATACAATAGATGTTTGGAATTAATGAATCAAGAAACTGTGAATACTGATGATTTAAAATTGTATATAGATGCTTTAGGGAATAGATATGATTCATACAAATTATATTACAACAAATATGAAAGAGATTTGTTAGTACACTGTGTAGATGAGACAGAAATAAATTTTATGATTAACCAGTATTATGAATTAGAAGAAAAGATTCTTGTAAAAGTCAGGTTTTGAATAAATTAAAAGGTGTAAACCAGGCAATTAATCAATCTATTCCAACAAATAAGATGTCTTTGCCAAAACTCCCAGAATTATGTTTACCTGTATTTAATCCTGGAGAAAATTGGGAGGAGTTTTGGTCAATTTTTAAAGCAGCTGTGCATGATAGGAGTGACCTAGCCTGTGTAACTAAATTATTTTACCTCAAAGGGCAGATAAGAGATGCTCACATACTCATACAAGCCTTTCCCAATGTAGATGATTCTTACAAGGAAGCAGTTGACTTGTTGAAGGTCACTTATGGTAATATAGAACAAAGTAAGTTGGATCTAGTGAATATCATTGTTAATTTAAAACTCCAGATCACACTTACAAAGGTTTACAGCAGTTTAGAATTAAACTGGAGAGCACTCTCAAAACTTTAAGTAATAAATATAATCTGAAGGAATCAGACTCGTTATTGAGTGCCATTGTACAGAATAAATTAAGCTGTAAAACATTTGAATGGCTCTCGAACAAATATCACAAAGGTTATTTTGGTCTAGAGAAAATAAGACTAGGTCTGCAAGAATTAATTGTTCAGTTGGAGACCAGCTGACCAACTCATTTTAAAGATGTAACACATAATAACTCTGAGGTATCTGTCAAGTTTAATAAGGGGAAAAATTATCCCAATGTTAATAATCAAAATTCATTTACTAAAAAGAGTTGCATAGGTACATATCAAGTAGCAGGAATCAGAAATAATGATTCTCCACAAGGTAAGAAGATTAAGTACCCTCCTAAGAGTAGCCCAATTAATAAGAAACCAGTCAAAGAAAAGAGAGATTGTCTCTTCTGCAAGATTACTCATTTTTCTAAGAATTGCAATGCATACAATTCATGGAATGATAAAGTTGAAAGATTGAAAGAACTTGACAGATGTATCAGATGTCTAGGTAATCACAATGTAAAGGGTTGTCATGCCAAATTAAACAACTGTTATCAATGTCACAAAGGAAGACATTATATAGTCATGTGTAAGGGTCTATATGATAATGTTGATAATAATGATAATGTTGACAATCCTGACACAACAGTAGCTAATGTAAAAATTGCTGCTAATGTTAATAATGATGATTTTGCTGAAGTAGCCTTACCTGTGTTACAGGTAAAAATTGATGATAAAAGGCATAAATCGTAAATGTAACTGCATTATTAGACCATCGATCACAGCGTACTTTCATAAAACGTAAATGTCTTAATGGAATGAAAGTACAAATGGGGGATCCTACAACTCTAAAATTATTTGGTTTTCTCAGATAAAAGGACTCAATTGTATGACACTGTTTATGTAACTGTCAGTTTGGGCAATGAGAAAAAACGTGTTAATGCAGTAATTGTAGATAGACTCCCAGAGAAAGTATCTACAGCAGAGCTTAGCAAAGCTACAGAAAGACTTTCACATAATGTAAATTTAGCACCTTCTGGTGTAAATGATGATTCCGTAGGCCCAATAAATATTTTGATAGATAGTGACTATTATGCCTCCTTTGTAAAGGGTATGGTAAAGAAATGTGGTGTCACCCTTTTAAAGACTGCAGGAGGCCATGTAATGTATGGTAGGATTCCTCTTAATAATAATGCATGACTAGAGGAAACTATAAATACTATCACTGTGTGTCTTACTCATGAAATCGTGCCCCAGTATAATTCTTCCATAGAGGATGGTGTTGAGCCAGTGCATAAATTGTGGGAATTAGACAGCATTGGAATAAATGTAAATGAAGAAAGTCCAGACAATTCTTTTACTCAGGAACAATACCTGAGAGATGTAAAATTTGAATCTGGACAATACTGGGTACGACTTCCGTGGAGACTGAACCATCCAGAATTGCCCACTAATTACAGAATGGCATATCGACAATTAACGGCTCAGCTCCGCGAACTGAGTAAGACACCAGAATTGTTGACTGCCTATAATGATATAATTACTGAACAATTAATTAATGAATTTATAGAAGAGGTACCTCCTGAGCAAGCCAAAATTTATGGCCACTATATGCCACATCACGGAGTAAAGAAGGATTCTAAGACCACTCCTCTGAGGATTGTGTTTAATTATAGTGCCAGGAGTAACGAAAACGTACCTAGTTTAAATGACTGTTTGATGACAGGTCCGTCGTTGATGGAAAACTTAGGAGATATCTTATTAAATTTCAGGATGAAGAATTATGCCTTTACTGCTGACATAAGTAAAGCTTTCCTAAGAGTGGGTTTACAAGATGCTGACTGGGATTGTACCCGCTTCTTATGGCCTGAGAATCCTAGTGACCCACTTAGCCCTCTGAAAACCTTTCGCTTTAGGAGCGTATTATTTGGTGCTACATCCAGTCCGTTCCTACTTCAAGCGACGATAAATGCACACCTTAAACGTACGAGAAGTCCATTGAGTAAAGTAATGAGTGAACAATTTTATGTGGACAATTTCCTGGCTGTGACGTCAACTGAAGAGGAACTGTTAATGACTTATGGAGAGGCTAATAAAATAATGCAAAGTGCAAATATGCCTCTGAGGGACTGGAATAGTAATTCGTCCAAATTAAAGGACAAAATAATTATAGATTACCCTGGAGATGAAGTACCAAAATATAGTAATGTATTGGGATTAACTTGGGATACTGAGAGAGATTTGTTAATGTTAAAATCTAATAATTACAGTATGCCCAATAAATTAACTAAGTGAGTTTTGCTTGCTGAAGTTTCCAAATGCTTTGATCCACTAGGCTTAGTGTCACCCCTTGCTATAAGAGGGAAATTATTAATACAAGAGGCATGGAAGCTTAAATGTGCTTGGGATGAAACTCTACCTGAGGAATTCATGAACAGGTGGGATGAATTAATTGGTGATTAGGAAAAAATTCCAATGTTGGAGTTCCCACTCCAGGTGGCCAATCCAGATGGGAAAAATTACTCCATATTTTTTGTGATTCTTCAAAATTGTCGTATGGAGCAGTTGCTTACCTTCAATGTAATAGTGTTATTTCTCTTGTTATGTCTAAGGATAAAGTGTCTCCAATTAACCCTTAAATGGTCCAAACAGATCGACGTTCAAATTCGTAGTGCTACAAAAGTAGATCTACTTTTTTTAACATATTTTCAAATGTAACCAAGAAAAATGCAGATAAAAGTTCTTTTTACACGTTTTCAAATGTAAAACAAAAAAGAAGATCTACTGACTCACGAAATCGTAATAACACGATTGCAAACAAACCATACCCCGGCCGGGATTGAACCCGCGGTCAGAGAGTCTACATTTTTTTACATACTTTCAGATGTTGAAAAAACGTATATATACGTTTGGACCATTTAAGGGTTAAATCACGTACCTTACCTCAATTGGAATTAACAGCCATTTATGTAGGTGTCAAATTAGCTAATTATATAAGAAATAAGTTGCAGGAGATAAATATTAGCAACACTGTCATTTAGTCTGATACTGTGGTATCCTTACAATGGATTCGTAATGGAAACAGTAAAATTGTGTATGTACAAAACAGAGTCACTGAAATTAATCAGATGCAAGAGAAGTATAATAGTTTGGGTCAGCATATGTTAACATTGAATCATATACCTGGTGAGGAGAATCCAGCTGATTTCTTGTCTCGAGGTTTACCTTATGCTAAATTCGTAAATGCTGTATTATGGTTTAAAGGACCGAGCTGGTTGGTAAATAAAGCATATTGGCCTGTACAAAAGGCGTGTATTGCTCCTGTTGAAATTACTGTGACCACCGCTCCAATAGTTTGTCCTTCCTTAGCCATTGATATAAATAAGTATTCTTCTTTAAATTTCTAAACAAGATGAATATCTTATATATGTTTTCACATCCTCTTGAATATTGGATACAGAGGGTACAAGAAGGAATCTATGGGAATGAGATTAAATTGATGATGGAAAGAAAAATTGTGAAAGGTTCCATACTAGAGAAACTGGGGCTGTATTTAGAGAACAATGTAATTAGGTGCAGAGGTAGGTTACAAAATGCTGAATTGGGTGATTATGCTAAACACCCTATCTTACTGTCCAAAACTCATCGTCTAACAAATTTAATTGTTTTAAATGCCAATAAAAATATAATGCATGGTAGGGTACAAGATACCTTAAATTGTATTAGGGAAATTTTCTGGATTCCACATGGATGGCAAAGTGTAAAAAGGGTGAATAAATCTTGTGTAATATGTCGCCGTGTGGATGCCAGATCCTATATGTACCCAGGTCCTCCACCATTGCCAAAGGAGCGTGTACAATTAGTGAAACCATTTGATGTAACAGGTGTAGACTACAGTGGTCCAATCATTTTAACAGGTACTTCAGACGGTGTTTCACTGAAAGTGTATGTATGCTTGTTCACCTGTATTGCTACTAGGGCAGTTCATTTAGAAGTGGCTCAGGACTTGTCTGCAGAACAGTTTATACAGCTGTTTCGAAAATTTGCAGCTAGGAGATCCTGTCCGAGATTGATGATTTCGGATAATGCCACAAATTTTGTAGCGGGTGCTCAACACTTGATAGAATTAAATAAGAGTAACAATGTTCAATCTCTGTTAACCCAACGAGGGTGTACCTGGAAATTTATTACTCCTAGAGCCCCTTGGCAGGGGGGGCTGTACGAAAGACTGATAGGCACAGTGAAGAGGTGTCTCCGTAAAGTACTACACCGGAAGAGAATTAATTTGGAGGAATTTCGCGCAGTGTTGGTGGAGGCGGAGAATCGGATAAATAATAGGCCTCTCTCGTACATGAGTGATACATCTGATACAGATGTATTAACACCTTCTCACCTAATATGTGGAAGGAAATTGGAAGCTGCCCCTGTCTATAGAGATAATCCTGAAGAAAGTGATGAAGATCACAATGATGCGGCAGTGTTGTGTGATAAATTTAAAATGTTAAATAAAGTAATTGATCATTGGTCTAATGTGTGGCGTAAGGAATATCTTCTTACACTACGTGAACACTTTTATGGTGTGACAGAGGCAGTAAATCGACAGAACATTCAACCAGGTGACATTGTGTTAATTGATACTGAACATCGAACATTGTGGCCTCTGGGCAAAGTATTGACATTGTACCCAGATGCACAAGGTGTTGACCGGAATGCCAAAGTGTTGTGTCATGGCCAGGAAAGTTTATGCACAATTAATAAATTGATTCCCTTGGAATTAAATGGTATTAAATCAAATGTAAATGAAAATCTAAGGGAAAGTGACACAAGTGATATTGAAGGTAATACTGACCAAGTGATGCAGGAAGATGAAATTGTAGTAAGACCTACTAGGAGAACAGCCACTCAAGCCAGAACTGGCTGGAATCATCTCCTAAAGAAAGGAGTAATTCGAGTCATTTAGCAACGACCTCCGCCCGGCCGCAGTGTGGAAAATAATTTTCCCAAAATTATGCTGAATATTTTTATAATGTAAATATACCTGATTAATACATAAATATTGCTCTAAAGTGTATTTTAAAGAAGAGAATCGACAGGGAAGCTCTGTGCCTGCGCTGATGAGCATTGGGGAGACACCATTGTTTTTGAAAGTTGTACAGGCACGCTAATGTAATGTGCATAAAATTTCGTCACTCTAGGGGTTATATTAGGCTTAAAACCTCTCAAATAGGAGCCAAAATTGTTGGATTTGCAGTCCTGCATAACGTGAGCATTAAGCAGATGGACAGGACAGCTCCAGGAACCCCAGCTAAGTCATGTCTATTTATGTTGAGATTCTGGCCAGTATTTTCTTCATATTTAGGCAGGGGGGGTATGACACAGTAATCTCCAGACTAATTGGTGAGTCTTATTATTATAAATTCTCCTTCAATGTATATGTATTCACATTTTAAATTTAATATACAGTCCACATATTTATATTAATGTTTTTACCAGAATTCTTGGTGATGTATATTTCATTTGAAATTAATATAGGTCCAGAGTGACTTGTGGAGAGATAGGTTATGGTAGGTATCGAAGGGGGACATTTTCTGCGACCTAGGTGTCCTAAAACTCCTACTTGTCTCTGTAACCTTGATAAAGAATAATTATCTTTGTTACCATTTATTGGTATGTACCTTATGAGTTACATCCTGGTAAATTTAATTTTCCATAGTGATCATGTTCTGACTGACACTGACTTCCTGTCTTTATTTTCCCTCCCATATTTAGGTCTAAATAGTATGTTCGTGTATTGTTTTCTGTATAATACACAGTGGTTTCTGCACCAATGATCACTTGTCTGTTAAAACGCTGAATGTTGTATTTTTTTACTCCGTTTGACACTATTTTACACTTTTTTTAATAGTTCTGTATACAACTCTCAAAGTAAACTTTACAGCAATTTTGTTAATATTTTAATTGGCAGCTCGTGGGCAGCTGTACGAAAAGTTTTCCCTGCGGCAATGTGTATTTCTTCCTTTTGTTTTGCAATTATTTTACAGACGGTTGGTTAATGGGGTTCAAAACCTTTAATAGCCTACTCAAGGAAAAAAGCTGCAAGTAACCTTCACACCACCAGAAAATGAATACTGTAATCCTTTAAATAGGGATTAGAGTACACTCTCGGTATATATTGACTGAGAGAAATACATCCATCGTTGTTTATATTCTGTACAGACAGATTTGTTGATATGTTGAGCAGCAGCACTTTACGAGCTCACTATAAATTTCCTCGCTGGAGCAACGCATCAGTATCTCCCCGTGTTTTGTTGTAAGTAACTCAAAGTCACGCCGGTATCCCAGTTTCGTTTTTTAAATATTTTACAGTATACGAATTTCTTTTTTCTTGTTACTGTGCCTGACCTATTAATGGTGTTGTGTACTCTTAATGTTATTGAGTAGCCCTAATATACTTTTCAATGTTACTGTGTATCCTTAAAGGGATATACAATAACAGTACCATTAAAAGGTATCAAATAACAAAAGAAAGAATATAAGATACAAGAATTCCAGTTGTAAATCTAAATTCTCTTAGCTTTCAAACTGCGACTAAGGAACTTTTCAACATACGAAAACGTGAAGAACTCTTCAAGACACGATGGACATATGAAGAACTCTTCGAGACACGAAGAACATGTGAAGAACTCTTCAAGACACGAAGATCATGTGAAGAACTCTTTAAGACACAAAGAACATGTGAAGAACTCTTTAAGACACAAAGAACATGTGAACAACTTATCAAGACACGAAGAACATGAGAACTCATCAAGACACGAAAAACGTTTCGCCACTTAGGTGGCGAAACATTTTCTCAAAAAAGATACCCAATTGTTGCACATGTGTTTAATTTATCAACTTGTCGGTTCTCTGAATCATTTTTCAACACTCCTGTCAGACACAGCAACATCTTGGGATCTTGATACAGGGAATTCTTCACTTGCTTAACCTACAGGCATGACCTACTTCTACATGGAAAAAGGCAAATGTGATACCACCTACGACTGCTTCACCTCACCTGTCCACAGACTACAAGCAACTTCTTCGCGCATATGCTGTATTTTTTCAAGATTGATGGACCGATTACATCGACTCCAGGCTGAGGGACTGATTACCTCAAACTTCTGATTTTCACTTTTCTTCATCATTGTATGGACTGATGATGCCACAGTGTGGGGAAACGTTTCCTCAATAAAGATACCCAAGTGTTGCACGTGCGTCTAATTTATTAACACTGCCAAGCTCCTCCACCAACCATTGCAACTTCTCATCAAAATTACCCAAATAAACGGTGTCATCAACAGAGAGCAGTTGTGACATCACCGACTTCCTATCAGATTCACTCAGGTTAATCACAGAAATTGAATTCAGTTTTTACTGAAAGCTAGAGAATGAAAAAAAAATCTAACTGGGAGCATGTTCCGTGGATGTTAACTATCTTCGTTTTACTGTACACTGTTTCGACATTGAACTCAATATCATTTTTTTCGAATCCTGTTTTTGTTTTTTAATGGTATTTTCTATATTGTAAGCTAAGTTAGTCAAATTTATATTAGTTTAAGCTAGACTATGATAAGTTATGGTAGGTTGCATAATTATATAAAAATATATATTTCAATAAATGAGCCAAAAGACAGGTGGACCAATGTTCCAGACTATGGAACAAAACTCTTCTCCAGACTGAGGGACTGACCACCTCAAAACTACGTTTTCAAGGGTAATGGACTGATTACATCGTCTTCACATTTCTACTGTTTGTGCAAACTCCTCTGTACTCGACTGAAAAAGCCTAATGTGTAGAGAAACGTCTCGGAATAAAGATACGTAACTGTTGCACATGTGTTTTACTTATTAAACCACTTTGTGTCCTCTAAGATGATCTAAAATTAAAACTGAATAAATTAATTTGAATAAATTTAGAAAACAGACAAATGTTACACAAGTGACTCATTTCTCAATATATTAAAAATGAAAATAAAAACTGGACAATGTTCGGGGTCCGCTCTGGATCATTATCAAGCAGTGAGTGAGAAAGAAAAATTGGAGAAAGTCCAGAGTTAGTTTAAGGATGAAAGCAATAAGAACGTTTCGCTTTAAGTAGAGAAATAACCGAGTACAACTATTATACATAGTGTCGGTCTCGCGTTGAACGTAATACACAGCTGTAGCACGTCACAGTAGTATATAACAAAGCTCAATAGGTATAACTATATTAAGCTAATGCACAGACATAAACCTTTCTAAATCAAAGTTTCCTTTGAACATAATGTATTTTTGACCCATTTGTGGGCAAATCTTGCTTTCCAGCCAAGATGAGGAATATTATTTTTATTATCATGGAGGAACGCTAAACCCAGAACGATTATACAGCGCCTGTGGCGGGAAGGGGGATAGAAGGTACTCAGGCTTACTGCAGGAAATTGAAGGACAGACCCACTTCCCTAGATTAAGAGCCCCTGACCAGGATCAAGGATCCTCCCTCGTAAGGCAGAGGTGACGAGTCAACCAATGTTAAGTGAAATTATGAGTGATGTGAAGGTTACAAACAATAGGGTGATTTTGCCCTTCAAGGGTGATTACGCCCATTAAGGGTGATTACACCAATCGAGGGTGATTACACCCATCAAGGGTGATTACGTCCATCAAGGGTGATTACACCCATCAAGGGTGATTACGCCCATCAAGGGTGATTACGCCCATTAAGGGTGATTGCACCAATCGAAGGTGATTACACCCATCAAGGGTGATTACGTCCATCAAGGGTGATTACACCCATCAAGGGTGATTACACCAATCAAGGGTGATTTGGCTTTTCAAGGGTGATTACACCTACCAACTGTAACAATATGAAATATTCATCAGAATAAATTTGCCTTTCCTGCACATTGCATTCATAAAACCTCTAATGAACGAAACATTGCACTAACAAAACCTGTGAGCGAAACACTGCAATGATAAAACTTCTGATGAGAAAAACAGTGCATTGATAAAACCTCTGACTAGCGAAACATTGCGTTGATTAACCTTCCGGTGAAGGGGGAAAGCGTTCATTAGTAAAGCTCCTGGGGAGCGAAACGTGCATTAAAATGTTTCTGAAAGTTGTTCACGTTTCATACTTTAGTCTGCACACTATACTTAGTGGGGTACGCTGCTGCTTGTGTCCCAGCCACCGACTTTAATAAAGAAGATAGCAACACTGTAAGCCAGTCACTGGTGCACATTGTCCCGTGAATCAGTTGGTAGCGCCCTCAGCTCACATACTGAGGGTCCGTGGGTCGCTCCCCGGTATGGATGGGAACACTGGCCGTGTAGATGAATGGTTCAGAGAACCGACAAGTTGATAAATTAGACACATGTGCAACACCTGGGTATGAACATTAAAATGGTATAAAATACCGACAGGTTGTTAGGTAAGACACATATGCAACAGTTAGGTATCTTTATTTCGAAACGTTTCGCCTACACAGTAGGCTTCTTCAGTCGAGTACAGAAAAGTTGATAGAAGCAGAAGAGACTTGAAGACGATGTAATCAGTCCATCACCCTTAAAGTTTTGAGGTGGTCAGTCCCTCAGTCTGGAGAAGAGCATTGTTCCATAGTCTGAAACAATATGGAGTTGAAGTGACAGGATGGAGCCTTAAATAGCGCCAGGAGGTGAGACGTAGGTCACTAGTAGAACGCAGATGTTGGGAGGTCAGGTCCCTCTCAAATCTTCTCCAGACTGAGGGACTGACCACCTCAAAGCTTTAAGGGTGATGGACTGATTACATCGTCTTCAAGTCTCTTCTGCTTCAATCAACTTTTCTGTACTCGACTGAAGAAGCCTACTGTGTAGGCGAAACGTTTCGAAATAAAGATACCTAACTGTTGCATATGTGTCTTACCTAACAACCTGTCGGTATTTTATACCATTTTAATGTTCAATCTGTCAGACACTGCAACACAAGAGTATCTTGGTACAGACTTGAAATCAACTTCGACAACCTCTACTAGTGAGAACGGCTGGATTTGAGAGGGACCTGCCCTCCCAACATCTGCGTTCTACTAGTGACCTACGTCTCACCTCCTGGCGCTATTTAAGGCTCCATCCTGTCACTTCTTCTCCATATTGTTTCAGACTATAGAACGATGCTCTTCTCCAGACTGAGGGACTGACCACCTCAAAACTTTAAGGGTGATGGACTGATTACATCGTCTTCAAGTCTCTTCTGCTTCTATCAACTTTTCTGTACTCGACTGAAGAAGATTGAGACACTTATGCAGCATATGGGAATCTTTATTCAGGAAACGTTTCGCCACACAGTGGCTTCATCAGTCCAATACAAAGAGGAAGGCGTAAGGAGAGGAGGAGTATGAGGTAATCAGTCCCTCAGCCTGGAGTCGATGTGTTCAGTCCATCAATCTTGTAGAATGTACAGCATAGGGCCGTAGACGTGGCTTATATACTGTAGTGAGGTGACTTGAAGCAGACGGAGGCGGGATCATAGTGGTATCATCCACTAGTCGAAGTAGGTCTTTGTCCAAAGGTTGAACAAGCGTTGAAGAATTCTTTGTAAGAAGATCCCATGATGCTGCCGTGTCTGGGATCTTCTTACAAAGAATTCTTCAACGCTTGTTCAACCTTTGGACAAAGACCTACTTCGACTAGTGGATGATACCACTATGATCCCGCCTCCGTCTGCTTCAAGTCACCTCACTACAGTATATAAGCCACGTCTACGGCCCTATGCTGTACATTCTACAAGATTGATGGACTGAACACATCGACTCCAGGCTGAGGGACTGATTACCTCATACTCCTCCTCTCCTTACGCCTTCCTCTTTGTATTGGACTGATGAAGCCACTGTGTGGCGAAACGTTTCCTGAATAAAGATTCCCATATGCTGCATAAGTGTCTCAATCTTCAACTTGTCGGTTTTTCAAACCATTCATCTCGACTGAAGAAGCCTACTGTGTAGGCGAAACGTTTCGAAATAAAGATACTTAACTGTTGCATATGTGTCTTACCTAACAACACCTGGGTATCTTTATTGAGGAAACGTTTCGCCACACAATGGCTTCATCAGTCCATACAAAGGAGAGCGTTGAAGAACAGGAGGAGTTTGAGGTAATCAAGGCCGAGGGACTGATTACCTCAAACTCCTCCTGTTCTTCAACGCTCTCCTTTGTATGGACTGATGAAGCCACTGTGTGGCGAAACGTTTCCTCAATAAAGATACCCAAGTGTTTGCACGTGTCTAATTTATCAACACTGGGCGTGTTTCCTTAGAACTTCAGCCCCTACTCACCTAGCAGTAAGTAGATACCTACCACCCAAGGAGTAGTAGTGCACTATAGATAGGGTTGGGCTTTGAAATGAGCTGAGGTACGATAAGTGCTCGTAGCTTGTAAATTCAGCTGCGTAACAAAAATAATATTCTGCACAGTGCCTTGTTTTAAATTTATCGGCAGCACGCTACTTAATCCTCCGGCTTTCACATAATACACTCGTAGTTTATATTATACGGCTCGATACGGTGTAAATTATCATTGTCCCTATGAACTAACAAGAAGGAGACAACTATGCAAATAGTGCAACGTTAGAAAACTTACATTACACTCGCCAGGGGTCTCTGCTGCATTACGTTAGCTTCTGGTGACGATATGCGTCCTATTTTATACTGACTTGTATTCTGGGATATATAAACAGAGCTCATCTTATACATGTCATGACAGAACAAAAATTAAATTAAATTAGCAAACTTTATTTCACATAGCATTAATGAGAGAGTAATTAATAAATAGATAATTAGGTTAGCATTATTACATTTACATAACATTAAGAGGTTTTACATAATTAAAATTGGTAAAATATATTTAAATAATTTACATATCATTATAATTAGAACTCTAAAGAAAATTTAATAAATTACATTAACGCATCAAAGATTTTCCCCTGGAACACTTGTATATATTCTGATGAATATCTCTCTCCTAACATTGTTGGAAACAGCACAAGTAAACGTAGAGGAGGATATAACCTCGGTATATATTCCCCTAGAGATTACTTTATTCTCATTAGAGCAACATCAAGGATTAAAATATTCTTGACTGGTGAACAGTCTTAATGACCTTCATGTGCCGCAAGGTTTTCAGTGCAGTTATCTTATATTGGAAATACTGCTATGTACCATAATGACTAGACCTCCACGGAGACAGCAATACCTTCGTATGCCTAAACTGACAGTTTACTTAAATTCTTTTCCTTTTTTAGGGATTATATATTCAGGACTGGTGGTGAACAGGTTCTATGGTGCCTAAGTGACTTTCGTGTACTATACATGTTTTAAACGCAATTAGCTAAACAACAATGGCAGCTGTGTCAAATTATGAGATGTAAACGTTTTTGATTGAGTAGAATTTTAAATCAGTGGAAGGCCTCGGTCACATCACTGGAAGGCCTCGGTCACATCAGTGGAAGGCCTCGGTCACATCAGTGGAAGGCCTCGGTCACATCAGTGGAAGGCCTCGGTCACATCAGTGGAAGGCCTCGGTCACATCAGTGGAAGGCCTCGGTCACATCAGTGGAAGGCCTCGGTCACATCAGTGGAAGGCCTCGGTCACATCAGTGGAAGGCCTCGGTCACATCAGTGGAAGGCCTCGGTCACATCAGTGGAAGGCCTCGGTCACATCAGTGGAAGGCCTCGGTCACATCAGTGGAAGGCCTCGGTCACATCAGTGGAAGGCCTCGGTCACATCAGTGGAAGGCCTCGGTCACATCAGTGGAAGGCCTCGGTCACATCAGTGGAAGGCCTCGGTCACATCAGTGGAAGGCCTCGGTCACATCAGTGGAAGGCCTCGGACACATCAGTGGAAGGCCTCGGTCACATCACTGGAAGGCCTCGGTCACATCACTGGAAGGCCTCGGTCACATCACTGGAAGGCCTCGGTCACATCAGTGGAAGGCCTCGGTCACATCAGTGGAAGGCCTCGGTCACATCAGTGGAAGGCCTCGGTCACATCAGTGGAAGGCCTCGGTCACATCAGTGGAAGGCCTCGGTCACATCAGTGGAAGGCCTCGGTCACATCAGTGGAAGGCCTCGGTCACATCAGTGGAAGGCCTCGGTCACATCAGTGGAAGGCCTCGGTCACATCAGTGGAAGGCCTCGGTCACATCAGTGGAAGGCCTCGGTCACATCAGTGGAAGGCCTCGGTCACATCAGTGGAAGGCCTCGGACACATCAGTGGAAGGCCTCGGTCACATCACTGGAAGGCCTCGGTCACATCACTGGAAGGCCTCGGTCACATCAGTGGAAGGCCTCGGTCACATCAGTGGAAGGCCTCGGTCACATCAGTGGAAGGCCTCGGTCACATCAGTGGAAGGCCTCCGTCACATCAGTGGAAGGCCTCGGTCACATCAGTGGAAGGCCTCGGTCACATCAGTGGAAGGCCTCGGTCACATCACTGAAAGGCCTCGGTCACATCACTGGAAGGCCTCGGTCACATCAGTGGAAGGCCTCGGTCACATCACTGGAAGGCCTCGGTCACATCAGTGGAAGGCCTCGGTCACATCAGTGGAAAGCCTCGGTCACATCAGTGGAAGGCCTCGGTCACATCAGTGGAAGGCCTCGGTCACATCAGTGGAAGGCCTCGGTCACATCAATGGAAGGCCTCGGTCACATCAGTGGAAGGCCTCGGTCACATCAGTGGAAGGCCTCGGTCACATCAGTGGAATGCCTCGGTCACATCAGTGGAAGGCCTCGGTCACATCAGTGGAAGGCCTCGGTCACATCAGTGGAAGGCCTCGTCACATCAGTGGAAGGCCTCGGTCACATCAGTGGAAGGCCTCGGTCACATCAGTGGAAGGCCTCGGTCACATCAGTGGAAGGCCTCGGTCACATCAGTGGAAGGCCTCGGTCACATCAGTGGAAGGCCTCGGTCACATCAGTGGAAGGCCTCCGTCACATCAGTGGAAGGCCTCGGTCACATCAGTGGAAGGCCTCGGTCACATCACTGGAAGGCCTCGGTCACATCACTGGAAGGCCTCGGTCACATCAGTGGAAGGCCTCGGTCACATCAGTGGAAGGCCTCGGTCACATCACTGGAAGGCCTCGGTCACATCACTGGAAGGCCTCGGTCACATCAGTGGAAGGCCTCGGTCACATCATTGGAAGGCCTCGGTCACATCACTGGAAGGTCTCGGTCACATCACTGGAAGGCCTCGATCACATCACTGGAAGACCTCGGTCACATCACTGGAAGGCCTCGGTCACATCACTGGAAGGCCTCGGTCACATCACTGGAAGGCCTCGGTCACATCACTGGAAGGCCTCGGTCACATCACTGGAAGGCCTAGGTCACATCACTGGAAGGCCTCGGTCACATCACTGGAAGGCCTCGGTCACATCACTGGAAGGCCTCGGTCACATCAGTGGAAGGCATCGGTCACATCACTGGAAGGCCTCGGTCACATCACTGGAAGGCCTCGGTCACATCACTGGAAGGCCTCGGTCACATCACTGGAAGGCCTCGGCCACATCACTGGAAGGCCTCGGTCACATCACTGGAAGGCCTCGGCCACATCACTGGAAGGCCTCGGTCACATCAGTGGAAGGCCTCGGTCACATCACTGGAAGGCCTCGGTCACATCACTGGAAGGCCTCGGTCACATCACTGGAAGGCCTCGGTCACATCTCTGGAAGGCCTCGGTCACATCACTGGAAGGCCTCGGTCACATAACTGGAAGGCCTCGGCCACATCACTGGAAGGCCTCGGTCACATCAGTGGAAGGCCTCGGTCACATCACTTGAAGGCCTCGGTCACATCACTGGAAGGCCTCGGTCACATCACTGGAAGGCCTCGGCCACATCACTGGAAGGCCTCGGCCACATCACTGGAAGGCCTCGGTCACATCACTGGAAGGCCTCGGTTACATCAGTGGAATGCTTCGATCACATCACTGAAAGGCCTCGGTCACATCACTGGAAGGCCTCGGTCACATCACTGGAAGGCCTCGGTTACATCAATGGAATGCTTCGATCACATCAGTAGAAGGCCTCGGTCACATCAGTGGACGGCCTCGGTCACATCAGTGGAAGGCCTCGGTCACATCAGTGAAAGGCTTCGGTCACATCAATGGAAGGCCTCGGTCACATCAGTGGAAAGCTTCGGTCACATCAGTGGAAGGCTTCGGTCACATCAGTGGAAGGCTTCGGTCACATCAGTGGAAGGCCTCGGTCACATCAGTGGAAGGCCTCGGTCACATCAGTGGAAGGCCTCGGTCACATCACTGGAATGCCTCGGTCACATCACTGGAAAGCTTCAGTCACATCAGTGGAAGGCTTCAGTCACATCAGTGGAAGGCCTCAGTCACATCAGTGGAAGGCCTCGGTCACGTTAGTGGAAGGCCTCGGTCACAGTGGAAGGCCTCGTCACATCATTGGAAAGCCTCTGTCACATCAGTGGAGGCCCTCGGTCATCTTACCTTCAATTTGTTACTACTGCATCTCTGAGAGAATATTTACTTAACACTACATGTTGCAGGTTTTGCAACGTTGCATTGCTCCTAACGAAGCAAAAAAGTGTGAGAGAATATATATATATATATATATATATATATATATATATATATATATATATATAATATTATATATATAATATGTGTGTGTGTGTGTGTGTGTGTGTGTGTGTGTGTGTGTGTGTGTGTGTGTGTGTGTGTGTGTGTGTGTGTGTGTGTGAGTGTGTACTCACCTACTTGTGGTTGCAGGGCTCGAGTCATAGTTCCTGGCCCCGTGTGTGTGTGTGTGGCAAGTGGTTCACAGTTCAGGAAGAAGGAAAACAAGGAAGAAAGGTAGGAAATCGATTCTCTGTTCTCCAGGATGAGTGTACTTCAGTGGTTAGTGAGGTTAAAGGTACCACTGACTCCCTTGTTATCAAGGTAAGAATATTTTAATTGTAGGAGATTCTCAGGTAAGATATATGGACCATGCTTTTTGTAACCGAGATAGGAAGGTCAGACAGAGAGTGTGCCTCCCCAGAGCTGGTGTTGGTGACATAGTCAGCAAGTTGGATAATATTATGTAGGTAATGAGAACAAGCATATTCTGTCTTAGTATACTGGAGTAAATGATACCATGAAGGGCAGGAGACAGGAGCTCCTGGATAAGTACAGGTCAACCATAGAAGTTGTTAGATCTAAGGGAGGGATCGAGGGATCCCAGTCATATGTAGTATCTTGCCTAGAAGGGGAGTGGGCAATGAATGGATGTCTAGGGCAATTGGTATAAATTGCTGGCTAGACAAGTACCAGAAAGAACTTGCAATCCCATTCACTG
Organism: Cherax quadricarinatus; assembly: GCF_026875155.1. Lineage (NCBI taxonomy): Eukaryota > Metazoa > Arthropoda > Malacostraca > Decapoda > Parastacidae > Cherax > Cherax quadricarinatus. The sequence continues at coordinate 40,863,741 of NC_069403.1, read as the reverse complement.
ACAACTGGGACAAATTCTAAGGCAAACATGATATGTATGAAAGGGATGAGGTTCATCTCTCTGGGGCAGGAGTGGTTACATTAGCTAATTCGATTGAGCGGATCATTGATGACTTGGCTAGGAATTTAAAATGATAGATTGTAGAGGTATGGGTGTTTGTGGGAAACAATTAAGCTGCAGTATTAGGGTTGAAAACATCAGATATTAACAGGATACCCCAGGGATATATTTAAAAGACAATATTCAGAATAAAGTTGCTAGTAAAGCTCAACAGACAAAGAGATATAGTAGAGGGCAACGAGTGACCAGCTCCCTTGGGGTTTGCTATACAAATAGTAGGAGTCTAAGAAATAAGATAGATCAGCTAAGATTACTTGCAAATGCAGGTAATATAGATATTATTGCTATAACGCAGACCTAGTTGAACTTGAAAAATAGAGAAATGCCTTCAGAATTCAACATACAGGGTTATAAACTATTCCACACTGATAGGGTCAACAGGAAGGGTGGTGGAGTGGCAATGAATGTCAGAGATAATTTAAATTGTTGTGTTAGAGAAGATATAAGATTAAAAACATCGGACACAGAATCTATTTGGCTACATTTTCTCGAGGGTCGTAAAAAATTAATTTTGGGTGTGATTTATAAGCCTTGGGCCCAAACCTTGATAGGGAGTATGATAGGTTGCTAAGGAATGAAATTCAAAAGGCATCTAGATATGAAAATGTTGTGTTAATGGGAGATTTTTAACTTTAGACAAATTGATTGGAACAATGTGACAGGAAATCTTGAGTCTAGTGACTTTCTTGATACGGTTCAAGACTGCTTTTTAAAACAGTTTGTGACAGAAACAACTAGAGGAAACAATCTGCTTGACTTGGTTCTTGCCAACAAAGAATCCCTAGTTAATAATCTTGAGTTTAGTGATGAGCTAGGGATATGTGATCACAAATCACTTAGTTTCAATATATCGTTGAATTACCTAGATAACTGCAATCAAGTCGCTGTCCCAGATTTCCTCTTGGACGACTTCATGGGTATGACAAATTATCGGGAATAATTATTGGGATGACCTTACTATGTGTCAGGTACGTAGGGTTGTTTGCCAATATGACGTATTTCAGAGCATAGTGCTGGCTCCCCAGACGACTTTTGTCCTGAATAGGGAATAACAAAAAAAGGCACAATACCGTGACTTGAACGATACACAAATAACCCGCACATAGAAGAGAGGAGCTTACCGACGTTTCGGTCCGACTTCGACCATTTACAAAGTCACACTAACCACAAGTAGAGCAGGACGGCTATATATAGGCAGGAAGAGGTAGTGGTGGTAGTAGTAAAAGTAGTAGTAGTGGTGGTGGTAGTAGTAGTAGTAGTAGTAGTAGTAGTAGTAGTATTAGTAGTAGTAGTGGTAGTAGTGGGGAACTACGAGGAGCCAGTCAAATGTAAAGAAAGGGGAGCACTGCAAGGGAGCTAGGTGCCCATAGAGGGAGAGCAAGTGCACAGAGGTGGGGGGAAGGGGAAGTAATGAAATAAATAATGAAGGAACAGAAACACGCGACAGAAGAAAGACAAAAAAGGAAAAGAAAAGGAAAGAGGAAAGGGGAAGAGGGAGAAGAAGAAAAAATGAGGAATCAGGTTAAGTTACGGGTGTTCTGAAGTTTGGAGCATTTTACAATGAAGTGGGAGAGGGAGGCATCTACAGAGACGAAGCCAGGACTAAGATTCATACAAGGAAAGTTGTGTATTCGAGAGGATTCAACAAGACGGCGACTGTTAAAGTTGGAAGTAGGGAAGACAGTTTTAGCAGAAGACCAGTCTATATGATGGCTGTGATCTCTGACGTGACAGAAAAGAGCATTGTTAGTGTCGGCAAGCCTAACACTATTTTTGTGCTCCCTAAGTCTGTCAGAAAGAGATCGGCCAGTTTCTCCAAAGTATTGAAGAGGACAGGAGGAGCAAGAAATGGAGTAGACACCAGGAACATCTGTACAGGGAGGAGAGGTATGAACGAGATTAGTGCGAAGAGTGTTAGTCTGGCGGAAAGTAAGCTTGATGTCTAAGGGACGGAGAGAATTGTTGAGATTAGAAAGACCGGAAATGTAGGGAAGGCAGAGCACAGAAGAGTTCCCAGGAGTAGAGAGTTTGGGAGAGAAGAAATTACGTTTAGCTCGTGAGAAGGCAAAGTCTATGAAATGGGAAGGGTAGCCAAGGCGGGAAAACGAATTATGAAGAGTGGAAATTTCCGCTGGAAGGAGCTGTGGATCACTGATGCGGAGGGCACGGAGAAAGAGGGAGATAAGAACACTTTTCTTGACAGGGGAAGCATGATAGGAAAAGTAGTGAATGTACGTGCCACTGTGCATAGGTTTTCGGTAAACGGAAAAGGAAAAACCTGTATCTGAGCGGCTCTACCACAAGATCTCTGTAATCTTCTCTCTACCATTGCGTTTGACACTGCTCGCCTGAATACACAAATTCATTCTTCTAAACTACAGAATAAACTTCAACGTCTCATCTCAGCTAGCCCTTGGTCTAAATTCTCCCTCACTGACTGTGTTACTAACTTGTCTTCTGTCTCACTCTCTCAGTATGAGCTTGAACTTCTTGGTTTTGGTCTTTCCATTGCCACTTCGCCTACCCCTCGCGCTGGTATTTCCCTGATTAGCCCTTTTGATTCCTTTCGTCAATCTCGTTCCTGTAATCTTCCTGACTTGTCCACTTTTCGTAGCGCTCTCCTTCCTGCTCTTGTTAGTCTGTTTTCTAAGAATCACCACCTTCCACGCCGTTACCAACTTGCTTTTTCTTCTCTTAAATCAAATAATAACATTGTCATACTATCTTCTGACAAAGGTAATTCGGTAGTTATCCTTGATCGCGAGGATTACCTCCGTAAAGCTGATGTCTTGCTCTCCGACTCACGTACCTACACTCCTCTCGTTTAAAACCCTCTTCATCGCATCAAGAGAACTTTCAACAAGAAACTAAGGACTCTCTCCCACCTCTGTCCTCCTGACTTTGACCTTGTTCAACGGTTTCGTGTCATCTGTCCCTCTCTTCCCTAATTCTATGGCCTTCCCAAAACTCAAACCTGATATTCCTCTTCGTCCTATCATATCCTCTAGAGGTTCTGTCTCTTATTCTCTTGCTTCTTGGTTGGCCAAAACCCTCACTCCCTTTCATGGTACTTTTTCTCCTGCCCACCTCCGTCACTTTCAAGACTTCATTGAACGGGTTCGCTCTCTCCCAACCTGTAAGATGCTTAGTCTTGACGTTGAGTCCCTCTTCACCAATGTCCCTCTTGATGATGTCCTTGATTTCCTTAGAGAGAAGGCCCTTGAAGGGTTTCTATATCTCCCTATACCTATTGAAGTCTTTCTTGATCTTATCCGCCTCTGTGTGGACTCTGATTCCTTTTCCTTCCAAGGGAAATATTATTCTCAAACCTTCGGTGTTGCTATGGGCTCTCCTCTCTCTCCTGTTCTTGCTAATCTTTACATGGAATACTTCGAGACTGTTCTTCCTACCATCGATGTGCAACCTTCACTCTGGCTCCGCTATGTGGATGACATCTTTGCTCTGTGGCCTCATGACTCCAATCTCTTCCAACCTTTTCTTGAAGCTCTTAATAATCTTGCCCCTTCCATTAAGTTTAAAGCTGAATGGGAATCTAATTCCTTGCTTCCTTTCCTTGATGTCCATGTCCACCGCTCAGATACAGGTTTTTCCCTTTCCGTTTACCGAAAACCTATGCACAGTGACATGTACATTCACTACTTTTCCTATCATGCTTCCCCTGTCAAGAAAAGTGTTCTTATCTCCCTCTTTCTCCATGCCCTCCGCATCTGTGATCCTCAGTTCCTTCCAGCGGAAATTTCCACTCTTCATGATTCGTTTTCCCATCTTGGCTACTCTTCCCATTTCATAGACTCTGCCTTCTCACGAGCTAAACGTAATTTCTTCTCTCCCAAACTCTCTACTCCTGGGAACTCTTCTGTCCTCTGCCTTCCCTACATTTCCGGTCCTTCTAATCTCAACAATTCTCTCCGTCTCTTAGACATCAAGCTTACTTTCCGCCAGACTAACACTCTTCGCACTAATCTCGTTCATACCTCTCCTCCCTGTACAGATGTTCCTGGTGTCTACTCTATTTCTTGCTCCTCCTGTCCTCTTCAATACTTTGGAGAAACTGGCCGATCTCTTTCTGACAGACTTAGGGAGCACAAAAATAGTGTTAGGCTTGCCGACACTAACAATGCTCTTTTCTGTCACGTCAGAGATCACAGCCATCATATAGACTGGTCTGCTAAAACTGTCTTCCCTACTTCCAACTTTAACAGTCGCCGTCTTGTTGAATCCTCTCTAATACACAACTTTCCTTGTATGAATCTTTGTCCCGGCTTCGTCTCTGTAGATGCCTTCCTCTCCCACTACATTGTAAAATGCTCCAAACTTCAGAACACCCGTGACTTAACCTGATTCCTCATTTTTTCTTCTTCTCCCTCTTCCCCTTTCCTCTTTCCTTTTCTTTTCCTTTTTTGTCTTTCTTCTGTCGCGTGTTTCTGTTCCTTCATTATTTATTTCACCACTTCCCCTTCCCCCCACCTCTGTGCACTTGCTCTCCCTCTATGGGCACCTAGCTCCCTTGCAGTGCTCCCCTTTCTTTACATTTGACTGGCTCCTCCTCCTTAGTTCCCCACTACTACCACTACTACTACTAATACTACTTCTACTACTACTACTACCACCATGTTGCAACCCCTGAATGGGTTGCAATGATTATTATGTATATATATAATGTATATTACCTTTTCATATAATTTTATATTGCTTATATTTGCGATAATAGCTAAATCGTAAATGTATTGCTTTATATTGTTATTTGACTTATGTTGTTAGGATGTAACATATTAAGTGCTCAGTTCAAGTCTTGATTGTCAAACTACTGTAATTATCGCTTGTAGCTCGTTAGACTGCCGGCTTCTGAGCTGCAGTTGTCCACGTAGCTATCACGTGATCGAGGGGGGGTGTCCTCACCTCGCCTAAAGTATTCAGTCTGCTCTAGACTCTCTTGGAGGTTAGACAGATTGTCTGTTTCATTATTCTTGTTAGTTCTGTAGAACTCTGTTCACAGAACATTGTATAGACTTCGTGATTTTCGACGTTGTACTGAGGTTGTGTGTCATATAGACACTCTGAGTATCTCAGGTCCTGAGCTGTAACTTCTCACTTAACTTGTACTGGTTTCTGTGTATTATCACAGTCGGGGATTTTCTTATGCTGAACTTAGATTCAGTAGTATGGGAGTTTTGTGACTTTTGTGGAGGATCTGCTGATGGTCCCTACTTAGTGTCGTTATATTATCTCCTTGTTCCTGATTCTGTGTCGCAGTTGCTTGTTGTATTGCTATTGGGCTTAGCATTCTTTTTTGTTCAAGCAGACTGTTCTGGTTGCCAGTCGGTTAAGAAGTTAGTTTATGAGAGGACATTGTCAGTCACTTGTTTAAGTCTAGTCGAGTCGTGAGACACAGAGAACTACTTAGAGCACTTACACACATACACACTTACTTGTACATATTTGTAATATCTTATTAAATGTTAATGTACCAGACAGTACTTAAGAATTATAAATGTGATATGTGCTTTCAGCACAATACTATTGTATACGAGAGATTGATATTATTTTGATTACTGTGATTAATTTAATTTAATTTAATTTGATAATATACCTCTAGACTTAATAAATTTATTAAATTTTAATTTCTCTAGTTAGTAGCCTACCAGTTGTAATCCTGAAGCACTATTAAATAATACTGAATTTTAATGGATAATTGGACAAGGATACTGACTACTTGTTACGAAAACCCAGTAACAGGCTGGATGCTAGAAGGGCAGTCCTTTCTAGTATTCACTGGAGATCTCTAAGCTTTTAGAATCGCGTTTTTTGTAACACACCACTACTACTACTTTTACTACTACCACCACTACCTCTTCCTGCCTATATATAGTCGTCCTGCTCCACTTCTGGTTAGTGTGACTTTGTAAATGGTCCAAGTCGGACCGAAACGTCGTCGTAAGCTCCTCTCTTCTATGTGCGGGTTATTTGTGTACTGAATAGGGAAATTAGATCTAACAAAAATTATCCCAAAGATGAACAATAGAATAAAACATCTCATTGGTCTAAAGAGAGGCATATATAAGCATGTCTAAGGAGGGGAAAGGCAGTTAAAAAATCAAAATACACAGTTAAAGAGAGAAATAAAGAAATGAATAAGAAAAGCAAATAGGGATTATGAGGCTAAAGCCGCAAGGAATTCGAAGACTTACCCAAAAAGGGTTCTTTCAGTTATACAGAAGTAATATTTGGGACAAGACAGGCCCACTTAAGAGTAACTTAGGTCAGATCACTGACCAGATAAGGATATGTGTGAAATTTTCAATACTTACTTCGTCTCAGTTTTTACCCAATAAAATACTAGCTAAATTCCAGAAATAATAAATTATGTAGAACAGGATGATAATAAACTATGCACGATTAGGGTAACTAGTGACATGGTCCTCAGACAAATAGAGAAATTAAAACCTAACAAATCCCCAGGCCCCGATGAACTATTTGCAAGGGTGATAAAGGAATGTAAAGAGGAACTTAGCATACCTTCGGTTAATCTTTTCAATATAACACTAGACTATCATAGCGCCAAACAAGTAGAAAATGGCAAATGTAATACCTATTTACAAGGCAGGTGACAGGGCCTCAGCTTCGAACTATAAAACAATAAGCCTTACCTCCATAGCTGGTAAATTTATGGAATCAATAACTGCCGAAGAAATTCGTAGCCATCTTGAAAGGCATAAATTGATTAATGAATCTCAGCACGGTTTTACAAAGGAGCATTCCTGTCTTACGAATTTTCTAACTCTCTTCTATAAGGTATTTGAGGAGGTAGATCATGGTATTGAATATGATATTCTGTATATGGACTTCAGTAAGGCTTTCGATAGGGTTCCACATCAGAGGCTGTTGAGAAAACTTAAGGCACACGAAATAGGAGGAGAAAGTTTTTCCTGGGTAGAGGCATGGTTGACAAATAGGCAGCAGAAAGTTTGCATAAATGGTGAGAAATGAGAATGTGAGTACATCATAAGCGGTGTTCCACAGGGGTCAGTGTTGGGCCCTTGTTGTTCACAATCTACATATACGACATAGATGAGGGAATAAATAGCAACATAAGCAAATTTGCTGATGACACCAAAATAGGCCTTCCAATTCATTCTAATGAGAACCTTGGAGCACACCAGGATGATTTGAATAGACTGATACAGTGGTCGGAGAAATGGCAGATGCAGTTTAATATAGACAAATGTAAAGTTCTAAATGTTGGACAGGAAAATAACGTTCCACATATAAACTAAATAATGTAGATCTTCATATTACGGACTGCGAAAAGGATTTAGGACTTCTGGTTAGCAGTAATCTGAAACCAAGACAACAGTGCATAAATGTTCACAATAAAGCTAACAGAATTCTTGGCTTCATAGCAAGAAGTATAAATTATAGAAGTCCTCAGGTTGTTCTTCAACTCTATATACCATTGGTTAGGCTCATTTAGATTATGCTGTGCAATTTTGGTCACCGTATTACAAAATGGATATAAATGCACTGGAAAACGTACAAAGGAGGATGACAAAGTTGATCCCATGTATCAGAAATCTTCCATGTGAGGATAGACTGAGGGCACTGAATCTGCACTCTCTCGAAAGGCATAGAATTAGGGGGTATGATTGAGATACAAATGGACAACAGGAATTAATAAAGGGAGGAAAATAACATGCTAAAAATATTTAACATACACAGGACTCGCAGCAATCGTTTTAAATTGGAAAAATTCCGATTCAGGAAGGATATAGGAAAGTACTGGCTTGGATAGGCGGAACGAATTAACGAGTACCATCATAGAAGCTAAAGACATTGTGCGTTTTAAAAATAGTAGGATAATACATGCGTGAGTTGGGTGAATGTGAATTGATCCTGACCTCGCATGTGCTACTACTCGATATGCCGTGCTCCTCTCCTTCAAAATCTATAATATAAAGTACATATTATATATAAATATAGGTGTAGGTATGTATTGGTGTATAAAAAGCTCGTTCTTATAGTAGGTATAACGAGAGGATCTATATATATATATTTATAGATATACATATATATATTATATATATATATATATATATATATATATATATATATATATATATATATATATATAAATATATATATATATCTCTATATATATATAATATAAATATATATAAATATAATATATATATTATATATAAATATATATATAAATACATATATGTATATTAATATATATAACTATATATAAAAATATATATAATATATATAAATATATATATATATAAATATATAAATATAAGATAAATATATATATAAATAATAGTAGTAGGATAGTAGTAGGTTGGTAGAACAGCAACCACCCAGGAAGTACTACCGTCCTGCCAGAAGACTGTGAAACAAAAAACCTGTAACTGTATTTGCAGATGTAGGATAGCTGTTTCATTTTTCTGGTCATCATAAACACTAAGATAACAGGGATATCTTGCTACTCCTACTTACACTTTGGCCACACTTCACAGACACTCACCAAGCTATATATATATACAAATACATCTAGGTTTTTCTTCCTTTTTTCTAAATAGCTCTTGTTCTTTTTATTTCTTCTATAGTCCATGGGGAAGTGGAAAAGAATCTTCCTCCGTAAGCCATGCGTGTCGTTGAGGCGACTAAAATGCCGGGAGCAATGGCTAGTACCCTATCTCCTGAAAACAAATACAAAAAAAGGAGAGAAAAAAACTTTAAACAACTGGGTAGCTAACAGTGGCGTGAAGTAGTGCGATTACAAGAAACAAATGACTAATTGCTGAAGTTATGTAATGAAAAGAAGTAGGATGTCCTGGCCCTAAGCGAAACAAAGCTGAAGGGGGTATGGAGATTTACATCAGTGGGGGGAAATAAATGGATTAAATCTGGAGTAACTGGAGAGAGTAGAGCAAAGGAAGGGTAGCAGTAATGTTAAATGATCAGTAAAGGAAGGAGAAAGAGAAAATGAATTTGTAAATCAAGAATTTATGAGGATAAAAGTACAGGTTGGAAAGCGAGAAGTGGGTCATAATAAGCTTATGCACTGGAGAAGAGAGGAATGCATAGGAGAGAGAGAATTTTGGGGGATGTTTAAGTAATGTATAGGAAGCCTTTGAACCAATGAGAGAGTAAATGTGGTAGGGGACTTTGAATGCCAAAGTAGGAGAAACTTTAGAGAGGTTGGTAGGTAAGTTGGGGTGCCATGTGGTAAATGATAATGGGAGCCCTTCTGATTGAACTTTGTATAGAAAGGGGTTTAGTTATAGTTAAATACAAATTTTTAAGAAAAAGATGATAAGATAAGTATACAACGATATGATGTAGGGCGAAATGACAGTAGTTTGTGGATTAAATGTATTGGTAGAATAAAAGACTTTTGAGTAGACTTCAGATTACATGTTAAAGAGGGTCCACAGATATAAACAGATCACCTTACTACTTTTGAACTACACTGAGAGTAAAAGGTAGAATGGGATAGTCAAGAGAATAGAACATCAGGGAAGAGAGAGGTGGAAGATTATAAACAAAAGAGGATGCAGGTTTAGGGTAAGATATAAACAGCTATTGGCGATAGATGGCTAATGAACATGTAGGGCATGGGGCAAAGAGGCATGTAGTTTAAAAAATGTATGTTAGAGCGTTCAGGCAAAGTTTGTGGTTACATGAAAGTGGGTGCAGAGGAATAGAGCGATTGGTGGAATGATATGTAAAGATAGTAGTAAGGAGAAAAAATTCGACATAAGAGAAGTTTTACAAAGTAGAAGTGATGCACGGATGGGAAGAGTATATGGAGATAAAGAGAGAATTAAGAGAGTGTGAAGAAATGTAAAAGAAGAGAGCAAATGAGGAGAGTGGTTGAGATTTTTCAACAAATTTTTGTTGAAAATAAGAAAAAAGTTTTGGAGTGAGATTAACAAGTTAAGAAAGCCTAGAGAACAAATGGATTTGTCAGTTAAAAATAGGAGAGGAGAGTTATTAAATGGAGAGTTAGAGGTATTGGGAAGATGGAAGGAATATTTTGAGGAATTGTTAATGTTGATGAAGATAGGGAAGCTGTGATTTCGTGTATAGGGCAAGGAGGAATAACATCTTGTAGGAGTGAGGAAGAGCCAGTTGTGAGTGTGGGGGAAGTTCGTGAGGCAGTAGGTAAAATGAAAGGGGGTAAGGCAGCCGGGATTGATGGGATAAAGATAGAAATGTTAAAAGCAGGTGGGGATATAGTTTTGGAGTGGTTGGTGCAATTATTTAATAATGTATGGAAGAGGGTAAGGTACCTAGGGATTGGCAGAGAGCATGCATAGTTCCTTTGTATAAAGGCAAAGGGGATAAAAGAGAGTGCAAAAATTATAGGGGGATAAGTCTGTTGAGTGTACCTGGTAAAGTGTATGGTAGAGTTATAATTGAAAGAATTAAGAGTAAGACGGAGAATAGGATAGCAGATGAACAAGGAGGCTTTAGGAAAGGTAGGGGGTGTGTGGACCAGGTGTTTACAGTGAAACATATAAGTGAACAGTATTTAGATAAGGCTAAAGAGGTCTTTTGTGGCATTTATGGATTTGGAAAAGGCGTATGACAGGGTGGATAGGGGGGCAATGTGGCAGATGTTGCAAGTGTATGGTGTAGGAGGTAGGTTACTGAAAGCAGTGAAGAGTTTTTTACGAGGATAGTGAGGCTCAAGTTAGAGTATGTAGGAAAGAGGGAAATTTTTTCCCAGTAAAAGTAGGCCTTAGACAAGGATGTGTGATGTCACCGTGGTTGTTTAATATATTTATAGATGGGGTTGTAAGAGAAGTAAATGCGAGGGACTTGGCAAGAGGCGTGGAGTTAAAAGTTAAAGAATCACACACAAAGTGGGAGTTGTCACAGCTGCTCTTTGCTGATGACACTGTGCTCTTGGGAGATTCTGAAGAGAAGTTGCAGAGATTGGTGGATGAATTTGGTAGGGTGTGCAAAAGAAAATTAAAGGTGAATACAGGAAAGAGTAAGGTTATGAGGATAACAAAAAGATTAGGTGATGAAAGATTGAATATCAGATTGGAGGGAGAGAGTATGGAGGAGGTGAACGTATTCAGATATTTGGGAGTGGACGTGTCAGCGGATGGGTCTATGAAAGATGAGGTGAATCATAGAATTGATGAGGGAAAAAGAGTGAGTGGTGCACTTAGGAGTCTGTGGAGACAAAGAACTTTGTCCTTGGAGGCAAAGAGGGGAATGTATGAGAGTATAGTTTTACCAACGCTCTTATATGGGTGTGAAGCGTGGGTGATGAATGTTGCAGCGAGGAGAAGGCTGGAGGCAGTGGAGATGTCATGTCTGAGGGCAATGTGTGGTGTGAATATAATGCAGAGAATTCGTAGTTTGGAAGTTAGGAGGAGGTGCGGGATTACCAAAACTGTTGTCCAGAGGGCTGAGGAACGGTTGTTGAGGTGGTTCGGACATGTAGAGAGAATGGAGCGAAACAGAATGACTTCAAGA
>NC_069403.1:40814601-40844601 GCF_026875155.1 Cherax quadricarinatus | reverse complement strand
ACTCTGTCATTTGCTCTCTTTATAGACTGCTTCACCACCCTCTTATACTTTCTTTTTTCTCAATATACTCTTCCCTCCTTGCATCAGTTCTACTTCCCTCCCACACCCACTTTCCTGTAACCACAAACTTCTGCTAAACACTCTAACACTACATTCTTAAACCTACCCCATACATATTCGACCCCATTGCCTATACTCTCACTAGCCCATCTATCCTCCAACAGTTGTTTATATCTTACCTTAACTACCTCCTCTCTCTCTCTCTCTCTCTCTCTCTCTCTCTTCTCTCTCTCTCTCTCTGTATACATTATATATATATATATATATATATATATATATATATATATATATATATATTATATATATATATATATATATATATTATACATATATATATATATATATATATATATATATATATATATATATATATATATATATATATATATATATATATATGTATATATATATATATATATATATATATATATATATATATATATATATATATATATATATATATATATATATATATATATATATATATATATTTATCATGTATCACAACACTACGACTAGCCGAGGATTCGAATCCATGTTGCTTTGGCCGGCCCCAGGGTGAGCGAAAATCACACATGACACTATCCCACAGTACCATGCAATCATCCAAGAATCACGCACCCAGCAGAGTTAGGTATTTTACCGTGATCCGAGGACATACGGCATGAATTCGAATCCTCGGCTGTTCGCAGTGTTATTATTGATTCAAAACCAGTCGTTTGTGGTTACAATAATATAAAATACTGCTCGTGGAGCCTAGTACACCAAATGGGAAGTAGAATGAAATTAGCTCAGAGGCACCCACACCACCATATGTCCTCGGATTATTGTAAAACACCTAGCTCTGCTGGGTGCGTAATTCTTGAAGGATTGCATGGTTCTGTGGGTCCTGTGGGATAGAACGAGAATAGAATGACAGAAACTGAGAGAATACAAAGAAGAAAGGGGTAAGAATCACAGACAAGGCTAGGGTAAGGAGGGGACAACCAGAGTCAGGAGGAGCGGCAAACGCAACCACCTACAGAATCATAGAGAGAACCTGTAACAAAACAAATCCCAAAACAAACCACACTCCACACTCACAGATCTCACCCCACCCTACACAGTAGACTCCCACAGCACACTGCCAAGTCTTCCACTCCTACAGCCCCCACAAATCCCCCAGAATACAGTGTTGGAAAAGAAGCTGAAGATATGGTACACTAATGCATATGGAAAAGTGAATAAGTGTGAGGAACGTTTCAGACTGGGGGTCTGAAGGTGGTGATTGTAGTGACGTATAACCCACCACAGAATAGCAGGAGGCCAAGAAAAGAATATGATGAGAGCATCAGAGTAATGGTTGATACACTAGCTGAGGTGCCAGGAAGGGTCCACGTGGGCAGGGCAAACTGATTGGGAAAACCTGGAACCACATGAGAAACCAGAAACGTGGAGGACTGTTATGATGGAGGTGGTACTCGAAAACCTTCATGCATCACCATATTAGGGACACTACCAGAGAGAGAGGAGAGGATGAGCCAGCAAGACTGGACCTCATATACACCTTGAGTAGCTCAAAGATTCAGGACATCACATATGAAAGGCCCCTTGGAGCTAGTGAAAACATAGTAGAATTACAAGCTGAGAGGAAAGCAGGAAGAGTAGGATGGGAGAAGCCAAACCACAAAAGAGGGAACTGCACAGGCATGAGGAATTTCCTGCATGAGGTTCCGTGGGAAAGAGAACCAGTGAGATGATCAGTAAATGAAATGATGGAATACGAGACAAATAATGCGAGGAGGCAGGGAAGAGGTTCGTTCCAAAGGGCAACACAAATAATGGGAAGACCAGAACAATTCTTTGGTTCCCCCATAGGTGTACATAGGCCAAAACTAACTGCATTAAAAGTATAGAGGACGAAGGTCCCAGGAAAATAAGGAGATTAGTCAAAGAGACAGAAACAAATATACACCGGTAATGAGGAAAGCCCAGTGGCAGTTCAAAAACGACATAGCTTCGAAAGCCAAGTCTGACCCAAAACTGTTCTACAGCCATATCAGGAGGAAAACAAGTCAAGGACCAGGTAATCAGGCTGAGTAAGGAAGGAAGGAGAGTAGTTCACAAGAAACGACAGAGAAGTATGTGAAGAGCTTAACATGAGAGCTAAGGAAGTATTTTCATTGGAGGCAGAAAGGACTCCGGAAAGCCGGAATGGTGGGGTAAACTGACAAGTGCTAGACACAAAAGGAGAAGAACCTAAGTGAAGTAGATACCTCAAAGGCGGAGGGACCGGACATCTCTCCATGGGTCCTGAGAGAAGGATCAGAGATGCTTTGAGCGCCACCAACAACAATCTTCAACACATCTATCGAAAGACAGCGACTACCTGAGGTGTGGAAGACAGCAAATGTAGTCCCAAATATTAAGAAATGAGACAGAAATGCAGCATTAAACTGCAGAACAGTGTCACTGGCACGTATAGTATGCAAAGTCATGGAGAAGATTATCAAGAGAAGATTGGTGGAGCACATAGGATTCCATTGCCCTTCCGGGAAGGGAAATCCTGTGTCGCAAACCTACTGGAGTTATACGAAAAGGTGACGGAAGTAAGACAAGAGAGAGAGAGAGAGAGAGAGAGAGAGAGAGAGAGAGAGAGAGAGAGAGAGAGAGAGAGAGAGAGAGAGATAGGTAGGTAGACTGCATTTTCGTGGACTGCAAGAAGGCTTCCGACACAGATCCATGCAAGAGATTAGTGGAAAAGCTAAAGGATCAGGCAGGTATAACAGAAAAGGCACTGTGATAGATAAGAGAATACCTGACAGGAAGGCAACAACGAGTCATGGTACGTGATGAGGTGTCAGAGTGGGCGCCTGTGACGAGCAGGGTTCTACAGGGGTCAGTCCAACGACAGGTGCTGTTTGTTTTATATGTGAATGACATAACAGAAGGGATAGACACTGAAGTGTCCTTGTTTGCAGACGATGTGAAGCTAATGAGAATTCAGTTGGATGAGGATCAGGCAGGACTACAAAGGAATCTGGACAGGCTGCAAGCCTGACCTCGAAACTGGTTTCTGGAGTTTAACGCCACCAAGTGCAAAATTATGAAGATTGGGGAAGGGCAATGAAGACAGCAAACAGAGTACAAGCTAGGGGGGCCAAGGACTGCAAATCTCACTCACATCTGAGGTGCACATCAACCAAATAACTGCTGCAGCATGTGGGCGCCTGGCAAACCTCAAAATAGCATTCTGACATCTCAGTAATTATTCGTTTAAGACTCTGTACACCGTGTACATCAGGCCACAAAAAAAAAATCCTAGCAAACAAAATTCCAATCTCTGCACATTCGATGCCTTGGGTATCTGCAGGCATGGTATATCTGGTAAAACAGGTGGGACATGCTCCGTTGACCATCTCAAAAAATGCCGCACCTACATGACAACAGGAGGGAGAAACTCACCTTCCTGTAACTTATTTCACCACGAAATGTATAACTTGTCACTCCATGAAAGAAAATGCTACAACGTATACTGCCAGGCACATCATCTAAAAGGGACAAGAAGACACAGACCAGCCAGACTATGGGAAACAAAAGAGGGGAGCCATAACCTCTACAGAGAAAGAGGATTTTAATGCCAGGAAGGAAAAAAGACTGGAAAGAAATGACAGAAATCTTACACCAACTGAAAGCACTTCTGGAGCAGAGGCACAGTCATTGACCTCCAGTCCAGTACAACAGATATTAGAGCTAGCAAATAAAACTTCCCTATATTCCATCAACATAACGACATTTGTCTTTGCAAACATACAGTGTCAAAATCCATCAACAAAATTCCTTGCATCAAGGGACTGCTCACATAGTCAAATGTAATGTTTGCAGTTTTCACAAAGACCCACATAAAGGATCATTCTGACTGCGAAATATGGCGACAGACTAAACTGACAACAAGGAGAGGGGGAGGTTGGCTTGTACGTCACAGTGTAACTCATTTCCTCAGAACTACTAAACACCTCAAACTATGTAGTTTAAGTTATGGTGGTAAAGAATAAAAACCAAAACCATGTCATTGTGGTTGTACATAAGCCTCCAGATGCAACTTCCCTGCAATTCCAGGAACAGCTTTTGAAAATTGACCACTGTCTGGAAAATCTGCCAACTCCTGCCCCAATCATCTTGCTGCTGTGAGATTTCAACCTGAGACACTTAAAATAGATGAGTGTAGCAAATAATATTTTAGAAGAGATCAGGAGGCAGTTCAGATGAAAATTCACACACATACATGAGCTTTAATCTCTTCACCAAATTCACTTTAAACCAGCAAACACTAGATCCTACAAAACTAGAAAATACACTGGCCCTCATCTTCACTAACTACAACGATCTGATACGTAATATAACCGTATTAAAGACAAAACACTCAGATCACAACATAACCGAGGTACAGACATGTATGCACAGGGCTCCTGACAAGCAAAATGTGATCAGTCATGAGGGTGTCTTCACAAAATTCAACTTCACTAACAAAAACATACACTGGGAACAAGTCAACCATGTCTTAAATGAAACAAGCTGGGAAGATATCCTAAACAGTACAGATCCGAACCTTTGCCTAGAAAAAATAACCAAATCTGACCAAGGCACATTCCGTTAAGGAAAAGAAACAGAAGACGTAAACTAGAAAGAGAGAGATGCGCCAAAAACAGACGAAGACGAAGAGTCACAGAGCTGCTGAGAGGGGCCAATGTGTCTGCAATATGAAGGGAGGCACTGGTGAATGAAATTGCAAAACTCAAAATTAAGCTGAAGGAATCTTTCAGGAGACAAGAATCGCAGGAAGAACTGAAAGCCATAAAGGAAATACTTATTCTCTTATCCCAAATCTAAGGAAAAAACAACATAAAGTATTGGGCCCCTGCTTAGGCGAGATGGGACATACACAGATGACAGCCAAAAAATGAGTGAGATACTAAAGTCTCATTACGACTCAGTGTTCTGCGAGCCGCTGCCCAGACTAAGCGTCGACAATCCGAACGAAATCTTTACTAACAAAACCCATAATTTGGTCATCTCAAAAATCTCGGAAATTATCCTAACACCACTTTGATGTCCAAGCGAACATCAACCAATTATTCCATTGGGCCACTTAAAACAATATGTTGTTCAATGTAGAGAAATTTCAACTACTCAGATATGGAAAACTTGAGGAAATTAAAACTGTATCAGGGTATAAAACAAATTCTAATCATACAATAGAGCGAAAAAGTAATGTGAATGACCTGGGAGTGATAATGTCAGAGGATCTTGCCTTCAAAGACCATAAGAACATAAGAAAGAAGGAACACTGCAACAGGCCTACTGACCCATGCAGAGCAGGTCCATGTCCCCCCCAGATTAGCCCAATGACCCACCCAGTCTGGTCACCTCCACTCAAGGAAGGAGCAGGGCACCAGACCCAGCAGCACAAGCTAGTCAGGTCCAACTCACACCCACCCACGCCCACTCATGTATTTATCTAACCTATTTTTAAAACTACACAACGTTTTAGCCTCAATAACTGTACTCGGGAATTTGTTTCACTCATCCACAACTCTATTACCAAACCAGTGCTTTCCTATATCCTTCCTAAATCGGAATTTTTCCAACTTGAAACCATTGCTGCGAGTCCTGTCTTGGCTGGATATTTTCAGCAAGCTATTTACATCCCCTTTATTTATTCCTGTTTTCCATTTATACACCTCGATCATATCCCACCTAATTCTACGCCTTTCGAGAGAGTGCAGATTCAGGGCCCTCAGTCTATCCTCATAGGGAAGATTTCTGATACATTGTCATTGTCCATTCTGTAATACGGTGACCAGAACTGAGCAGCATAATCTAAATGAGGCCTAACCAAGGATATATAGAGTTGAAGAACAACCTGAGGACTTCTATTATTTATACCTCTAAATATGAAGTCAAGAATTCTGTTAGCTTTATTGCAAACACTAATGCCCTGTTGTCTTGTTTTTAGATTACTGCTAACCAGAACTCCTAAATCCTTTTCGCAATCAGTAGTGTTAAGATCTACATTATTTAGTTTACATGTGGCATGGTTATTTACCTGTCCAACATTTACAACTGCATTTGCCAATAATAAACTGCATCTGCCACTTCTCCGACCATTGCATCAGTCTAGTGTCCTCATTAGAATGAATTGGATGGCCTATTTTGGTGTCATCAGCAAATTTGCTTATGTCGCTATTTATTCCCTCATCTATGTCATTATGTAAACTGTGAACAACAACGGGCCCAACACTGGCCCCTGAGAAACACCGCTGGTGACGTGCCCCCATTCTGATTTCTCGCCATTTACGTAAACTCTCTGCTGCCTATTTGTCAGCCATGCCTTTACCAGGAAAAAATTTCTCCTCCTATTCAGTGTGCCTTAAGTTTCCTCAATAGCCTCTGATGTGGAACTCTATCGAAAGCCTTACTGAAGTCCATATACACAATATCATATTCATTACCATGATCTACCTCCTCAAACACCTTAGTGAAAAAGTTAGTAAATTCGTAAGACAGGAATGCCCCTATTGTAAAACCGTGTTGAGATTCATTAATCAATCTGTGCCTATCAAGATGGCTACGAATTGCTTCGGCAATTATTGATTCCATAAATTTTACCACTATGGAGGTAAGGCTTACTGGTCTATAGTTCGAAGCCAAGCACCTGTCACCTGCCTTGTAAATAGGTATTACATTAGCCATTTTCCACTTATCAGGCACTATGCCAGTTTGTAGTGATATGTTAAAGAGATTAGCCAAAGATTTGCTAAGTTCCTCTTTACATTCCTTTAACATCCTTGCAAACAGTTCATCAGGACCTGGGGATTTGTTAGGTTTTAGTTTCTCTATTTGTCTGAGGACCATGTCACTAGTTACCGCAATGATACATAGTTTATTATCATCTTGTTCTACATAATCTATTATTTCAGGAATATCGCTAGTATTTTCCTGAGTGAAAACTGACAGGAAGTAGGTATTTAGAATTTCACACCTTTTGGGTTAGTCTTTGAATCCCTTGCGACCTTAGCCTCATAATCCCTTTTTGCTTTTCTTATTCCTTTCTTTATTTCTCTCTTTAATTGAATATATTGATTTTTTAACTGCCCATCCCCTCTTTTGATACGCCTATATATGCCTCTCTTTTGACCAATGAGAGATTTTAATCTATTGTTCATCCATTTGGGATCATTCTTGTTAGATCTAATTTTCCTACTCGGAACAAAAGTTGTCTGGGCAGCTAGAATTATGCTCTGAAAAACGTCATATTGGCAATCAAGATCACCTACCTGACCCATAGTCAGGACATCCCAATTTAGCCACCCAGGTAATTTTTTAGTCCCATGAAGTCGGCCAAGCGAAAATCTGGGACAGAGATTTGATTGCAGTTATCTGGGTAATTCCATGATATATTGAAACTAAGTGATTTGTGATCACTTTCCCCAAGCTCACCACTAACCTCAAGATTATTAATTAGTGAATCTTTGTTGGCAAGAACCAAGTCAAGCAGATTGTTTCCTCTAGTTGGTTCTGCCACAAACTGTTCTAAAAAGCAATCCTGAACCGTATCAAGAAAGTTACTAGACTCAAGAATTCCTGTCATATTGTTCCAATCAATTTGTCTAAAGTTAAAATCTCCCATTATCACAACATTTTCATATCTAGATGACTTATGAATTTCGTCCCATAACAGCTTACTGCCCTCCCCTATCAAGGTTTGGGGGCCTATAAATCACACCCACAATTAATTTGTCACGTCCCTCGAGAAACTGTAGCCAAACAGATTCTGTGTTCGATGTTTCTAATCTTATATCATGTCTAAGACAACAATTCAAATTTTCTCTGACATACATCGCCACACCACCACCCTTCCTGCTGACCCTATCAGTGTGGAATAGTTTATAACCCTGTATGTTCCATTCAGAAGGCATTTCTCTATCTTTCAGGTTGAACCAGGTCTCTGTTATACCAATAATATCTATATTACCTACACTTGCAAGTACTTTTAGCTCATCTATATTATTTCTTAGACTCCTAATATTTGTATAGTAAACCTTAAGGGAGCTAGCCACTCGTTGCCCTCTACTATCTCTCTTTGTTTGTTGATCAATTGATTTGCCATTACTAGCAACTTTATTTTGAATATTGTCTTTTAAACATATCCCTGAGGTATCCCGGTAATAACTGCTGTATTTAACCTTAATGCTGCCGCCAGATTGTTTCCCACAAACACCCATACCTCTATAATCTATCAGTTTAAATTCCTAGACAAGTCATTAATTGCCCTCTCTATTGAATTGGCTAATGCAACCACTCCATCCCCAGAGAGATGAACGCCATCCCTTGCATACATATCACGTTTGCCAAAGAATAGGTCCCAGTAATCAATGAATGGGATTGCAAGTTCCTTGCAGTACCTCTCTATCCAGCAATTTATACCAATTGCCCTAGACATGCATTCATTGCCCACTCCCTTTCTAGGCAAGATGCTACATATGACTTGGATCCCTCCCTTAGACCTAACTACTTCTATGGCTGACCTGTACTTATCCAGCAGCTCCTCTCTCCTGCCCTTCCCATTGTCATTACCCCCAGCACTAAGACAGATAATGGGCTTGTTCCCATTACCTGCCATAATATCCAACCTGCTGACTATGTCACCAACACCAGCTCCAGGAAGACACACTCTCTGTCTGACCTTTCTGTCTCTGTTACAAAATGCACGGTCCATATATCTTACCTGAGAATCGCCTACTATTAAAAAATTCTTACCTTGATTAGCAGGGGAATCAGTGGTACCTTCAACCTCACTAACCACTGAAGTACACTCGTCTTGGAGAACAGAGAATCGATTTCCTACTTTCACATCTTCTCTATTAGCTCTCCTCATCTTCCTTCTTTCTGAACTGTGAACCACTTGCCGCTGAAAGCGGCTGCCACTATCACTGCTGGTGACCATTCCTACCTTACCAGCTAAATCCTTCTCACACTCGCTCCCAAACTCATCTATGCGAAGCTTCAGCCTCCTATTTTCCTCCTGAAGTAGAATCTCCTTCTTCAACACTTGAACCTAAGATTCAAAAGCACTACAAAAAGCCATGGTGCTTGGTAACAGCCCACGTTAACTCCCAAGAGCTTAGGCAGGTATGACCACACGTGACCACTGACCTCAGCGTACTGACTCAGCAGGAAATGCAACATTCCCCCAATGAAAAGCAGGTGCGCCACGAGTACACTGAGAGACAACACAGTACGTGTCCAGGGTCCTAGACTTTAACTGCCTCCCAGCATACTTAAGGGAGATTACCAACATACCCCTGGCTGTCTTCAAGAAGGCACCTAAAGTCAGTACCTGACAAGCCGGGCTGTGGTTCGTATGTCAGTTTGCGTACGGCCAGCAGTAACAGCCTGGGTGATCAGACCCTGATCCACCACGAGGCCTGGTCTCAGACCAAGCCACGGGGGCGTTGACCTCCGAAACCCTCTCCAGGTACACTCCAAGTACAGGCAAATAATGGAGTATGCAGCACTAGTTTGGAACCCACACTTGGTCAAGCACGTCAAGAAATTAGAGAAAGTGCAAAGGTTTGCATCAAGACTAGTTCCAAAGCTAAGGAAAATGACCTGAGATGAAAGGTTAAGGTAAATCGGCCTGACGACGCTGGAGAACAGGAGGGTTAGGGTAGACATAATAACGACATATAAAAAATACTACGAGGAATTGACAAGGTGGACAAAGACAGGATATTCCAGAGATGTGACACAGAAACAAGAGGTCCTAATTGGAAGCTGAAGACTCAGATGAGTCAAAGGGATGTTAGAAAGTATTTCTTCGGTCATTGAGTTGTCAGGAGGTGGAACAGTCTGGAAAATGAGGTAGTGGAGGCAGGAACCATGCATACTTTTACGACGAGGTTTGATAAAGCATATTGAACAAGGAGAGAGTGACCTAGTAGCAATCAGTGAAGAGGCGGGGCCAGGAGCTATGAATCATCGACCCCTGTAACCACAAATAGGTGAGTATAAATAGGTGATTACACGCACACACACATATACATACACACGTATCCAAAGATATTAATAGTGGAGTAGTGGGTTATTCAGTGCTGGCTGGACCTGCGACTGACATAAAGGTCTTTGAAGAGCTCCAGCTTCCATACATGTTTCTCAAAAAGCTGTGTGTATGGGCAGGGGTTGAGCACCAGCTGCTGAGCCTACAACTCATCAGTATGAGGGGAAGGGGGTGAGTTATAGTCTGTTAAACCAACTATTTAGCCTTACGTGAGTAGTCAAGTCTTGGTCGAGAGAGTTGAGCTCTTACGTTTAAGACATGTAATAATTTCGGGGTCAAGTTACTAAGAGATTCGATGATCTTTTACTGACAATATTAGGGGCCTGTTACTAACAGCTTCGAGTCCTTTCAGTAATAATTTTCTGGTCTTTTACTGACTTTGAGACCTGTTATTAATAGCTTCAGAAGTTGCTACTAACACCTTTGGGGCCTGTTACTAAAAGCTTCAGAGTCTGTTACTATAGAAGTTTCTGGGCCTGTTACTAGCAGCTTCAGGGCCTGTTAATAACAGCTTTTGGGCCTTCGGGCCTGTTATTACCATTTTTGGGGCCACAACACAGAGTTTTGTGTGGATAAGCAGGAGGGGGCCAGAACAGATTGTTTGAGAAGACGGGGACCAAGTCAAGGGGGCCACATCCGACTGTTTGAAAAGAGTGGCACGAAGAGAAGAAGGCCCTAACAGACTCTTGAAAAAGATGGCATCAGGACTAGAGGGTTACAACTGACTGTTGGAGAAGAGTGAGACCAGGACGAGGGTGTCAAAAAAGACTGTTTGATAGGGGTGGCACTAGGACGAGGGATCCTGGTAAATTCTCACCAGACTTGAGAAGAGTGGGGCCAAGACAAGGGAGGCCACAGTAAACAGTTTGAGGAGAGAGGAACCAGGACTAAGCACAACCCTGGAAAGCTCTACACGTAAAACAAAGTCTCTAATCCACCAATGAGACAAGAGCTGGCGCCTCAGCGAAGGTGACATCACATACCTGCCTACCTGGCTGAGTGGTAGACTGTTATGACCACGGTCATTTGGGGATTGATTTATATAGAATGTATATGTGTCCACTTAATGTTATACTCGGGGATTCTTTAATATTAGCTAAATTAAAGATTCCACTAGTTTATAATATTATCTGGTTTAGGGATATGTATTATTACAATTATACCCGGGTATGATGTGTATATATATTTATGTATTTTGAGTAATGTGTTAGGTAGGTAGAGAACAGCTGGCTGAGAGTTGAAACAAGGTATGTCCTTGGAGGGTAGTTTAGTCTGCTCTACCCTCTCCCCTTTGAAGAGTTGATGTCATGTAGGGATTAACTGTGTTAATTCAGTTCGCTCTCTCTGCCGACTCAGTGTGCATTGGCTGACCAGTCCCTCTAGTACTCCGCCTTATTCTCACTTGGATAGAGGATTGTGTTGTAGAAACTCCTGAACCGGCTGGAGGTACATTCTGAAGTGAAGTCTGCGGACATTTATATACTGTTACCTTCAGTATTACGATGTGACGACCTGTGTCAAGTATAGAACTTTAAGTGATATTTAACTTATGCCAGGGTGCTACTCAGTGAAAGTGTTCCTTCTCAATGTATATACTCACGTTCAAGTAATGTGCCATTATTGAGGAAGCTGTCCTATTGCTCTGATCATTAACAAGTGTGGTTACCATATTGACATAGTTTCTGGAAGGGGTCTATGATGTACATTCTACTTAAGTGTTTTCTTATGTGAATGAAAGCTTCTGACGAATTTAATAGATATTTATGAATATCATAGAAGTATTTAAGCTTTTAAATAAAAGGAAACTAGAAAGGACTGAGTAACTACTATTTATGCCTTACATTTCTAAGTTTGGAAGCCTCTTCTCATTCTATGAAGTGTTTTGTTACGGAGTGCACTAACCTGGCTAAATATTGAGACTCGAACCGTAACACAGACTCTCACTTACACTGATCCAATCCACTCCTGCTATTGTGGTTCTTTGCTTTATATTATCGTTATAACACCAACTCCACTTTGTGATGAAATATACGGGGAAAGAAAACACTACTCCGGGTCTGTTTGCCTTGCCTTTCTTTTGCCGGGTTGCTCTCTATATTCTTGACTTCAGTTACGGCCAAGTGTAACAGGCCTTAAATTGCCACCTGTGTTCGTAACAGGCGGCACCAGAACGAGGAGGCCACAACTGAGTGTTTGAGAGGGATGGTACCAAGACGAGGGAGGTCACTACAGTACTTGAGATAGGTGGGATAAGGACGAGGGAGCCACAACAGACTGTTTGAGAAGAGTGGAACCAAAACATGGGACCATAACAGACTGAGAGGGGTAGCATCATGACCAGGGGGCCACAGCGGACTGTATGAGAAGAGAGAGACCAGGACTACAACAGGCTACAACAGACTGAGAAGAGTGAGACAAATATAAAGGTGACCACAACAGACTGTTAGAGAGGGGTGGCACCAGAACTAAGGAGGCCAGGAAAAACTGTTTGCAAGAGGTAGGTTCAGAATGAGGGGAACCACAACACGGTGTATGAGAAGGGTGTCACAATAATGGAGCCACAACACTCCGTTATGGAAAACTGGAGGAGATAATAACTAGAACAGAGTATACTACTGACTCCGGCCATACAATAGAGCGGAAAAATAATGTAAGGGACCTGGGAGTAGTAATGTCTGAGGATCTCACTTTCAAGGATCACAACAGTGCCACGATCGCACGTGCAAAGAAAATGATAGGATGGATAATGAGAACTTTCAAAACGAGAGATGCCAAGCCCATGATGATCCTTTTCAAATCACTTGTTCTCTCTAGGCTGGAATACTGCTGTACATTAACATCTCCATACAAAGCAGGTGAAATCGCAGATCTAGAGAGTGTACAGAGATCCTTTACTGCACGTATAAGTTCTGTCAAGCCCCTTAACTACTGGGAACGCTTGGAAGCACTTGACTTGTACTCGTTGGAACGCAGGAGGGAGAGATATATCATAATCTACACTTGGAAAATCTTGGAAGGACTGGTCCCAAATCTGCACACAGAAATCACTCCCTACGAAAGTAAAAGACTGGGCAGGCGATGCAAAATGCCGCCAATAAAAAGTAGGGGCGCCATTGGTACACTAAGAGAAAACACCATAAGTGTCCGGGGCCCAAAACTGTTCAACAGCCTCCCATCAAGCATTAGGGGAATTGCCAATAAACCCCTGGCTGCCTTCAAGAGAGAGCTGGACAGATACCTAAAGTCAGTGCCGGATCAGCCGGGCTGTGGCTCGTACGTCGGACTGCGTGCGGCCAGCAGTAACAGCCTAGTTGATCAGGCCCTGATCCATCGGGAGGCCTGGTCATGGACCGGGCCGCGGGGGCGTTGATCCCCGGAATAACCTCCAGGTAACCTTCAGGTAAGGGTGTCACAATAATGAGGGAGCCACAACACGGTGTATGAGAAGGGTGTCACAATAACGAGGGAGCCACAACACGGTGTTTGAGAAGGATGTCACTAGAACGAGGGGGTTAGGCAAAAAAAAAAAAAGTGCAGAAATGTGTGTCCAAAATGTAAGATGGAAGTTGAGCGTGAAGATGGTGAGAGAGTAGAACATTGGAAGCTGATGAGGAGCCAAACTTCACACATGAATTGAAGTGCAAATATGATATAAGCCCAGGGTTATGGATGCTCCAAACCTGAGCAGTTAGTTGTCATGAGGCAGACCCAGGAGGCAGAGTTTGATCTACGCAAATACTGCTAGCTAAGTGTGTGTGTGTGCGCGCACACACACACACACACACACACACATCACGTGGTTCTGAGCTTAGAATACATAGTAGAGTTACAAGTGGAGAGGGTAACAGTAGTAGGATGGGAAAAGCTAAACCACAAAAGAGGGGACTAAAAAGGTATGAGGAACTTCCTGCAAGTGGTTCAATGGGAAAGAGAATCGGTAGGAAAATCAGTAAACAAAACGATGGACTACGTGACAACAAAATACAAAGAGGCAGAGGAAAGATTTGTTCCCAAGGGCAACAGAAATAATGGGAAAACCAAAACGAGCCCTTGGTTCACACTAAGGTGTAGAGAGGCAAATGCTAAGTTCACTATTGAATGGAAAAAGTACAGAAGACAAAGGACTCAGAAAAATAAAGAAATTAGTCGAAGATCCAGAAACGAGTATGAACAAAGGAGGGAGGCCCAGCGACAGTACGAAAACGACATAGCATCGAAAATCTGGTCCGAAGCTGTTGTATAGCTACATCAGGAGGAAAACAACAGTCAAGGACCAGGTAATCAGGTTGAGGAAGGAATGTGGGGAGTTCACAAGAAACGACCAAGAAATATGTGAGGAGCTCAACATGAGATTTAAAGAAGTATTTACACTGGAGAGAGAAACGACTCAGGAAAGTCAGACTAGGGAGGTACACCAACAAGGGATATATCAACATGTGCTGGACGAAATACATACAACCGAGCAGGAGGTGAGGATACTAGTAAGTGAACCAGATACCTCAGAGGAGGTGGTACCAGACACCATGTCTCCGTGGGTCAGCTTAGAGAGGGAGCAGAGACACTGTGTGTGCCACTAACAACAATCTTCAACACATCTACTGAAACTGTGCAACTACCTGGGGTATGGAAGATGAAAAATGTAGTCTCAGTTTTTAAGAAAGGAGACAGACGCAAGGCATTAAATTACAGACCAGTGTTACTGACGTGTATAGAACGCAAAGCCATAGAGAAGATTATCAGCAGGGTGGTGGAGCACCTAGAAAGGAACAATGACAACCATCAATGTTTCAGAGAAGAGAAATCCTGTGTCACAACCCTACTGGAGTTTTATGACAAGGTAACAGAGGTAAGACACGAGAGAGAGGGGTTGATAGATTGCATTTTCATGGACTGCAAGAAGACCTATGACAGTTCCTTACAAGAAGTTAGTGGAAAAGCTAGAGGATCAGGCACGCATAACAGTAAAGGACCTGCAATGGATCAGAGAATACCTGCAAGGGAGGCAACAACGAGTCATGGAACGTGACGAGGTGTCAGAGTGGACACCTGTGACAGGTGTCCCGGAGCTAAGGAATATGCCCTACTAGGATAGGTTAAGGGAAATCGACTTGACGAACCGGAGGACAGAAGGGGGATAGAGGGAACACGGTAACAACATATATAATACTGACAGTAATTGACAAGGTGAATAGGGACAGAATGTTTCAGAGATGGGACACAGCAACAAGGGGTCACAACTGGAAGTTGAATACTCAGACGAGTCACAGGGATGTTAGGAAGTATTTCTTCAGTCATAGTATTGTCAGAAAGTGGAACAGTCTGGATAGTGATATAGTGGAGGCAGGATCTATACATAGCTTTAAGAAGAGGTTCGATAAAGCACGAAGAGGCGGGGCCAGGAGTTGTGAATTGTCCCCTGCAACCATACTAGGTGAGTACAACTGGGTGAGTACACACACACATTCAGACGTTTTATACAACATATATCAGCCCTACTGAATCACGTAGCATATTCCTGGAACTCAAACTAAAGTTCAGGGAGTGTAATAAGATTTGTCCCGACTCTAAAGTGAGTAATACGAAGAGACTAGAGGAGGTAAACCTGGTGGCACTAGAGGAGGGAAGTTGACACATGATAATGACGTACAAAATAGTGAAAAGAATTGATATCCTGGCCATGGGCAGATTGTTCGACAAACGGGAATGAGGAACAAGAGGGCACACAACAAAAGGTACAAAGCCTGGTCCCATACCAGGCTTTCTGGTTGCTGTTAGAGCCCGCCGCCAACAGTTCAACGTATGCACCACCATTATCCGTTTGATCAGGAACTGTTTTCAGGAATGTGTCGAGTTCCCTCTAGAAGACAACCTGGGGTTTGAAATAATATTGGTAGAATTACCGACAATATGTTAGGTAAAAGGACACAAGTGCAACTGATGCGATATTGTATTGTCGCATTAGTTGCACTTGTGTCATTTTACTTAACCTGGAGTTTGTTGGTGAATCTCCTTATGCATGTGGAAAGGACGCTGAAGAGTCGTGGTCCATTAACACTTTTTGAGTTCCCTCTCAATGTATTCATTGCTTCCCTGATTTTCACTGCACTGTCTGCCAAGCTTCATGTGTTCATGAGCAGTAATTTCAGTGTGCAAGTTTGGTATTAACCCCTCCAGTGTCTTCCAGGTGTAGATTACGAAATGTCTTACTAACCTACGTTCTAAGGAGTACAGTTCTAGAGACTTTAGGCACTCCCAGTAATTTAGGTGATTGGCTGACTTTATATGAGGTATGAAGCTCCTCTGTATATCTTCCAGAGTAGCAATTTCGCCTGCCTTGAAGGGAATCGTTAATACACAGCAACTGTCCAGCCTAGATAGAACGAGTGACCGGAAGACAGTCATCATTAGTGTAGTGTTTTGAAGGTTCTAGTTATCCACGTTTCAATCCTCGTGCAGTTGCAATAATAACGTTGTTAGGCTTCCTGAATGTATGTTCTGTCATTATCACTCCCGAGTCTCTCACATTTGACTTAATTTCTATTGAGTGGTTTGTGATTGTCTTGCTCTCTGATCCCGTTTTAATTTCCTCCATTCTTCAGCGACGTAATAATTGGCTGCACCAGCTGCCTGGCTGCACCAGCAGCCAGGCAGCTGGTGCAGACTGGCAGCTGATGTAGACAGGCAGCTACTGATGAGAGGCAGCTGGTGCAACCAGGCAGCTATTGAAACGAGACAGCTGGTGCAGCCAGGCAGCTACTGAAGCGAGGCAGCTGGTGCAGCGAGGCAGCTACTGAATGTAGGCAGCTGGTGTAGCCAAGCAGCTACTGAAGCGAGGCACCTGGTGCAGCCAGGTAGCTACTGAAGCGTGGTAGCTGGTGTAGCGAAGCAGTTGGTGAAGAGAGGCAGCTGGTGTATCGAGGCAGCTGGTGAAGTATGAAAGAAGGTGAAGCAAGGCAGCAGGTATAGCGAGGCAGCTGGTGTAGCGAGGTAGCTGGTGTAGCGAGGTAGCTGGTGTAGCGAGGTAGCTGGTGTAGCGAGGTAGCTGGTGAAGTGAGGCAGCTGGTGAAACGAGGCAGCTGGTGTTGCGAGGCAGATGGTGAAGTGAGGCAGATGGTGAAGCGAGACAGCTGGTGAAGTGAGGCAGCTGGTGTTGCACGGCACCTGGTGAAGCGAGGCAGATGGTGAAGCGAGACAGCTGGTGAAGTGAGGCAGCTGGTGTTGCAGGACACATGGTGAAGCGAGGCAGATGGTGAAGCAAGGCAGCTGGTGTTGCAAGGCAGCTGGTGTTGCGAGGCAGATGGTGAAGCGAGACAGATGGTGCAGAGAGACAGCTGGTGCAGCTGTTGCGACGGAAACGAAAAGTTTATCAATAAAGAATAAAAAAGAAAATGAAGAAAGAGAGAGGAACATAAGTGAGAAAAAGGAGGAAGGAGAGGATTGAAACAGGAGGGAAGGAAGAGGGAAGGAGAGGAATGAAACAGGAGGGAAGGAAGAGGGAAGGAGAGGAATGAAACAAGAGGAAGGAAGAGGGAAGGAGAGGAATGAAACAGGAGGGAAGGAAGAGGGAAGGAGAGGAATGAAACAGGAGGGAAGGAAGAGGGAAGGAGAGGAATGAAACAGGAGGGAAGGAAAAGGGAAGGAGAGGAATGAAACAGGAGGGAAGGATGAGGGAAGGAGAGGAATGAAACAGGAGGGAAGGAAGAGGGAAGGAGAGGAATGAAACAAGAGGGAAGGAAGAGGGAAGGAGAGGAATGAAACAGGAGGGAAGGATGAGGGAAGGAGAGGAATGAAACAGGAGGGAAGGAAGAGGGAAGGAGAGGAATGAAACAGGAGGGAAGGAAGAGAGAAGGAGAGGAATGAAACAGGAGGGAAGGAGAGGAATGAAACAGGAGGGAAGGAGAGGAATGAAACAGGAGGGAAGGAAGAGGGAATGAGAGGAATGAAACAGGAGGGAAGGAAGAGGAAGGAGAGGAATGAAACAGGAGGAAGGAAGAGGGAAGGAGAGGAATGAAACAAGAGGGAAGGAAGAGGGAAGGAGAGGAATGAAACAGGAGGGAAGGATGAGGGAAGGAGAGGAATGAAACAGGAGGGAAGGAAGAGGGAAGGAGAGGAATGAAACAGGAGGGAAGGAAGAGAGAAGGAGAGGAATGAAACAGGAGGGAAGGAGAGGAATGAAACAGGAGGGAAGGAAGAGGGAATGAGAGGAATGAAACAGGAGGGAAGGAAGAGGGAAGGAGAGGAACGAAACAGTAGGGAGGAAGAGGGAAGGAGAGGAATGAAGCAGGAGGGAAGGAAGAGAGAAGGAGAGGAATGAAACAGGAAGGAAGGAAGAGGGAAGGAGAGGAATGAAACATGAGGGGAAAGGAAGAGGGAAGGAGAGGAATGAAACAGGAGGGAAGGAAGAGGGAAGGAGAGGAATGAAACAGGAGGAAGGAAGAGGGAAGGAGAGGAATGAAACAGGAGGGAAGGAAGAGGGAAGGAGAGGAATGAAACAGGAGGGAAGGAAGAGGGAAGGAGAGGAATGAAACAGGAGGGAAGGAAGAGGGAAGGAGAGGAATGAAACAAGAGGGAAGGAAGAGGGAAAGAGAGGAATGAAACAGGAGGGAAGGAAGAGGGAAGGAGAGGAATGAAACAGGAGGGAAGGAAGAGGGAAGGAGAGGAATGAAACAGGAGGGAAGGAAGAGGGAAGGAGAGGAATGAAACAGGAGGGAAGGAAGAGGGAAGGAGAGGAATGAAACAGGAGGGAAGGAAGAGGGAAGGAGAGGAATGAAACAGGAGGGAAGGAAGAGGGAAGGAGAGGAATGAAACAAGAGGGAAGGAAGAGGGAAGGAAAGGAATGAAACAGGAGGGAAGGATGAGGGAAGGAGGGGAATGAAACAGGAGGGAAGGAAGAGGGAAGGAGAGAAATGAAACAGGAGGGAAAGAAGAGGGAAGGAGAGGAATGAAACAGGAGGGAAGGAAGAGGGAAGAAGAGGAATGAAACAGGAGGGAAGGAAGAGGAAAGGAGAGGAATGAAACAAGAGGGAAGGAAGAGTGAAGGAGAGGAACGAAACAAGAGGGAAGGAGAGGAATGAAACAGAAGGGAAGGATGAGGGAAGGAGAGGAATGAAACAGGAGGGAAGGAAGAGGGAAGGAGAGGAATGAAACAGGAGGGAAGGAAGAGGGAAGGAGAGGAATGAAACAGTAGGGAAGGAAGAGGGAAGGAGAGGAACGAAACAGGAGGGAAGGAAGAGTGAAGGAGAGGAATGAAACAGAATGGAGGGAAGAGGGAAGGAGAGGAATGAAACAGGAGGGAAGGAAGTGGGAAGGTGAGGAATGAAAC
Organism: Cherax quadricarinatus; assembly: GCF_026875155.1. Taxonomy (NCBI): domain Eukaryota; kingdom Metazoa; phylum Arthropoda; class Malacostraca; order Decapoda; family Parastacidae; genus Cherax; species Cherax quadricarinatus. Next base: position 40,825,120 of record NC_069403.1, on the reverse strand, counting down.
AGGAGGGAAGGAAGAGGGAAGGAGAGGAGTGAAACAGGAGGGAAGGAGAGAATGAAACAGGAGGGAAGGAAGAGGGAAGGAGAGGAATGAAGCAGGAGGGAAGGAAGAGAGAAGGAGAGAATGAAACAGGAGGGAAGGAAGAGGGAAGGAGAGGAATGAAACAGGAGGGAAAGAAGAGGGAAGGAGAGGAATGAAACAGGAGGGAAGGAAGAGGGAAGGAGAGGAAAGAAACAAGAGGGGAAGGAGGCGAGGAGAGGAATGAAAGAGGAGGGTAGGAAGAGGGAAGGAGTGGAATGAAACAGGGGGGAAGGAAGAGGGAAGGAGAGGAAATGAAACAGGAGGGAAGGAAGAGGGAAGGAGAGGAAAGAATCCGGAGGGATGAATGAAGGAAGGAGAGGAAAGAATCAGGACGGAAGGAAGAGGGAAGGAGAGGAATGAAACAGGAGGGAAGGAAGAGGGAAGGAGAGGAATGAAACAGGAGGGATGAAAGAGGGAAGGAGAGGAATGAAGCAGGAGGGTAGGACAAGGGAAGGAGAGGAACGAAACAGGAGGGAAGGAAGAGAGAAGGAGAAGAATGAAATAGGAGGGAAGGAAGAGGGAAGGAGAGGAATGAAACAGGAGGGAAGGAAGAGGGAAGGAGAGGAATGAAACAGGAGGGAAGGAAGAGGGAATGGCAGGAATGAAACAGGAGGGATGAAAGAGGGAAGGAGAGAAATGAAACAGGAGGGAAGGAAGTGGGAATGAGAGGAATGAAACACGAGGGAAGGAAGAGGGAAGGAGAGGAATGAAACAGGAGGGAAGGAAGAGGGAAGGAGAGGAATGAAATAAGAGGGAAGGAGGAGAGAAGGAGAGGAATGAAACAAGAGGGAAGGAGGAGAGGAGAGGAATGAAACAGGAGGGAATGAAGTGGGAAGGAGAGGAATGAAACAGGAGGGAAGGAAGAGGGAAGGAGAAGAATGAAACAGGAGGGAAGGAAGAGGGAAGGAGAGGAATGAAACAGGACGGAAGAAAGAGGGAAGGAGAGGAATGAAACAGAAGGGAAGGAAGAGGGAAGGAGAGGAATGAAACAGGAGGGATGAAAGAGGGAAGGAGAGGAATGAAACAGGAAGGTAGGAAGAGGGAAGGAGAGGAATGAAACAGGAGGGAAGGAAGAGGGAAGGAGAGGAATGAAACAGGAGGGAAGGAAGAGGGAAGGAGAGGAATGAAACAGGACGGAAGAAAGAGGAAGGAGAGGAATGAAACAGGAGGGAAGGAAGAGGGAAGGAGAGGAATGAAACAGAAGGGAAGGAAGAGGGAAGGAGAGGAATGAAACAGGAGGGATGAAAGAGGGAAGGAGAGGAATGAAACAGGAAGGTAGGAAGAGGGAAGGAGAGGAATGAAACAGGAGGGAAGGAAGAGGGAAGGAGAGGAATGAAACAGGAGGAAGGAAGAGGGAATGGGAGGAATGAAACAGGAGGGATGAAAGAGGGAAGGAGAGGAATGAAACAGGAGGGATGAAAGAGGGAAGGAGAGGAATGAAACAGAAGGGAAGGAAGTGGAATGAGAGGAATGAAACAGGAGGGAAGGAAGAGGGAAGGAGAGGAATGAAACAGAAGGGAAGGAAGAGAGAAGGAGAGGAATGAAATAAGAGGGAAGGTGGAGAGAAGGAGAGGAATGAAACAAGAGGGAAGGAGGAGAGGAGAGGAATGAAACAGGATGGAATGAAGTGGGAAGGAGAGGAATGAAAAAGGAGGGAAGGAAGAGGGAAGGAGAGGAATGAAACAGGAGGGATGAGAGAGGGAAGGAGAGAATGAAACAGGAGGGAAGGAAGAGTGAAGAGAGGAATGAAACAGAATGGAGGGAAGAGAGAAGGAGATGAATAAAACAGGAGGGAAAGAGGAGAGAAGGAGAGGAATAAAACATGATTGAAGGAAAAGGGAAGGAGAGGAATGAAACAGGAGGGAAGGAAGTGGGAAGGTGAGGAATGAAACAGGAGGGAAGGAAGAGGGAAGGAGAGGAGTGAAACAGGAGGGAAGGAGAGGAATGAAACAGGAGGGACGAAGGAGGGAAGGAGATTAATGAAACAGGAGGGAAGGAAGAGGGAAGGAGAGGAATGAAACAGGAGGGAAGGAAGAGGGAAGTGAGGAATGTAACGGGAGGGAAGGAAGAGGGAAGGAGAAGAGTGAAACAGGAGGGAAGGAGAGGAATGAAACAGGAGGGATGAAAGAGGGAAGGAGAGGAATGAAATAGGAGGGAAGGAAGAGGGAAGGAGAGGAATGAAACAGGAGGGAAGGAAGAGAGAAGGAGAGGATATAAAACAGGAGGGAAGGAAGAAGGAAGGAGAGGAATGAAACAGGAGGGAAGGAAGACGGAAGGAGAGGAATGAAACAGGAGGGAAGGTAGAGGGAAGGAAGAGGGAAGGAGTGGAATGAAACAGGAGGGATGAAAGAGGGAAGGAGAGGAATGAAGCAGGAGGGAAGGAAGAGGGAAGGAAGAGGGAAGGAAGAGGGAAGGATAGGAATGAAACAAGAGGGAAAGAGAAGAATGAAACAGGAGGTATGAAAGAGGGAAGAAGATGAATGAAACAGGAGGGAAGGAAGAGGGAAGGAGAGGAATGAAACAGGAGGGAAGGAAGAGGAGAGGAATGAAACAGGCGGGAAGGAAGAGGGAAAAAGTGGAATGAAACAGGAGGGAAGGAAGATGGAAGGAGAGGAATGAAACAGGAGGAAAGAAAGAGGGAAGGAGAGGAATGAAACAGGAGGGGTGAAAGAGGGAAGGAGAGGAAAAGAAACAGGAGGGAAGGAAGAGGGAAGAGAGGAATGAAACAGAAGGGAAGGAAGAGAGGAGAGGATAAAACAGGAGGGAAAGAGGAGAGAAGGAGAGGAATGAAACAGGAAGGAAGGAGGAGAGAAGGGGAGGAATGAAACAGGAGGGAAGGAAGAGGGAAGGAGAGGAATGAAACAGGAGGGAAGGAAGAGGGAAGGTGCGGAATGAAACAGAAGGGAAGGAAGAGGGAATGAGAGGAATGAAACAGGAGGGAAGGAGGAGAGAATTGAAACAAGAGGGAAGGAGGAGAGAAGGAGAGGAATGAACAGAGGGAATGAAGAGGGAAGGAGAGGAATGAAACAGGAAGGAAGGAAGAGGGAAGGAGAGGAATGAAACAGGAGGGATGAAAGAGGGAAGGAGAGGAATGAAACAGAAGGGAAGGAAGAGAGGAGAGGATAAAACAGGAGGGAAAGAGGAGAGAAGGAGAGGAATGAAACAGGAGGGAAGGAAGAGGGAAGGAGAGGAATGAAACAGGAGGGAAGGAAGAGATAAGGTGAGGAATGAAACAGGAGGGAGGGAAGAGGGAAGGAGAGGAATGAAACAGGAGGGAAGGAAGAGGGAAGGAGAGGAATGAAACAGGAGGGAAGGAAGAGGGAAGGAGAGGAATGAAACAGGAGGGAAGGAAGAGGGATGGAGAGGAATGAAACAGGAGGGAAGGAAGAGGAAGGAGAGGAATGAAACAGGAGGGATGAAAGAGGGAAGGAGAGGAATGAAACAGGAGGGAAGGAAGAGGGAAGGAGAAGAATGAAACAGAAGGGAAGGAAGAGAGAAGGAGAGGAATAAAACAGGAGGGAAGGAGGAGAGAAGGGGAGGTATGAAACAGGAGGGAAGGAAGAGGGAAGGAGAGGAATGAAACAGGAGGGAAGGAAGAGGGAAGGTGAGGAATGAATCAGAAGGGAAGGAAGAGGGAAGGAGAGGAGTGAAACAGGAGGGAAGGAGAGGAATGAAACAGGAGGGATGAAAGAGGGAAGGTGAGGAATGAAACAGGAGGGAAGGAAGAGGGAAGGAGACGAATGAACAGGAGGGAAGGAGAGGAATGAAACAGGAGGGATGAAAAAAGAAGAGGAGTGAAACAGGAGGGAAGGAAGAGGGAAGGAGAGGAATGAAACAGGAGGGAAGGAAAAGAGAAGGAGAGGAATGAAACAGGCGGGAAGGAAGAGGAAAGGAGAGGAATGAAACAGGAGGGAAGGAAGAGGGAAGGAGAGGAATGAAACAGGAGGGAAGAGGGAAGGAGAGGAATGAAACAGGAGGGATGAAAGAGGGAAGGAGAGGAATGAAACAGGAGGGAAGGAGAGGAATGAAACAGGAGGGAAGGAGAGGAATGAAACAGGAGGGAAGGGAGAGGGAAGGTGAAGCATGAAACTGGAAGGAACGAAGAGGGAAGGTGAGGTGCGAAACAGGAGGGAATGAAGTGGGAAGAAGAGGAATGAAGCAGGAGGGAAGGATGATGGCAGGAGAGGATTGAAACAGGAGGGAAGGAAGAGGGAAGGTGAGGAATGAAACACGAGGGAAGGAAGAGGGAAAAAGAGGTATGAAACAGGAGGGAAACAGAGGAATGAAACTGTACATGTCCACTAGCAAATATCTGAATATATTCATTTCTTCCACACACTCTCCCTCCAATCTGATAGTCTTTCATTTACAATTTTGTTTTTTGTTATTCTCATCACCTTACTTTTTCCTATGTTCTCTTTTAATTTCCATGTTTTACATAACCTACCAAACTCGTCCACCAACCTCTCCAATTTCTTTTCAGAATCTCCCAAAAGCACAGTATCATCAGTATCCCACTTTGAGTTAGATTCTTTATCTTTTAATCCCACACCTCCACCTATAAGTATATTGAGCAACCAAGTTAACATCACAAATACTTGTCTAAGGCCTACTTTAACTGAATAATCATCTCCCTCTCTCCTACATACTCTCACCTGAGCCTCACTATCCTCGTAAAAACACTTCATTTCTTTCAGTAACCTACCTCCTATTCCATACTGTTGCAGCACCTGACACATTGCTCTCCTATCCTCGCTGCCATACGCCTTTTCTAAACACATAAACTTTACCTTTATCTCAATACTCTTCACCTACATGTTTGAAAAATAAAAATGTTTACTTCCTTGCAAAGTCTACAATGTGTGGTTTACATATAAAATATTAATTACAAAGGCCACTAGCATGCCTAGACATTTCGGGCAATTTCACTGTTCTACCCTTCCTGAAGCCTCCTTGTTCATCTGTGAACCTGCTTTCCGTCTTACTTTTAATTCTTTCAATAAGTTACACTTTCAATAAGTTTTACACTTTCTTTTGTCGCCTTTGCCTTTATACAAAGGAACTATGCATGCTCTCTGCCAGTCCCTAGATACATTTATTGAATAAAAGCACCAACCACTCCAAAAATGTCTGTACCCCATCAGTACCAACTGCTTTACCAGCTTTCATCCGACACACTGCCTCATGCACCTTCCCCACACTCTCAGCTGGTTCTTCCTCACTCCTACAAGATGTTATACCTCCCTACCCAATGCACGAAATCAAAGCTTCCCTATCTTCTTCAACATTTGATAGTTCCTCCAAATATTCCCTCCATACTTACGATACCTTCAACTCTCTATCTTATAACTCTTTTCTCCTGTTTTAACTGTCAAAAACCATTCGTTCCTTAGGCTTTTTCAACTTATTAATCTCACTCTATAACGTTTTCTTATTCTCAACAAAATCTGTTGATAGCATCTCACCCACTCTCTCTTTTGCTCTCCTTATACATTCCTTCACCACTCCTCCCTCCTTGTATCACTTCTACTTTGTAAAAACCTCTCATTGCTTCATTATTCCACCAATCAATCTTCATTCGTTCTGCAACCACTTTCCAGTAACCACAAAATCCTTTTCCAATTCCCCATGGACATGAAGGGAAATAAAAAATTCAGATCTTTGTGTATATGTATACGTGTGTATGTATATGTAGTGTGCCTCAATGTAAGTAGAAGTAGCAAGACGTACCTGTCTTCTTGCTTGTTTATGAGACAGAAAGAAAGAGAGCAAGTATTCCTACAGTTGTGTAAAACAATTACAGGTTTCCGTTTCACAAGCATTTGGCAGGATGGTAGTACCCCCCTGCTTCATTTGCTGTCTACCATGTACACAGCAACCAAGGCAGTACGTATGTACATACACCCTCATCAGAGGGTGTGCAGCAAGGTGACCCACTCGCTCCACTTCTCTTCTGCTTGGCAGTAGGAGAACTAACTTCCAGCCTACGCAGCGAGCTCAGCATCTGGTACCTGGATGATGGCACTCTGGCAGGTACTGAAGAGTCCCTGTTAGTGGACCTACAGCTGGTGAAAACACATTCAGAAAACTTGGGGCTAATCCACAATCCCTCCAAGTGTGAAATCATTATAGCGAACCAGGAAATAATCAATGCTGTGCGAAGAATCCTCCCAGAAGTCTCTACTACCACTCCGTCGAACAGTACCCTCTTGGGAGCACCGCTAGGCCACCAGGCCATCCACACTGTCCTCAAGGACAGAAGGAGAGAATAAGCGATCTTGATGCCCATGATGCTCTGTATCTCCTCACAAGGTGTCTTACTATGCCAAGACTCACTTCCTGAGGTGTGCACCCTCTTTTGACAACTCAACACTCGACGAATATGACGCACACCTGAGATCAACCTTTAAGAAGGCACTGAACCTGTCACTAGAGGACGGCAATGGGATCAAGCAACCCTCCCAGTGCGACTGGGAGGTATAGGGGTGCGCAAAGCAACGCATGTAGCTTTACCTGCTTCTCTGCCTTCGTGTTTGGCTTCCAGTGCATTAGTCAAAATGATCATCCCAGAACGCTTGAGAGACGTGGTAGGAGCTCAAGACCCCAGGTTTACTGAAGCAGCGATGCAGCGGAAACCCTTGCAGACTCCTCCAGTAGACCAGCTCCTCCCAAAGAGCACAAACAATCCCACTGGGACAAACCGATCATGGACAAAATCCCCAATACAATGCTCACCAACGCTTCAGGAAAGGGCAAAGCTCGTCTCCCTGGGCACTCGACTCGACCCACAGGTCATTCGGATTGGTGTTGCTCTTCACCTAGCCGCCCCCATCCTCACCGAACATAGGTGTATTTGCGGCAGGGTGACGGCTGATTAATTCGTACTCCATGGCCTCGTGTCACACATCAGAAGGGAAGTATGCCAGACATGAGGAGGTCAGTGACATCATAAAGAGAAGCCTCGCCACAGACCGTTGCCCAGCTTAACGGGAACCCCAAGTGCAGAGGTCTGATAGAAGTCAAAAGCGTCCTGATGGAGCCACTAAGCTACCCTATAAAGTTGGAAACCAGATTGCCTGGGACTACACCTGTGCCGCCACATTGGCAGACACCTACTTGCCATACTCCGTAGCTGAAGAGGGTGGAGCTGCCAACCACAGGGAGACCCAGAAGACCAGCAAATATGAAGACCTTCCCCTTTGCTGTAACTTCATCCCAATAGGGACAGAGACCCTTGGAGCATGGGGCAGGTGTGCTCTAAAGTTCCTCAAAGAGCTGGGTGAAACACTCATCATAGAAACCAAAGACCACAGGGCGACCAGCTTCCTCTTCCAGAGAGGAAATGCCTGCAGCATTCTGGACACGCGGTCCACTGCCAGGGAGCTGGACGAAGTATTCGAGATGTAGCTCTGAGTTGTTATCTATGTTATTTTATTCCATACTGTATTTTTGTCAATGTATTTTGTCAATGTATCTTGTTTTTAAATAAAGTATATGTTTAATATATAGGGGGTGGTAGAAGAAAATTTTAAAACACCTCCAGGGAGAACCTCGAGTGTTCCCTGAAGCAAGTTTATTCTTTTCTCTGAGGATGACGGTCCCCAAGACAGTTCTAGAGGTGGTAACTCAGTATATGTATATATGTATATATATATATATATATATATATATATATATATATATATATATATATATATATATATATATATATATATAATATATATATATATATATATATAAGTTATTGTTATTGATTAATTGTCATGTTATTGATTCAATACCACTCGTTCGTGGTTACAGTAATATAAATACTATTCGTGAAGACCAGTACACCATACGGGGATTAGAATGAAATTAACTTAGAAGCACCCACACCACCGTATGTCTTCGGATCAAGGTAAAATTCCTAGCTCTGCTGGGTGCTTGATTCTTGTAGGATTGCGTGGTCCTGTGGGTTAGAGGATCATGAGATTTTTGCTAGTTGCAGTGTTGTTATATATATATATATATATATATATATATATATATATATATATATATATATATATATATATATATATATATATATATATAATATATATGTCGTGCCGAATATGTAAAACTGGTCAATTAGCAAGAACTCATTTAAAATTAAGTCCATTCTAAAATTTTCTCTTATACGTTTAAAGATAAATTTTTTCATTAATGTTGATGTAAAAATTTATAATTTTGCACCAAAAGGAACTTAGAAAACTTACCTAACCTTATTATAACAAGAACAATTTATTTTAACCTAGCCCAACTAAATATATTTTAGTTTTGCTTACAATAATTTATTACTAAACAAACACAGTGAAATATATTTTTTTCGTAAGGTTCAGAATGATTTTGGCGAAATTATTGCATACACAAATTTTCACTTGTTCTATATGGCAAGATGAGCGTTGCTATTTAAGCCAAGATCGCAAGTTCTGCCTATTCTGCACGACATATATATATATATATATATATATATATATATATATATATATATATATATATATATATATTATATATATATATTATTGTAACCACGAACGAGTGGTATTGATCAATAACAACACTGCGCTAGCCAAGGATTCGAACCCATGTTGTACTGGCCTGCCTCATGTAAGCGAGAACCACATGACGCTTTAAACCACAGGACCATCCAACCCTGCAAGAATGGCGTCATGTGGTTCTCGCTTACCATGAGGCAGGCCAGTACAGCATGGGTTCGAATCCTTGGCTAGCTCAGTGTTGTTATTGATACACACACACACACACACACACACAATATATATATATATATATATATATATATATATATATATATATATAATATATATATATATATATATATATATATATATATATATATATTCATACTTATACAAAAGACTCCCCTGCGATAGGAAGTAAACATACTCTCTTCTTGGTTAGCAACAAAAAAACTTTCCTTTCAATAACATCAAGTAATTTTCCTTCCAATAGCAAAAGAAAGCCTTCCTACCACTAGCAAGAGAACTCTTTCTTACCATAATCAACAGAAAGAATTCCTACCACTAGCAAGAGAAAGCCTTGCTTCCAATACCAACTGATAGCCTTCCTTCCAATAACATTAAAATGTGTCTTCCTTTTAATAACATCAGTAAGCCTTCCTTTCCAATAACATCACAAAGCCTTCTTTTCATCTTATATGTCGGGATTTAAATTTCATTCAGAGAAACTATTACAGATGTACGGTGCACAGCACACAATCTCGAGCACTGGTATTACATACAAAGCAAACGGTTATGTTATGTGTTGCGTTGCAACAGCTCCAACTCTATAATCAATGTTATCTGTAAGTGAAGCTTCTGGTGAGTACAATACCAAGCTCTTCGGGATACTATCCCGTGAAATAGAACATTACATTGTGTACCTCCAAAATCTGCATAACACAGTGGTATGAACCAAGAATGTGTGGAATGTAATCAAAACAGAACGTGAAAACATTTTCTTACATTCATAAGAATGTGTGTATCTATCTAAAGTGCTGAAGAATTTCAAGAAAAAATGGGAAACTATAATAAAAGTGTGGCTTCACACACACAGGTACTGATGACAACAACAGATTGTTGTTCTCGTTCACGACTGTTGCTCTTGATCTTGTATGTGGTAAGAAAAAGCATTAAGTCCCTGAAAACAGCCCCTACGGAAGTCCCTCACAGAAGTACCTAGGGAGGTCCTTCACAGAAGTGCCTAGGGAAGTCCTTCACAGCAGTACCGAGAGAGGTCCCTCACAGCAGCACCTAGTAGAGGTCCCTCACATTTGTACCTTGGGAGGTGCCTTACAGCAGTGCCTAGGGAGGGAAGGAAGGAGAGGTGACCCTGTGCTTGTATTCTGATGGACTGTGTTTAATCGACCCTGAACATTGGGTTGCTGCTCATTGTTTTATAATTGGAGAGGTTCAACTAAATTTAAACCTGTAGACGATAGCTTGGAAATTAACTACTTTTTCCACAATGGTTATTTCACACACGCACACACACACACACACACACACATACACACACACACACACACACACATACACACACACACACACACACACATACACACACACACACACACACACACACACACACACACACACACATACACACACACACACATACACACACACACACACACACACACACACACACACGCACACACACACACACACACACACACACACACACACACACACACACACACACACACACACACACACACACACACACACACACACACATACAAACATTATTAGAGTTTTATGACAAGGTGACAGAAGTAAGACGAGAGAGAGAGGGGTGGATCGACTGCATTTTTTTGGACTGCAAGAAGGCCTTCGACACAGTTCCTCACAAGAGGTTACTGCAAAAGCTAGAGGATCAGGCACACATAACAGGAAAGGCA
>NC_069403.1:40784601-40807101 GCF_026875155.1 Cherax quadricarinatus | reverse complement strand
TTTGCGTCCGCTGGGAAACCAGCCAGACCTTCACTCAGAATTGTTAGCAGTGAATCGAGTTTGACGTGGTTCGCCTGTATTGTCCCGCCCTGAGTCTTGTCCCTGAGATGACCCGGCATTGACGCCCCAAAGTGGGGATGTCGTACGTTTTCTTCTTTCTTTATGACTTGTACTATAGTGTTGCCTTGCGAAACCAGTGAATGTAGATCTTTACCCCAGGTTTATAACATAAATTAAGCATATTTTTTGACAAACCACATCGTCAGTCTCTAACACATCTGTAACTTTTTAAAAACTCTGTTTCCAGAAGTTATGATGAACCTCATCGTGGCTTCACCTTTCGTCAAGAAGCTCATACAAAGAGCGAGGTTTGCAGAAAGTGTAAATGTTTTGGTTCTACGCATAAAAGGAAGCATGTCCGCTGGTGCATGGAGAGACGCTAAAGCTAGGTTATTTCTGAGCTGCACCAGGCTTCAAAGCCTGGTGCTGGTCTCCACTCAAACGTACATGGAATTCCACCGCGAGCTGAAATGGGTGGGACTGTGGCAACCAGCACTCCGGAAAGTGCTGACATACTGCCACCCATTTTCCTTTCAAGTTCTAAATTCCTGACATACCATCATCACACTTGTTTTACCTAGTGGTCATTTGTACTAACACTTAATACGTCTTTCTTCTTATAGAAATTTTATTGTACATTTGTCATCCTAATTACTTAGGACTTTTTGGATTAGCTTCCAATTTTATACCCGTTTCGATTTATTTTTCGTGAGCAACAGTGACCCTTAGTGTCATACAGATAAGTGACCAAATTTGTTACTCAATCACTGCAGGTTTGGCTGAAGAACTGCAAGTAGGTCTGCACATGTTTTAATTACGGAGGACTTGCGCAGTTTGGAGCAAAACTTTAAGAACAGGTAGACATGAAGACGGGGAGACATGTAGATAGGTAGACATGAAGACGGGGAGACATGTAGATAGGTAGACATGTAGACGGGGCAGACTTATAGAGAGTAAACGTGTGGACAAGTAGACAGACAGTATTAAGAAGTGGAGGATCTAGTAAACAGCTATCTACATTAATGTGTTTCTCGATATCATTTACCTTGGGCACGGTCTTTGACCAGGCTTCGGGGTGACAGCTTGATCAGATAGACTATTGGAGTTTGCAGCTCGCAGTCCGCCGTGAAGCCACAGTCTGAATCATCATGGAATGACCTCCAGGTACATGACAACATCCCTCTTGAAGGCAATTCACGGTCTCCTGGCAATTTACTTTATATATAAAGGAGTGACATTGAAAAACCTGGAGGCATTAAACTTACTGCCGTTCTCGCCTTTCTCAAGGTCTCTTGATCCGATAAACTGGGATTGCTCGCTCCAGTGGCAGGTCATCATATGACTAAGACCAGAGCCAGGAAACATATCCCGTTTCCCAACAAATCTTACATAGCCTAACCTTCCTTTACTCGGATCAGACCTTATTATACTCCCCTTCTTCCTTACTCCACCAATTATCCAGGAAGAGTATTACACTTACTAGTTTAGTGAGTGTTCATGAATATGCGTACTCTCGTTTACGAAAGTAATTATATCAGTGTGAGAAGATCTGGACCCAGTCCCTCTAGTATTTTGCAGTTGTAAAATATTATACAGCCTTCTCGCTTGCGCACCAGGGAGCACAATTTATGGGATTTTAGGCGTTTCCAATAGTTTATGTATTGACCTGAATGGATACATGTAGTGAATGTTCTCTGCACATTATGCAGCTCTACATATTTACCGACGATAATAGTTGTGATGACAACTCTTTTCAGACTCTATAGACGCTTGCTTGCTTACCCATGGTGCGCTGAACCCATAGTCCTTGCTGAACTTTTCTGTTTATTTACAAAGGAGAAGCAGAAAATTAACAGAGTTCTATATGACGTTGTTGTAAGCCAACAGCATGACTATGAAGACATCAGCTTGATAGTTGTCATGACATCAGCTTGATGACTGTCATGACATCAGCTTGATAGTTGTCGTGACATCAGCCCCATAGTTGTCATGACATCAGCTTGATAGTTATCATGACATAAACTTGATAGTTGTCATGACATCAGCTTGATAGTAGTCATGACATCAGCTTGATAGTTGTCGTGACATCAGCTTGATGGCTGGGATGACACCAGCTTGATGATGCTCATGACATCATGATGATGGTTTTGATGACATTAGCCTTGTGGTTATGAGGGCAATAGGTCGATGGTTATCATGGCATTAGCTTGATGTTATTGATGACATGAGTTTGATGATTGGGTGTGATATCAATCACTCCTGCCCTCACACACCCTCTAGTGTCGTCAGTGAGAGAGGTGACACAAGGGAAGCTGTATGAAGACACATCTATTCAATGACTGTTGCTCACTCCGTCCAATTTCTTATTGACGAAGCTGACGATCCAACTGCCCACTTTTCCAGTTATTCATTTTGTTCACACAGTGTCAACTCTTACACAATGAACACGCTCGAAAATCTATGTAAATTTTGGCGGAACATTAATATTATTATATTCATGAGAGAACTTAAACTCGTAAGGGTCATGCAGTGATTAAAATATTAAATTGGATTCGTTATTATGTTGGAGAGCCATGACAGTAGTTGTGTGTGATGTTAGTGCCAGCTGTCTGTGTTTGATGTATGTTGCTAGTTCTCTGTGATGTTAGTACCACCTGTCTGTGTTTGATGTATGTTGCTACTTGTCTGTGATGTTAGTGCCAGCTGTCTATGTTTGATGTATGTTGCTAGTTGTCTGTGATGTTAGTGCCATCTGTCTGTGTTTGATGTATGTTGCTAGTTGTCTGTGATGTTAGTGCCAGCTATCTGTGTTTGATGTATGTTGCTAGTTGTCTGTGATGTTAGTGCCAGCTGTCTGTGTTTGATGTATGTTGTTAGTTGACTGTAATGTTAGTGCCAGCTGTCTGTGTTTCATGTATGACGTTACTTAACTGTGATGTTAGTGACAGCTGTCTGTGTTTGATGTGGGACGTTAATCTTAGTTATCGTTGATGTTTGATATCAGTGCTTGTTGACTGTGATGTTAGCACTTGTTGACTGTGATGTTAGTGCTTGTTGTCTGGGATGTTAGTGCTTGTTATCTGTGATGTTAGTCCTTGTTATCTATGATGTTAGTGCTTATTGTCTGTGATGTTAGTGTTTGTTGTCTGTGATGTTAGTGCTTGTTATCTGTGATGTTAGTGTTTGTTGTCTGGGATGTTAGTGCTTGTTATCTGTGATGTTAGTGCTTGTTATCTGTGATGTTAGTGCTTATTGTTTGTGAAGTTGGTGCTTGTTATCTGAGATGTTAGTTCTTGCTGTCTGAAATGTTAGTGATTGTTGTTTGGGATGTTAGTGCATGTTATCTGTGACGTCAGTGCTTGTTGACTGTAATGTCAGTGCTTGTTGACTGTAATGTTAGTGACTGTTATCTGTGATGTTAGTGCTTGTTGTCTGTGATGTTAGTACTTGTTGACTGTGATGTTAGTCCTTGTTGACTGTGATGTTAGTGGTTGTTGCGTGGGATGCTAGTGCTTGTTATCTGTGATGTTAGTGCTTGTTGACTGTGATGTTAGTGCTTGTTTACTGTGATGTTAGTGCTTGCTGACTGTGATGTTAGTGCTTGTTGACTGTGATGTTAGTGCTTGTTGACTGTGATGTTAGTGCTTGTTGTCTGTGATGTTAGTGCTTGTTGACTGTGATGTTAGTGCTTGTTGACTTTAATGTTAGTGCTTGAAGTCTGTGATGTTAGTGCTTGTTATGTGTGATGTTAATGTTTGTTGTCTGAGATGTTAGTGCTTGTTGGCTGTGATGTTAGTGCTTGTTATCTATGATGTTAGTGCTTGTTATCTGTGATGTTAGTGTTTGTTGTCTGGGAGGTTAGTGCTAGTTATCTGTGATGTTAGTGCTTGTTGTCTGTGATGTTAGTGCTTGTTGTCTGGGAGGTTAGTTCTAGTTATCTCTGATGTTAGTGCTTGTTGTCTGGGATATTAGTATTTGTTATCTGTGATGTTAGTGCTTGTTGTCTGGGAGGTTAGTGCTAGTTATCTGTGATGTTAGTGCTTGTTGTCTGTGATGTTAGTGCTTGTTGTCTGGGAGGTTAGTGCTTGTTATCTGTGATGTTAGTGCTTGTTATCTGTGATGTTAGTGCTTGTTGCCTGTGATGTTAGTGCTTGTTGCCTGGGATGTTAGTGCTTGTTAACTGTGATGTTAGTGCTTGAAGTCTGTGATGTTAGTGCTTGTTATCTGTGATGTTAATGTTTGTTGTCTGGGAAGTTAGTGCTTGTTGGCTGTGATGTTAGGGATTGTTATCTGTGATGTTAGTGCTTGTTGTCTGTAATGTTAGTGCTTGTTGTCTGGGATATTAGTATTTGTTATCTGTGATGTTAGTGCTTGTTATCTATGATGTTAGTGCTTGTTATCTGTGATGTTAGTGCTTGTTGTCTGTGATGTTAGTGCTTGTTGTCTGGGAGGTTAGTGCTAGTTATCTGTGATGTTAGTGCTTGTTGTCTGGGATATTAGTATTTGTTATCTGTGATGTTAGTGCTTGTTGTCCTGTGATGTTTAGTGCTTGTTATCTGTGATGTTAGTGATTGTTGTCTGTGATGTTAGTGCTTGTTGTCTGTGATGTTAGTGATTGTTGTCTGTGATGTTAGTGCTTGTTGTCTGGGAGGTTATGCTAGTTATCTGTGATGTTAGTGCTTGTTGTCTGGGATGTTAGTGCTTGTTATCTGTGATGTTAGTGCTTGTTATCTGTGATGTTAGTGCTTATTGTTTGTGATGTTAGTGCTTATTGTTTGTGATGTTAGTGCTTGTTATCTGTGATGTTAGTGCTTTTTGTCTGGGATGTTAGTGATTATTATCTGTGATGTTAGTGATTGTTATCTGTGATGTTAGTGCTTGTTGTCTGTGATGTTAGTGCTTGTTGTCTGGGACGTTAGTGATTGTTGACTGTGATCTTAGTGATTGTTATCTGTGATGTTAGTGCTTGTTGTCTGTGATGTTAGTGATTGTTATCTGTGATGTTAGTGCTTGTTGACTGTGATGTTAGTGCTTGTTGGCTGTGATGTTAGTGCTTGTTTACTGTGATGTTAGTGTTTGTTGACTGTGATGTTAGTGATTGTTGACTGTGATGTTAGTGATTGTTATCTGTGATGTTAGTGCTTGTTGTCTGTGATGTTAGTGCTTGTTGACTGTGATGTTAGTTCTTGTTGACTGTGATGTTAGTGCTTGCTGATTGTGATGTTAGTGCTTGTTGACTGTGATGTTAGTGCTTGTTGACTGTGATGTTAGTGCTTGTTGTCTGTGATGTTAGTGCTTGTTATATGTGATGTTAGTGCTTGTTGACTGTGATGTTAGTGCTTGTTGTCTGTGATGTTAGTGCTTGTTGACTGTGATGTTAGTGCTTGTTGACTTTAATGTTAGTGCTTGAAGTCTGTGATGTTAGTGCTTGTTATGTGTGATGTTAATGTTTGTTGTCTGGGATGTTAGTGCTGTTGGCTGTGATGTTAGTGCTTGTTATCTATGATGTTAGTGCTTGTTATCTGTGATGTTAGTGCTTGTTGTCTGTGATGTTAGTGCTTGTTGTCTGGGAGGTTTGTGCTAGTTATCTGTGATGTTATTGCTTGTTGTCTGTGATGTTAGTGCTTGTTGTCTGGGAGGTTAGTGTTTGTTATCTGTGATGTTAGTGCTTGTTATCTGTGATGTTAGTGCTTGTTGTCTGTGAGGTTAGTGCTTGTTGCCTGGGATGTTAGTGCTTGTTAACTGTGATATTAGTGCTTGAAGCCTGTGATGTTAGTGCTTGTTATCTGTGATGTTAATGTTTGTTGTCTGGGATGTTAGTGCTTGTTGACTGTGAAGTTAGTGATTGTTATCTGTGATGTTAGTGCTTGTTGTCTGTAATGTTAGTGCTTGTTGTCTGGGATATTAGTATTTGTTATCTGTGATGTTAGTGCTTGTTATCTATGATGTTAGTGCTTGTTATCTGTGATGTTAGTGCTTGTTGTCTGTGATGTTAGTGCTTGTTGTCTGGGAGGTTAGTGCTAGTTATAAGAACATAAGAACATAAGAAAGGAGGAACACTGCAGGAGGCCTGTTGGCCAATACTAGGCAGGTCCTTTACAATTGATCCCACTAACAAAATATTTGCCCAACCCAATTTTCAATGCTACCCAAGAAATAAGCTCTGATGTGAAAGTCCCACTCAAATCCAACCCCTCCCACTCATGTACTTATCCAACCTAAATTTGAAACTACCCAAAGTCCCAGCCTCAATAACCCAACTAGGTAGACTGTTCCACTCATCTACTACCCTATTTCCAAACCAATACTTTCCTATGTCCTTTCTAAATATAAACTTATCTAATTTAAATCCATTACTGCGGGTTCTCTCTTGGAGAGACATCCTCAAGACATTATTAATATCCCCTTTATTAATACCTATCTTCCACTTATACACTTCGATCAGGTCTCCCCTTATTCTTCGTCTAACAAGTGAATGTAACTTAAGAGTCTTCAATCTTTCTTCATAAGGAAGATTTCTAATGCTATGTATTAATTTAGTTATCCTACGCTGAATGTTTTCTAACGAATTTATGTCCATTCTGTAATATGGAGACCAGAACTGAGCTGCATAATCTAGGTGAGGCCTTACTAATGATGTATAAAGCTGCAGTATGACCTCTGGACTTCTGTTGCTTACACTTCTTGATATAAATCCCAGTAATCTATTTGCCTAATTACGTACGCTTAGGCATTGCTGTCTTGGTTTAAGGTTGCTGCTCACCATAACCCCCAAGTCCTTTTCGCAATCTGTATGGCTAAGTTCTACATCATTTAACTTATAAGTACTAGGGTTATGGGCACTCCCAAGCTTCAGAACCTTGCATTTATCTACATTGAACTGCATCTGCCACTTTTCTGACCAAGAATAGAGTTTGTTTAAATCCTCCTGAAGTTCCATAACATCTACGTTTGAATCAATTATCCTACCTATCTTTGTGTCATCGGCGAATTTGCTCATATCACTAGTAATTCCGAGTGATTTTCCACTTCAGATATGGAAACCAGTTTTTTCAAACAGCATTTTGGTTTAGCTATTAGAAGTCATCCATGCGCAGTCCTAGCCAACAATTTTTTTTTATGGAAAACTTAAGGGACAAAGTTTTAGCAATATCATTCCTGCTCCAGTTGCAAGGTTCAGATATGTCGATGACATTCTGGTCATATGTCCCAAAAGACTCAACATTCAAGATTTTCTTCATAAGATCAACTACGTCGAACCTACAATTAAATTCCCTCTTCAGCTAGAAAAGGAAGGCAAACTCTAGCTTCTTGATGTCACCCGATAAAGACATTTTCTGTCAGAGTCACCTGAAGGTCCACAAATACAAATCTCTTACTCATTTCTGCTCACACCATGACACTCACCAAAAGAGACGTGGTCATTTTTTTTTATAAAAATGCCAGTGCATCACCCATGCCTTCACAGACTTACGTCTTCCCTACTTTACATAAGATAGCAGATGCAGATCTGTGAATCTGCTAAACTCAGTCAGCAACGCCACTACCAAGAAACACAGATTCTTTATTCTACTTGCAGAAATAATGGCCAACGCCACCACACAGGCCCTTCCAAGTAGCAGCCTCTGCTTAACTACCATGACCACGTCTTCCATCAGAGATCTCACCAGAAAGAGCCTTATGACGAACCCAACAGTGAAGCAGGTGTGTACATTACACCTTGCGGAGAGAGTGCAGAAGCATCTACACATGAGATCTATAACACATGAGATCTAGAACACATGGGATCTAGAACACATGAGATCTAGAGCACAAAAATACTTGAAACTAAGACAAACTATCAATGAATTTGTCTTGCGCGAAGTTAAAGAGGGTCATTTCATGCCCTGGAGCAAAGTAAAAGTGATCTACAATGCTACCTTGAGTGATCAATGATATATTGAGAGGCACCAGTGTTTTGAAGCATCTTTAATTGTTACCACCAACACCACAGAAGAACGTGCTGGCTATCTGATAATAACCTGACGCCTCCACCTGATCTTCACCAGTGACATGCTTTCTCTACTGTAACAACTGTATTCTCTTTCTCTTGCATCATTTGGAGAGATCAAGCTCGCAGAGCCGTAACGTATCCAATGAAGATCTCCCACCTGTATACACTTGTGTTCTTTCATTCATAATGTCGGTATCCTCGTAGCTTCTGTCTTCAAAAACACTTGTACCTAACATATTTAAAGTTACACTATCTTTACTAATGTTTAACAACAACGAAACATTTTATCTGTGATGTTAGTGCTTGTTGTCTGGGATATTAGTATTTGTTATCTGTGATGTTAGTGCTTGTTGTCTGTGATGTTAGTGCTTGTTATCTGTGATGTTAGTGATTGTTGTCTGTGATGTTAGTGCTTGTTGTCTGGGAGGTTATGCTAGTTATCTGTGATGTTAGTGCTTGTTGTCTGGGATGTTAGTGTTTGTTATCTGTGATGTTAGTGCTTGTTATCTGTGATGTTAGTGCTTTTTGTCTGGGATGTTAGTGATTATTATCTGTGATGTTAGTGATTGTTATCTGTGATGTTAGTGCTTGTTGTCTGGGATGTTAGTGCTTGTTGTCTGTTATGTTAGTGCTTATTGTCTGGGACGTTAGTGCTTGTTGACTGTGATGTTAGTGATTGTTATCTGTGATGTTAGTGCTTGTTGTCTGTGATGTTAGTGCTTGTTGGCTGTGATGTTAGTGCTTGTTTACTGTGATGTTAGTGTTTGTTGACTGTGATGTTAGTGATTGTTGACTGTGATGTTAGTGATTGTTATCTGTGATGTTAGTGCTTGTTGTCTGTGATGTTAGTGCTTGTTTACTGTGATGTTAGTGCTTGTTGACTGTGATGTTAGTGCTTGTTGACTGTGATGTTACTGCTTGTTGACTGTGATGTTAGTGATTGTTGACTGTGATGTTAGTGATTGTTATCTGTGATGTTAGTGCTTGTTGTCTGTGATGTTAGTGCTTGTTTACTGTGATGTTAGTGCTTGTTGACTGTGATGTTAGTGCTTGTTGTCTGTGATGTTAGTGCTTGTTTACTGTGATGTTAGTGCTTGTTGTCTGTGATGTTAGTGCTTGTAGACTGTGATGTTAGTGCTTGTTGACCGTGATGTTAGTGCTTGTTGACCGTGATGTTAGTGCTTGTTGACTGTGATGTTAGTGCTTGTTGACCGTGATGTTAGTGCTTGTTGTCTGTGATGTTAGTGCTTGTTGACTGTGATGTTAGTGCTTGTTGACCGTGATGTTAGTGCTTGTTGACCGTGATGTTAGTGCTTGTTGTCTGTGATGTTAGTGCTTGTTGACTGTGATGTTAGTGCTTGTTGACCGTGATGTTAGTGCTTGTTGACCGTGATGTTAGTGCTTGTTGACTGTGATGTTAGTGCTTGTTGACTGTGATGTTAGTGCTTGTAGATTGTGATGTTAGTGCTTGTTGTCTGTGATGTTAGTGCTTGTTAACCGTGATGTTAGTGCTTGTTGACCTTGATGTTAGTGCTTGTTGACTGTGATGTTAGTGCTTGTTGACTGTGATGTTAGTGATTGTTATCTGTGATGTTAGTGCTTGTTGGCTGTGATGTTAGTGCTTGTTGACTGTGATGTTAGTGCTTGTAGACTGTGATGTTAGTGATTGTTGACTGTGATGTTAGTGATTGTTATCTGTGATGTTAGTGCTTGTTGTCTGTGATGTTAGTGCTTGTTGACCGTGATGTTAGTGCTTGTTGACTGTGATATTAGTGCTTGTTTACTGTGATGTTAGTGATTGTTATCTGTGTAGTTAGTGCTTGTTTACTGTGATGTTAGTGCTTGTAGACTGTGATGTTAGTGCTTGTTGGCTGTGATGTTAGTGCTTGTTGACTGTGATGTTAGTGCTTGTTGACCGTGATGTTAGTGCTTGTTGACTGTGATGTTAGTGCTTGTTGACCGTGATGTTAGTGCTTGTTGACTGTGATGTTAGTGCTTGTTGACCGTGATGTTAGTGCTTGTTGACTGTGATGTTAGTGCTTGTTTACTGTGATGTTAGTGATTGTTGAGTGTGATATTATTCTTATTCTTCTTCTTCTTCTTCTTATTATTATTATTATAATTATTATTATTATTATCATGTTAATGAGGGGAGAGAAAGAACAGTTGCAAGTATCTTGATCAAGAGTCTTTGCCATCATCAAGGCACCTTCCTTCAAGAGGAAGAATGAACTGGCATTAATTTTATTGTAAATTCTTGACGAATATTATTTGACATTCGAAGTGTGGACGTAGTGTGACATCACGTCCGTCAACATTCCTGTAGTGGGTCGTTCCTGTTACTGGTAATTCCTGTAGATGGTCGGTGGTATGGTTGGTCATTCTTATTGCTGGTCATATCTATGGCTGGTAATTCCCATTATTGGTCAATTGTATTGGTGTTCATATCTATGCCTGACCGAAAACTCAGTCATTATCTGCCATCATTACTGACTGAACATCCAGTCATTATCTGTCATCATTACTAACTGAAGAGCCTGTTATCATCTGCCATCATTACTGACTGAACAGCCAGTTATTATCTGTCATTACTGACTGAAAAACCAGTTATCATCTATCATTATTGATCGAACAACCAATTATCATTTATCATAATTATTGACTTAACACTCAAGTCATCTTTACTGACTGAACAACCAGTTATCATCAGTCATTAACTCAACAACTAGTTATCGCCCGTCATTATTAAATGAACAACCAGTTATCATGTTATTATTACTGAACATCCAGTTATCATCTGTCATTATTACTGAACAACCAGTTATCATCTGTCATCAGTAGTGACTGAACAACCAGTTATCATCTGTCATCAGTAGTGACTGAACAACCAGTTATCATCTGTCATCAGTAGTGACTGAACAACCAGTTATCATCTGTCATCAATAGTGACTGAACAACCAGTTATCCTCTGTCATCAATAGTGACTGAACAACCAGTTATCCGTCATTATTAACTGAACAATCAGTCATTATCTGTCATCATTACTGACAGAACAACAAATCATCATTTCTCATCATTATTTCCCTCATTACTTTGTTATCACTGTTGTAAATTTGTCAGCTACTTAAAGGCAATTACGACAATTCATTGTTTCTTTAAATTTCTTTGCATCAAAGATTTTTACATGCTAGTGTCAGTTTTAATTCTATACTAGATTTTTTTCTCAAAATTGCTCCTTTTTTTCATTCTAGGAAAAGTGAAGAGCATTTTGGTCGTTTCGTAATTAATTGTGTCCATTTGTGAAGAAAAGATCATTATTCTCGCATTTTGTCTCCTTCATTTAGTCCATAAAGAGGTGTTTTTACAGGCTTAATAATGCCACTCTATTCATGTTGTCGAGGCAATAATATATAAACCTTTAGTATTACAAAAATTTTCATCCTGACGTGACTAGTCAGACAATGACTTTTTAGTTCCCAGGTAACATGTCTGGTGTTGATATAACTTTTAAAGTCTCCTTCAAATTGGTTTGTATTGGGATGCACTGGTTTTGTGTCTCGACTCACCAGGTCACAAATTAGGTTGTGGGTTTAACAGGTCATGTTCAATATATTTTTTTTTTTTTTTTGTAAATATAGCCAATGGTTCTTTCCCTTATTGTTGGGTCTGGTACTTGCTGTTTTGTAAGAATAAATCGTAAAGTTTATAAAGAAAATTGTTGACAACTATTCAATCTATTTAATGAAATTTTATGCAAAATAAAATCAGGGATCAAGATAATGTTTGGAGTCTTCTTTATGTAGTTCTGAAAGCTGTGCTTGATATTCACCAATTGATTATTATGCTGCGGAAGTCGCATCTGCTAATTTGTATATAAGAGAGGCGACAGGTTTTCGGCTGTTTAGACTTGATGTAGGTTTCTGTGATAACCTGTCTCTCTGAGCCACTTAACAAGAGATGAACGTACAAAACCACTTAGAAACACACTTGGAAAATATCCTGCAGATATTAGTGATATGAAATAATAATAATAATAATAATAATAATAATAATAATAATAATAATAATAATAATAATAATATTATTATTATTATTATTATTATTATTATTATTATTATTATTATTATTATTATTGCAATTATTATTATTTATTATTATTATTATTATTATTATTATTATTGCAATTATTATTATTTATTATTATTATTATTATTATTATTATTATTATTAGCATTAATATTATTAAAAAGTAAAAGGAAAAGAAGAGGAAAAAGAAGAAAAAGAAGACGATGGAGGAGAAGAAGCAGGAGGAGTAAGGAGAGGAAGAGGAGGCTGGATAAAAAAATAAGTCTTAAATATTAGAGTTGTCAAGTAATGATGATGCTCTGGAAGGCTCTTACATATAATGACTGTCATATTACCACTAAACACCTCTTCTAACTTTCACTGTTCTTATCAATTTAGTCAAGTATCTGAATAAATTTAGGAATGTCTAAAATCCCTCATACTGTACTCCCTGGACCATTGATGACAAGTATGTCATAATTTACATTTGGAAGGTCCTGGAAACTCGAGTTCCAAATCTGCTCACTGAAACAAGTGATGAATTAGATTATTAGCCACATACGCAGCATTGCTAATTTGAATGTAGAGGCGACTTTTATACTGGAGACAGTGGAAGAAGTGGAGTGATGATGTTTAAGGTGTTCATTTCTTTAGCCTTGATAGAGGGTGTTCAGTCTCTTAGCCTTGACCGAAGGTGTTCAGTTTCTAATTTTGACTGAAGTTGTTCAGTCACTTAACACTAATAGAAGGCTGACGGTGTTCAGTCCTTTAACCTTGACTGAAGGTGTTCAGTCCCATTCATCAGCTTGTCGACACTGTATATTCATATATTTGCTTTTGCGAGAGGAAGAGACGTGGAACACGGTAAAAAATCCCCCTAGTGAAAAATTGTTCAGTAAACACACTAAGATAACTCAAAAGGCATAACGGAGCCATGATCTTTAATCAGCCATTGGTGTGTGTGCGTGAGGCTCGGTCTGCGACCCCTCCAAGGGATGCAAATCCCCGTAAGCATATACAGGTAAGTAACAGGAAACAGGAGGCGTTCTAGAGTTATACTTGGCAGTAAATGCTGTTATGAAAGTTTATTTTGACCAATAGCTATTTTTTTAGTGTTAATATTTACCACTTTACCGTTTATCAAGTGTTCATAATAACATCTGCCGTTATACGTAATAGCAGATATAACATTTCCCTCTGAATACGATAACATATGTACCGCCCTGGAGGCGAACACTGTGAGCGAAATATAACTATTGAACATTATTACATTATTATTATTATTATTATTATTATTATTATTATTATTATTATTATTATTATTATTATTATTATTATTATTATTATTATTATTATTACAACGACAGGACCATGTGAAAGATCTGGACGTAATAGTGTCACCTGATCTATCATTTAGAGAACACAATAAAGAAAATTTTGCAAAAGCTAGAAGAATATTGGAATGGACAATGAGAACTTTCAAAATAAAATAAATACTGTCATTGTTGATGCTATTAAAACCAGTTTTTCCTCTTTTGCTTAGAGTGCTATTCGGCGTTGATGGCTCCATTCAGAAGATAAGAGACATTAGAGCCAGAACAGATACACAAAGAATTCACTGCCTGCATAGAGCCAATGAAGCATTTAAACTACTATGAACACATAAAATTCCTGAGGAGAACAAATACATGATAATATACATATAGCAGATACTAGAGGGCTTAGTTTTCAAACCCACACCACAAAAACAACAACAACGTACTGGAGAGATGTAGGAGGAAATGTAAAATTAACCCAATGAAATGCGAGGATGCGGTGGTAACAGTAAGAGAACACTGTATTAGTGGTCTCAGATTATTCAGCAGCAAGTATCAGAAAATACTACAAGAATGAGTGAAGAAACCTTCAAGGCAAGCACCAGAAAAATCCTGGCCCCAGGCCGGGCTGTGAGAGTAGCAAGCCTCTCGAAAATGGCCACTGGAATGTACCACAGGCTAAAATAAAAATGATGATAATGATTATTATTATTATTATTATTATTATTATTATTATTATTATTATTACTATTATTATTATTATTATTATTATTATTATTTTTATTGTCATCATTATCATTGTCGTTATTATTTTTTTTGTCATTATTATCATTGTCGTTATTATTGTTATTATTATTATTATTATTATTATTATTATTATTATTATTATATTATTATTATTATTATTATTAGCAGTAGTAGTAATAGCAGTAGTAGTAGTAGTAGTAGTAGTAAGAATGGTAGTGTCACTCGTGTCACTTTATTTAAGGAGCCACACAACGCCTGGATAACAAGAGGTTATCAGGTTTTAGCCACAGTAAAAGAGAGTAGTTCCAGCTCCTATGATTAAGGGTCCTTTACCGTAACCAATTGACTTCCCTTGAAGGGACCTGACATGGACGCCTGGACTCCAACACTTGATCCAAACTCTTTTTTAAATCACTTTTAAGTGTTTTTGACGAACTTTTCGAATTTGATTAAAAATAAAAGTAGGAAACTTGTTTTCCTTAATATTTTGAGGTTTTAGTTATGTTTGCGTAGCGTTTTTAGAGATTTTGCGTTTTAGTCCAGGCAAAAGTTTGTTTATTAACCCCATATAGACGTTCTGTTCATAAAAATCTTTAAACCATGTACAATTAACACTGTCTAATTTACAGGTTAAGACCTTACTCTTCTTCATCTCAATTCGAAGTCAAGGCCAATAAAAGGTACACTGTTACCACCCGTGGATTCCACCCACAGTAGTCGACTAAAATGAAAAGAACAAAATTTGTGAGGAGTCATGCCCATAATTCGAGGCACGTCCGGGAATTCAACCCGAGTTCTTTCGATTTTGACTTGAATTTTGTTTGTTAAATGCTGCTGTCTAGACACAGCTGGTTTCGTTATTAGTGTGGTGGTGGGTGATGATGCTGCAGCAGCTGGGTGTGCGGGGGCCGCCTGCCCGTGTATTGTCACACACATCACGACTCCTGCCACCAGAACTTCCACCATTAATAACCTCATCAACGCTGAGGAAGACTGGAACCCCAACCACGACGAGACGACGAGGGCGAACTTACCTAAATGAGAGGCTCCACCTTCCTTCCTTAGTGGCCAGAGTTCTTCTTGCCGTCTTCTTGATTGCTCAACCGAATAAAATATACCGGCAGCCCTATTATTCTCTTCTAAACTTGGCGTGTGGAGATCTTCAAGGCTGTCTAGTCGTCTTTGACACCCGGACTGAATACCTCGTGGCAACTACTCAGAATATTTCACCTGTACTGCAGTAATGTTTTCACAGAGGAGCTAGAATAAATTCACTTCATCTTACGAATGATTAGGTTCGGCAACACCAGTTACAACTCAGCTAAGAAAACTCTGCGTCTAAGATCAGGGCTCAAAATGTGGACACGCTAGCTCGAGAAAAATCCACACGAACGGCACAGAAATTATAAAAAAAAAAAAAAACCTTAGCGAGAAACTACCAATGTAGTCGACATGAAAGTTTGGACCGTGGAAAAGACAGGAGCGTTACGTGCACCCAACACGACTGCCTGGCACAGACTGGCGGTCCGGCACCTCAGCCTCCCGAGTTAAATTATCTTCCTGGAAGAAAAATCCTGGCAACTGGAAACGTTTATATGTATATATTATATTCTACTTCTCCTTTATGTTTCTTGATAACATGCAACAGGTCGCACCCAAGAAGATCAAATAGGAGGAAGGTCACGCTAAGAAGGTCACCTGATAATCGCTACCTCTCACAAATGTAATGAGAATTACTTCCTACCTAATGACGCCATGCCAGCTCAAAGATTTAATTAAAAAAAGCGGTTGTATATACATACATATACATATATATATATATATATATTATATATATATATATATATATATATATATATATATATATATATATATATATATATACATATATATATATATATATATATATATATATATATATATATATATATATATATATATATATATATATATATATATATATATGTGTGTGTGTGTGTGTGTGTGTGTGTGTGTCTGTGTCTGTGTGTCTGTGTGTATGAGGGTGTGTATTTTTTATTAACGCATCTGCCGATTCTCACCAAGAAAGGGCGGCCCGAGAAAGAAAAACTTGCATCATCATTCACTCCATCAGTCCTATCAGAGGGGTGATTTACACTGCAGTTATAAAACTGCAACATTAACACCCCTCCTTCAGTGTTATATGCATATACATAAATATATATACATATATACATATATACATATATATAATATATATATATATATATATATATATATATATATATATATATATATATATATATATATATATATATATATACATATATATATATATACATATATATATATATATATATATATATATATATATATATATATATATATATATATATATATATATGCAATAAGATCACAGTAAACAGGTGATTTCAGAATATGCAAAACAACCACTCTGAAAGAATAGAGAAATTCCAAGCGCTTTCGTGACTACTCACATTATCAAGGAACTTGATAATCTGAGTAGTCACGAAGGCGCTTGGAATTTCTCTATTCTTTCAGAGTGGTTGTTTTTCATATATATATATATATATATATATATATATATATATATATATATATATATATATATATATATATATATATATATATATATATATATATATATATATATATATATATATATATATATATATATATATATATATATATATAAACACTGATCTCTGGCTGAAGGAGACTAGTAGGTTCGAGTCTCCTTCTGCCAGAGATCAGTGTTTGTGTATATTTCGCCTGCTCTTGCGAATTCCTTGCATTGTTAAAATCTCTAGTAAGGCTGATGCATGCAGGGGATGAGACGAAAAGCTGTAAGCCTTATCCCTGAGAGCTGGCTGCCTTGGATCAACGTCTAGCATTGTCCTAGGCGCCAAGGTATTGGTCCAGTGTGGGGAGAATGGTATAGAACTGCGTACCTTGTTCCAAGGTTCGTAGGTTCAAGTCTCTTCAGCCAGAGATCAGTGTTTGTGCATATTTCGCCTGCTCTTGCGAATTCTTTGCATTGTTAAAATTTCTATTAAGGCAGATGCATGCAGGGGATGAGATGAAAAGCTGTAAGCCTTCTCCCTAACAGATGGCTGCCTTTAATCAACGCATAGCAATGTCCTAGTCGCCAAGGTATTGGTCCAGTGTGGTGAGAATGGTACAGCAATGCATACCTTGTTCCAAGATTCGTAGCTTCGAGTCTCCTTCAGCCAGAGATCAGTGTTTGTGTACATTTCGCCTGCTCTTGCGAATTCCTGGCATTGTTAAAATCTCTAGTAAGGCTGATGCATGCTTGGATGAGATGAAAAGCCGTAAGCCTTCTCCCTGAAAGCTGGCTGCCTTGGATCAACGTCTAGCATTGAGCTAGGCGCCAAGGTGTTGGTGCAGTGTGGTGAGAATGGTGTAGCACTGCGTACCTTGTTCCAATGTTCGTAGATTCGAGTCACCTTCTGCGAGCGATCAGTGTTTGTGCATACTTCGCCTGCTCTTGCGAATTCTTTGCATTGTTAAAATCTCTAGTAAGGCTGATGCATGCAGGGGATGAGATGAAAAGCTGTAAGCCATCTCCCTGAAAGCTGGCTGCCTTGGATCAACGTCCAGAATTGTGCTAGGCGCCAAGGTATTGGTCCAGTGTGGTGATAACGGTATAGCACTGCATACCTTGTTCCAAGGTTCGTAGGTTCGAGTCTCTTCAGCCAGAGATCAGTGTTTGTGTATGTTTCGCCTCCTCTTGTGAATTCTTTGAATTGTTAAAATTTCTAGTAAGGCTGATGCATGCTTGGATGAGATAAAAAGCCGTAAGCCTTCCCCATGAAAGCTGGCTGCCTTGGATCAATGTCTAGCATTGTGCTTAGCGCCAAGGTATTGGTCCAGTATGTTGAGAATGGCATAGCACTGCGTGCCTTGTTCCAAGGTTCGCAGGTTTGAGTCACCTTCAGCCAGAGATCAGTGTTCGTGTATATTTTGCCTGCTCTTGCGAGTTTCTTGCATTTTTAAAATCTCTAGTAAGGCTGATGCATGCAGGGGATGAGATGAAGAGTTGTAAGCCTTCTCCCTGAAAGCTGGCTGCCTTGGATCAACGTCTAGGATTGTGCAAGGCGCCAAGGTATTGGTCCAGTGTGGTGATAATGGTATAGCACTGCATACCATGTTACAAGGTTCGTAGGTTCGAGTCTCCTTCAGCCAGAGATCAGTGTTTGTGCATATTTCGCCTGTTCTTGCGAATTCTTTGCATTGTTAAAATTTCTAGTAAGGCTGATGCATGCAGGGGATGAGATGAAAACCTGTAAACCTTCTGCCTGAAAGCTGGCTGCCTTGGATCAACGTCTAGCATTATGCTAGGCGCCAAGGTATTGGTCCAGTGTGGTGAGAATGGTATAGCACTACTTACCTTTCTCAAGGTTCGTAGGTTCGAGTCTCCTTCAGCCAGAGATCAGTGCTTGTGAATATTTCGCCTGCTGTTGCGAATTCCTTGCATTGTTAAAATCTCTAGTAAGGCTGATGCATGCAGGGGATGAGATGAAAAGCTGTAAGCCTTCTCCCTGAAAGCTGGCTGCCTTGGATCAACGTCTAGCATTGTGCTAGGCGCCGAGGTGTTGCTGCAGTGTGGTGAGAATGGTATGGCACTGCGTACCATGTTCCAAAGTTCGTAGGTTCGAGCCTCCTTCAGCCAGAGACCAGTGTTTGTGCATATTTCGCCTGCTCTTGCGAATTCTTTGCATTGGTAAAATATCTAGTAAGGCTGATGCATGCAGAGGATGAGATAAAAAGCTGAAAGCCTTCTCCATGAAAGCTGGCTGCCTTGGATCAATATCTAGTATTGTTAGGTAAGACACATATGCAACAGTTAGGTATCTTTATTTCGAAACGTTTCGCCTACACAGTAGGCTTCTTCAGTCGAGTACAGAAAAGTTGATAGAAGCAGAAGATACTTGAAGACGATGTAATCAGTCTATCACCCTTAAAGTTTTGAGGTGGTCAGTCCCTCAGTCTGGAGAAGAGCATTTTTCCATAGTAGGAAACAATATGGAGATGAAGTGACAAACTGGAGCCTTATATAGCGCCAAGAGGTGAGACGTAGGCCACTAGGAGAGGTAAGATCTCAGATGTTGACAGGTCAGGTCCCTCTCAAATCCAGCCGTTCTCACTAGTGGAGGTTGTCGAAGTTGATTGCAGGTCTGTACCAAGATACCCTTGTGTTGCAGTGTCTGACAGATTGAACATTAAAATGGTATAAAATACCGATAGGTTGTTAGGTAAGACACATATGCAACAGTTAGGTATCTTTATTTCGAAACGTTTCGCCTACACAGTAGGCTTCTTCAGTCGAGTACAGAAAAGTTGACAGAAGCAGAAGATACTTGAAGACGATGTAATCTGACCATCACCCTTAAAGTTTTGAGGTGGTCAGTCCCTCAGTCTGGAGAAGAGCATTGTTCCACAGTAGGAAACAATATGGAGATGAAGTGACAGGATGGAGCCTTATATAGCGCCAAGAGGTGAGACGTAGGTCACTAGAAGAGGTAAGAACTCAGATGTTGTGAGGTCAGGTCCCTCTCAAATCCAGCCGTTCTCACTAGTGGAGGTTGTCTAAGTTGATTGCAGGTCTGTACCAAGATACCTGAAATAAAGATACCTAACTGTTGCATATGTGTCTTACCTAACAACCTGTCGGTATTTTATACCATTTTAATGTTCAATCTGTCAGACACTGCAACACAAGGGTATCTTGGTACAGACCTGCAATCAACTTCGACAACCTCCACTAGTGAGAACGGCTGGATTTGAGAGGGACCTGACCTCACAACATCTGAGTTCTTACCTCTTCTAGTGACCTACGTCTCACCTCTTGGTGCTATATAAGGCTCCATCCTGTCACTTCATCTCCATATTGTTTCCTACTATGGAACAATGCTCTTCTCCAGACTGAGGGACTGACCACCTCAAAACTTTAAGGGTGATGGACTAATTACATCGTCTTCAAGTATCTTCTGCTTCTATCAACTTTTCTGTACTCGACTGAAGAAGCCTACTGTGTAGGCGAAACGTTTCGAAATAAAGATACCTAACTGTTGCATGTGTCTTACCTAACAACCTGTCGGTATTTTATACCATTTTAATGTTCAATATCTAGTATTGTGCTAGGCGCCAAGGTGTTGGTGCAGTGTGGTGAGAATGGTATAGCACGGCGTACCATGTTCCACGGTTCGTAGGTTAAAGTCACCTTCAGTCAGAGATCAGAGTTTGTGCATATTTCGCCTGCTCTTGCGAGTTTCTTGCATTCTTAAAAACTCTAGTAAGGGTGATGCATGCAGGGGATGAGGTGAAAAGCTGTAAGCCTTCTCCCTGAAAGCTGGCTGCCTTGGATCAACGTCCAGAATTGTGCTAGGCGCCAAGGTATTGGTGTAGTGTGATGAGAATGGCATAGCACTGCGTGCCTTGTTCCAAGGTTCGTAGGTTCGAGTCTTTTCAGCCAGAGATCAGTGTTTGTGTACATATCGCCTCCACTTGCGAATTCTTTGAATTGTTAAAATCTCTAGTAAGGCTGATGCATGCAGGGAATGAGATGAAAAGCTGTAAGCCTTCTCTCTGTAAGCTGGCTGCCTTGGATCAACGTCTAGCATTGTCCAAGGCATCAATGTATTCGCTCAGTGTGGTGAGAATGGTATAGCACTACTCACTTTGTTCCAAGGTTCGTAGGTTCGAGTCTCCTCCAGCCAGAGATCAGTGTTTGTGTATATTTCGCCTGCTCTTGAGAATTCCTTCCATTGTTAAAATCTCTAGTATGGCTGATGCATGCAGGGGATGAGATGGAAAGCTGTAAACCTGAAAACTGGCTGCCTTGGATCAACGTCTAGCATTGTCCTAGGCGCCAAGGTATTGGTCCAGTTTGGTGAGAATGGTATAGCACAGCGAACCTTGTTCCAATGTTCGTAGGTTCGAGTCTCCTTCAGCCAGAGATCAGTGTTTGTGTATTTTCCGCCTGCTCTTGCGAATTCCTTGCATTGTTGATAACTCTAGTAAGGGTGATGCATGCAGGGGATGAGATGAAAAGCTGCAAACTTTCTCCCTGAAAGCTGGCTGCCTTTGATCAAGGTGTAGCAATGTGCTAGGCATCAAGGTATTGGCCCAGTGTGGTGAGAATGGTATATCACTGCGTACCTTGTTCCAAGGTTCGTAGGTTCGAGTCTGCTTCAGCCAGAGATTAGCGTTTATGTATATTTCGCCTGCTCTTGCGAATTCCTTGCATTGTTAAAGTCTCTAGTAAGGCTGATGCATGCAGGAGATGAGATGAAAAGTTGTAAGGCTTCTTCCTGAGAGCTGGCTCCCTTGGATCAACGTCTGGCATTGCCCTAGGCGTCAATGTATTCGTTTAGTGTGGTGAGAATGGTACAGCACTACGTACCTTGTTCCAAGGTTCGCAAGTTCGAGTCCCCTTCTGCCAGAGATCAGTGTTTGTGTATACTTCGCCTGCTCTTGCGAGTTCCTTGCATTGTTAATCTCTAGTAAGGCTGATGCATGCAGGGGATGAGATGAAAAGTTGTTAGCCTTCTTCCTGAGAGCTGGCTGCCTTGGATCAACGTCTAGCATTGTGCTTGGCGCCAAGGTATTGGCCAAGTGTGGTGGGAATGGTAAAGCACTACTTACCTTGTTCCAAGGTTCGTAGGTTCGAGTCTCCTTCAGCCAGAGATCAGTGTTTGTGTATATTTCGCCTGCTCTTGCGAATTCCTTGCATTGTTAAAATCTCTAGTAACGCTGATGCATGCAGGGGATGAGATGAAAAGCTGTAAGCCTTCTCCCTGAAAGCTGGATGCCTTGGATCAACGTCTGGCATTGCCCTAGGCGTCAATGTATTCATTCAGTGTGGTGAGAATAGTATAGCACTGCGTACCTCGTTCCGGGGTTCGTAGGTTCGAGTCTCCTTCAGCCAGAGATCAGTGTTTGTGTATATTTCGCCTGCTCTTGCGACTTCCTTGCATTGTTAAAATCTCTAATAAGGCTGATGCATGCAGGGGATGAGATGAAAAGCTGTAAGTCTTCTCCCTGAAAGCTGGCTGCCTTGGATCAACGTCTAGCATTTTGGTAGGCGCAATGGTATTGGTCCAGTGTGGTGAGAATGGTATAGCACTACTTACCTTGTTCCTAGGTACGTAGGTTAAAGTCTCCTTCAGCCAGAGATCAGTGTTTGTGTATATTTCGCCTGCTCTTGCGACTTCCTTGCATTGTTAAAATCTCTAATAAGGCTGATGCAAGCGGGGGATGAAATGAAAAGCTGTAAGCCTTCTCCCTGAAAGCTGG
>NC_069403.1:40754601-40779601 GCF_026875155.1 Cherax quadricarinatus | reverse complement strand
ATAAAGTAGATCTCTTAATATTACATATTGCGAAAAGGATTTAGGAGTTCTGATTGGCAGTAATCTGAAATCAAGACAACAGTGCATAAGTGTTCACAATAAAGCTAACAGAATCCTTGGC
Organism: Cherax quadricarinatus; assembly: GCF_026875155.1. Classification (NCBI taxonomy): domain Eukaryota; kingdom Metazoa; phylum Arthropoda; class Malacostraca; order Decapoda; family Parastacidae; genus Cherax; species Cherax quadricarinatus. The sequence continues at coordinate 40,779,480 of NC_069403.1, read as the reverse complement.
TTCATAGCAAGAAGTATAAATAACAGAAGTCCTCAGATTGTTCTTCATCTCTATTCAACTTTGGTTAGGCCTCATTTAGATTTCCACACTCCGAATTTTCTGCATAATATTTACACCACACATTGCCCTTAGACAGGACATCTCCAGTGCCTTCAACCACCTCCTTGCTGCAGCATTTACAACCCAAGCTTGGTACTACTATACGTTCATATATTCCCTTCTTTGCATCCATAGATAACATTTCTTCTCTCCACATATACCTCAATGCACCACTCACCTTTTTTCCTTCATCAATTCTATGATTAACCTCATCCTTCATAAATCCATCCGCTGATACGACAACTCCCAATTTTCTGTAAACATTCACGTCTTCCATACTCCTCCTCCCCAATTTGACATCCAATTTTTCTTTATCTAAATCTTTTGATACACTCATCACCTTACTCTTTTCTATGTTCACTTTCAACTTTCTAAGTTTACACACACTTCCAAACTCGTCCACTAACCTTTGCAATTTTTCCTTAGAAATTCCCATAAGCAACAAGATCACAGTAAACAGGTGATTTCAGAATATGCAAAACATCCCCTGTGAAAGAATAGTGAAATTCCAAGCGCATTGGTGACTACTCATATTATCAAGGATAATGTGAGTAGTCACGAAAGCGCTTGGAATTTCACTGTTCTTTCACATTGGTTGTTTTGCATATTTTTTTTTTAACCGTCTCCCACCGAGGCAGGGTGACCCCAAAAAAAAAAAACATCCCCAAAAAGAAAATACTTTCATCATCATTCAACACTTTCACCTCACTCACACATAATCACTGTTTTTGCAGAGGTGCCTAGAATACAACAATTTAGAAGTAAATACGTAAAGATATACAAAATATCCCTCCAAACTGTCAATATCCCATACCCCTCCTTTAAAGTGCAGGCATTGTACTTCCCATTTCCAGGACTCAAGTCCGCCTATATAAAACAACCTGTTTCCCTGAATCCCTTCACTAAATATTACCCTGCTCACACTCCAACAGATCGTCAGGTCCAAATACCATTCGTCTCCATTCACTACTATCTAACACGCTCACGCACGCTTGCTGGAAGTCCAAGCCCCTCGCCCACAAAACCTCCTTTACCCTCTCCCTCCAACCCTTTCGAGGACGACCCCTACCGCGCCTTCCTTACCCTACAGATTTATACGCTCTCCATGTCATTTTACTTTGATCCATTCTCTCTAAATGACCAAACCAGTTCAACCCTCTGACTAATATTTTTATTAACTCCACACCTTCTCCTAATTTCCACTCTCTGAATTTTCTGCATAATATTTACACCACACATTGTCCTTAGACAGGACATCTCCACTGCCTTCAACCTCCTCCTCGCTGCAGCATTTACAACCCAAGCTTCACACCCATAAAAGAGTGTTGGTACTACTATACTTTCATACATTCCCTTCTTTGCCTCCAAAATTAACGTTTTTTGTCTCCACATATACCTCGACGCACCATTCGCCTTTTTTTCTTTCATCAATTCTATGATTAACCTCATCCTTCATAAATCCATCCACCGATACGTCAACTCCCAAGTATCTGAAGACATTCACTTTTTCCATACTCCTCCTCCCCAATTTGATATCCAATTTTTCTTTTTCTAAATCATTTGATACCCTCATCACCTTACTCTTTTCTATGTTCACTTTCAACTTTCTACCTTTACACACCCTCCCAAACTCATCCACTAACCTTTGCAATTTTTCTTTAGAATCTCCCATAAGCACAGTATCATCAGCAAAAAGTAACTGTGTCACTTCCCATTTTGTATTTGATTCTCCCCATAATTTAATCCCACCCCTCTCCCGGACACCTTAGCATTTACTTCTTATGCAACCCCATTTATAAATATATTAAACAACTATGGTGACATTACACATCCCTGTCTAAGATCTACTTTTACCAGGAAGTAATCTCCCTCTCTTCTACACACCCTTATCTGAGCCTCACTGTCCTCATAAAAGCACTTTACAGCATTTAGTAACTTACCACTATTGCATATACTTGCAACATCTGCCACATTGCTCCTCTATCCACTCTATCATATGCCTTTTCTAAATCCATAAATGCAATAAAAACTTCCCTACCTTTATCTAAATACTGTTTACATATATGCTTCAATGTAAATACCTGATCTACACATCCCCTACCCACTCTGAAACCTCCTTACTCATCTGCAATCCTACATTCTGACTTACCTCTAATTCTTTCAACAATAACCATAATGTACACTATAATTTTTACAATCTCTTTTGTTCCCCTTCCCTTTATATAAAGGTAGTTCGGTACCATTTATTGACAACTGGGACCACTTCTACGGCAGAAATGACATGTGTCATGAATGGAGTTCACTTATCCAGGGAAGGTGTGGGTTTTCTTGCTAGTTCAGTTGAGAGTGCTGTTAGGGCTTTAAACTAAGAATAGTTAGATGTATGGGTTTAGGAATGGTAAATAATGAGTGTGGAAATATTTATGTAGGCTTTGATATTATTAATCTTAAAAATAACAGTCCTCGAGTAACACAGGGTAATGATATTAGCAGAAATTGTGTAAAAATAAAGAAAAAACATATCAATAAAGAAAAAACATATTAAAGTATTTTATTCTAACAGCCGAATCGCAGGAAATAAAATTAATTAATTATATTTGGTACCATGTGTGGGGAACTTTGATGTCACTGCAATAACTGAAATATGGTATAATTTAGAGTCGGGATATGATTGCTGAGTGTCATATTCAGGGGTTTAAGTTGTTCCATGTATATAGATATAACAGGAAAGGGGGTGGAGTTACCATATTAAATGTACTAGAAAATACAAAATGGTGCATAAAAACAGGTATAAAAATAGATGGATTAGCAACAGAATCTGTGTGGGCAGAGTTTCTAGAATGTCAAGAAAAATTAATTTTAGGTGTGATATATCGTCCTCCTGACTTAGAAAACGATAGACGGAGATTTCTTCGGGACGAAATTGTTAGGGCTTCTAGACATGATAACGAAGTAATAGTGAGGGATTTTAATTTTAGTCAAATTGACTAGACTTCTTTGACTGGTAATCTGGAGTCCAGTGATTTTCTGTAAGTAGTCCAGGACTGCTTTCTGAAACAATGTGTAACTGAGCCTAGTCTTGTCAAATAAAGAAACCCTCGTAAATAATCTACAGATCACTAAAGAGCTTGATGCAAGTGATCACAAATCAATTATTTAACATTTCCTGGCAGTACGAAAATAAAGATAATACGGTAAAAGTCCCCGATTTTCGTTCTGCCGATTATAGGCTTAGGGAACACCGGTCTAATCTCGATTGAGGTAATCTAGCTAATGATTATACTGATGATGATCATACTTACGATAAAGAAGGGATATAGATAAATTAATTTTTTTCTTAATAATGTTCAACGTGCACAGAGTATATGTATATTCCCCACAGAGAAATTAGGTCAAATAAGAATAACCCAAGTTGGGTTAATAAGACTAAATCACCTAGTGGAAGAGAAAAAGAAGAATTTTGAGGCGCATCAAAAGAGGACAGGTTAACATTATTGACCAATACGTTCATTTTAAGAGACAAGTTGAAAAGGGAATTAGAAAGGCTAAACGCGACTATGAAATTAAAGTTGCTAATGAATCAAAGACTAATCATAAGGCGTTCTTTCAAGTGTACACGACAAAAGTCAGTGAAAGGTGGAACCGCTGAGAATAGGGGGATGGACAGTTGACAGATAATGAAGAGGAAATGTGTTCTCTATTTAACGGTTATTTCTTGTCAGTCTTTACACAGGAAGACATAAATGATATCCCAGAAATTGACATTTATTCAGTTCATGAAGAAAACAATTTAAGTAATAATACTGTAAAGAGGTAGAACAACTTAGCAAAATAAGTCCCCGAGCCCTGATGAATTATTTCAAGAGTGCTTATGGAATTAAAATTGGAAATTAGTCAGCCATTAACGAGCGTGTTTAATGTGTCCATCCAAACTAGTGTTGTGCCAGAGATGTGGAAGATGGCTAATGTAATTCCTACATTTAAAACTGGAGATAAGTCCTTTCCATCAAATTACCGTCCAATAAGTCTGACGTCTATAGTAGGTAACTGTTTTTATTTATTAACACATTGGCCATTTCCCACAAAATGCAGGGTGGCCCGAAAAAGAAAAATTTCCATCATCATTCACTCCATCACTGTCTTGCATGTTTACACTACAATTATAAAACTGCAACAATAATGTTTCAGTAGGCAAATTATTAGAATCAATTATAGCTGATATTATTAAAAGTCACTTTGAAGAGCATAATTTTTATTAGTGAATCTCAGCATGGATTCACGAGAGGTCATTCCTGCCTGACAAATTTACTGACGTTCTATAATAAAACATTTGAGGCAGTAGACAATGATAAAGAATATGCTGTTTATTTGGATTTCAGAGAAGCCTTTCATAGAGTATCTCACAAAAGACTCTTAAGAAAAGTGGCAGCTCATGGTATAGGAGGTAAAGTTCTAGCATGGACTGATGCATGGCTTACCAATAGGAAGCCGAGACTTTCCATTAATGGGATCAGATCTAAATGGGGATTGGTCACTAGTGGCATTCCACAAGGATCAGTTTTAGTCCCTTTGTTCTTCTTAGTTTACATTAATGACCTTGATGAAGGAATTACAAGTGGCATTAGCAAATTTGCTGATGATACAAAAATAGGCCGAATGACTGATTCTGAGAAGGATACAAAAGAACTCCAGGAGGGTTTGGACAAATTAATGTCTTGGTCTGGAAAGTGGCAGATAAAGTTCAACGTGGACAAGTGTAAGGTACTAGTCCTTGGGACTGAAAATAACCCTCGAAGATATAAACTAGGTGAAGTACAGCTTGATCACAAAGAGTGTGAAAAGGACTTGGGAGTCATGGTAAGCAGAAACCATAAGCCAAGACAACAGTGCCTAACTGTGCTCAATAAGGCTAAGAGATTACTAGGATTTATTTTAAGAAGTATAAGTAACTGGAGTCCAAAAGTTATTTTACAACTCTTTACAATCATTAGTAAGGCCTCACTTGGATTATGACCTCTCAGTTTGGTATCCTTACCACAGGATGGATATAAATTCATTGGAGAACATACAGAGAAGGATAACTAAAATGATTCACTGTATAAGAAATCTCCCGTATGAAGATAGACTTAGATCCTTGAATCTTCACTCTCTTGCGAGACATAAAATGAGAGGAGACATCATCAAAGTGTGTAAGTGGATGATGGGGATAAACAAAGGCGATATTAATAAAATACTGAGGATATCGAATCAGATAAGAACCAGGAAAAACGGATTTAAGTCGGATAAATTTAGATTGAGAAAGGAATTTACATTGGTCGATGCGTGGAACAATCTTCCGAGTAGGGTAATCGAGACTAGGACACTGGGTAGCTTTAAGAAGAGATTGGACAAATATATAAGTAGAAGTGGCACAACTGGTGTTGTGCCACATCTCTGGCACAACACCAGTTTGGATGGAATAATTAAACTCGCTAGTTATCGGCTGACTAAGTTCCATTCTTATGTTCTCATGTGTGTAAGAACATGAAAGTGCTCAAATGTTTTTGCTTTTTTAGACTGTGGTATTTTTATAAATTTGCAGTCACGCGTTTATTGTAATTTCTCTTTCACACTCAAACCCACACACACACACTCACACACACACACACACACACACACACACACACACACACACACACACACACACACACACACACACACACACACACACACACACACACACATACACACACACACACACACTCTCTCTCTCTCTCTCTCTCTCTCTCTCTCTCTCTATATATATATATATATATATATATATATATATATATATATATATATATATATATATATATATATATATATATATATATATATATATATACATATACATATATATAAGTCAAGCGACATGCTATAAAATGTTTTTACTTCAAATTAACTTATGAATATGAAAACCCAAAATTAAAATATGAAAAATCTGCTTCTCAAAAAAAAATAAATAAATAAATAAAATAAAAAATGGTAAGCATTAAATGCTGCCACAGGTTTACAGAGCTTGAGAAACGAGAGAACTTGACTATTTTAAAAATTATGTAAAGGAATTCAGCTATTTAATGGAAGGGAGAAAGAAAGAGTGAGAGAGAGAGAGAGAGAGAGAGAGAGAGAGAGAGAGAGAGAGAGAGAGAGAGAGAGAGAGAGAGAGAGAGAGAGAGAGAGAGAGAAGGGGGGGTGGGTAGCTATAAGAGTAATTCTGTACACTAGTGGACTGTTGAACAGCCTGTCAGAGTATTATGTAAATATTTAAATGGTTTTATGGACTATGAAAATAATTTATAGGTTCTGCAAACAGTCAAAATTAATACATGGCTTCATAACTCGTCAATTTACATTGAACAACTATTTTTCATGAATTCGAAATTGTTTTAATAGTATTATTTAAGCATCCACTGATGGGGTTGCTTCTCTGCCGGTTATTTTCACTTATTTTCTTCTTTCATCTCTGTTACCTCTCTGTTCGTGTAAAACATCTCAATATTTTTTTCTATTTATTGCCTTAAAACTTACTACACTCATACATTTAAAGCAATAAAGCTTAGTATTGAATTTACGTTTCACTGATTTTTTTTAAGAAGGAAAATTCTCCATCTTTGTCATAAAGGACCAGAGAACTGAAGAGACAGCTGCTGTGCCCAGGAAGCTTAATTGTGACAACAGTTCTCGCAGAGAAACATCACAACCAAAACTTGTTTCGCACCTGCATTACCGTCGGGAGTACTCTTCTGTGAGCGTGGGATGAGTGAAACGTGACACAACCTACTAGCAACATTCCCTAATGTCGGTCACATGTGCTGGAGACTCATTTTTTTTTTTTTTGCTACAGTTAATTTTGGGGATCTGAGTATTTTCACAATTTTTAGGATGCTTTATCTCATATTCGAGTGGCTTCGTTACACGTTTTTGAGGGTGTTTGTGGTTTTTGCTGCAAGAGCAAAATGTGGCAGAGATGTTCTCCGATACTTCTTCAATGATTTCAGATATCTGACCCTGGAAAAATATTTTATCAGTTTATTTTAAAGAATTTATATGTAAGTGGAAAATGAGAATTTGTTCATTACACTTAATCCAGTTTGAAAAGTTTTATTATATATTTTGAATAAAGATTTTTTTTCATTTAAGCTTTCAACGTATTAAGAAACTATAAAATTCTATACACTGAAAGCGTATGTAATATCTATAGCTATATACATAAAATAATTTAGTCAGTAAATTTATAACCAGAACGATCATTTATCTCTAGCTTCAGCCTATGACTTCTCCATTCCTATTACGAAGTGTTCAAACAAATATACTATTTATAGTCTAGAAATAGAAACTAAACCTTCTCTTCCATCTACCTCTGATGATTGCTTTCACACTAGAATTAAACTAATGAAGAAAACTCAGAGCAGGAGACATCATAATCACCACAGAGTGGTCAGGGTCTACTTCACCGTGTTTTCACTTGTCTGTAATTCGTCAAAGAGATAAGACTGTCAAGAAGCAGTACCAAAACTTTATAAAATTAGTCAATCCTTTCATCTGAGCTTCCGTAAATATGAACATTTTCTACATTTCCTTCTTTGAACTTGTTATGAGCAACATGGAGCCCCTTATAGTGTATCTTGTCCAAGCAAAAGGATGGCAACAAACTCTGGTATGCAAATACCAAGTCTCAGGATTTTTGGGGGGTCAGTTTTAACTACTTTCTCTTACATCACAAACCTGATAAGTAAACCTGGAGGACTTTTTTTTTTATAAATCAGAGAATAATCAGCGCTAAATTTCGATGTTACCAGAAAAATATTCCTCTCGCATAAATACTGGCTTCCATCCGTTCACGCTTCTGTGTGACTACTTATTGCTTCAAGTCGGACCGAAACGTCGTCACATGTTTCGTTTTTATTCAATAATAATAACAATAACAATAATAATAATAATCTCTTCTCGCGGTGGATCGCTGAAGCGCTAAGTAATTAAACTATCAAGTGCATTATCAAGTAGCTATCATCTGCAGCTCATAAGACTGCCATCCCCACGAGCCCCTTTGAGGTGGGGTAGATGGCAGACCAGAGGCCTAGCTTCTCCCTACGAGCCCCGTGAGGGCGGGGAATGTGGCTAGGTCTGGAGACACTTGGTCCCAAAGATGAGGAGGTACTTGTACCTCCTCCCATGGGAGACTTAAGTCTCGAGACACTCCCCAGATAGGGAGCCAAGGCCGGGTCACCACTACTTGGAAAAGACCCGGGCCGGGAGAATACCGGGAAAAAAAAAAAAAAAAAAAAGTCACTTCCCTTAAACATAACATTTAAGATAATTTCCTCACAGTGCATTGCAATTATAACACCTGCACTACAGTAATAATAACTACGTTACTGGATTATTATTTACAAAAATAAAACCTACGTTAAAGAAATATCATTCATAGTAACAATACCTACGTTACAGGAATGTAAATCACAACTATAACTCATACACTACAGTAATAATATCTACGTTACAATGAAACCATTTTCATTTTTTTCAAAAAAAAGAAAAAAAAAAGAAAAAAAATGGGTGCTATTAACTTTAGGTAGTAATACCAGTATTACACTTATTGCTTACTAAACAACGCTGTAATAATATTGTTGTAAAGTTCCACACATTACAGTACTGTAACATTTACGGTAACATTACGTCCATTACGGTAGTATTTGCTGCATTATATTTTTATTACCGAACACAAGATACAGAGACACTGTACATAGGACACAGGGACATAAAGAGACACTGTATACAGGACACAAGAACATAAAGAGACACTGTACACAGGATACATGGACACACAGAGACACAGGACAGAAGGACAAACGGACAAACGCAAGACGAAACGACACACACAGACAAGCAGGACTCTGGGATACACCGATACACATAGCTACACATGATCATATTTCTTTGGACTGGACAAAGACACATTTAGCACAGGGGCACATAGACACACAGGACACAGGGACACACAGTACATCGGCACACACAGGATATGACAAAGAGACACATTGGACACAGAAACCCACAGGACACAGGCGCACAGAGACACAAAGAACACTGAAACACAGACACATAGGACACAGGGACGCACATGACAGAGGGATACAGATGACACGGGACACACAGGACACAGAAACACCCAGGACACAAAGACACACAGTGAAAAGGGACACACAGAGACACACGGAAACATAACACAGGGACCTACAGAGCCACACAGGACACAGGGACCCACAGAACCACACAGGACACAGGGACCCACAGAGACATACAGGACAAAGGAACATAGAGGAGAGAGGGACACAAGATACAGGGACACAGAGACAGGATGCACGGAGCAGCTGTAGCTTGCCTAACAGAGCTACAACCGGATCTCTCTCAGTATTCCTTAATGCAAATTGGTCACTGCCAGAGGCAGCAACTGGAAACTGGTCTTACACTGCAAGACGAAGTCTATCGTCTCTGCAACATAAACACTCGCACGACCTGGTATACTACATGACGTGGTGTTCTGATTACATGACCTGGTGTTCTGAGTACATGACCTGGTGTGCTGACAATATGCCTAGTATTCAGCCTCCACGACGTGGTGTTCTGACTACATGACCTGGTGTGCGGACAATGACCTGGTATTCAGCCTCCACGCCATGGTGTCCTGACTACACGACCTGTTGTCCTGAATACATAATAATAATAATAATAATGATAATAAAAATCTTTATTTCTACAAGTACATGTACGTACAACGTATAGACCATAGCTAACATCAATGACTTACTATATAGAAAGCCCCTTGTTATGCAGAGCATTTCGGGCAAATTAGGTCAATTTTGTCCTCAGGATGCGACCCACACCAGTTGACTAATACCCAGGTACCTTCTTACTGCAGGTGTCTTAAGGAAACACGTCCAAATGTTTCCACCCATACTGGGGATCGAACCACGGACCTCAGTGAGTGAGGTGAATGCGGCAGCAATCAAGTGATAATGTTTTGACTCCACCACCTGGTGTTCTGACTAATTGACCTGGTATTTTGACTATATGACCTGGTGTATTGACTTCACGACCTGGTGTACTGACTCCACGACCTGGTATCCTGACTACATGACCTGGTGTACTAACTCCACGACCTGGTGTACTGACTCCACCACCTGGCGTACTGTCTCCACCACCTGGTGTATTGCCATCACCACCTGGTGTACTGCCTCCACTTACTGGTGTACTGCTTCTACCACCTAATGTACTGCCTCCACCACCTGGTGTACTGCCTCTATCACCTGGTATTCTACTTCCACCACCTGGTGCATTGCCTCCACCACCTGGTGTACTGCCTCCACCACCTGGTGTACTGCCTCCACAACCTGGTGCACTGCCTCCACAACCTGGTGCACTGCCTCCTCCACCTATTGTACTGCCTTCACCAACTGGTATACTGGCTCCACCACTAGGAGTACTGCCTCTGTCACATGGTGTACTGCATCCACCACCTGGTGTATTGTCTCCACCACCTGGTGTACTGCCAAAACCGCTTGGTATGTTGCCTCCACCACCTGTTGTACTGCCTCCACCACCTGGTGTACTGCCACCACCACGTGCTGTACTGCTTCCACCACATGCTATCTTGCCTCTACCACCTGGAATGCTACTACACCACCTGGTATACTAGCTCCACCACCTAGTATATTACCTTCATCACCTGGTGAATTGCCATCACCACTTGGTGTACTGCCTCCACCACCTGGTGTACTGCCTCCACCACCTGGTGTACTGCCTCCACCACCTGGTGTACTGCCTCTATCACCTGGTATTCAACTTCCACCACCTGGTGTACTACCTCCACCACCTGGTGTACTGCCTCCACCACCTGCTGTATTGCCTTCACCACCTGGTGTATTGCCTCCACCACCTGGTGTACTGCCTCCAACACCTGGTGTGCTGCCTCCACAACCTGGTATTCTATTTCCACCTCCTGGTGTACTGTCTCCACCACCAGGTGTGCTTCCTCAACCACCTGATGTAATGCCTCCACCGCCTGGTTTACTGCCTCCGCCACCTGGTGTACTGTTTCCACCACCTGGTGTACTGCCTCTACCACCTGGTATACTGCCATCACCACCTAGTGTACTGCCTCCACCACCTGGTGTACTGCCTCCACCACCTGGTGTACTGCCTTCACCACCTGGTGTATTGTCTCCACCACCTGGTGTATTGCATCCACCACTTGGTGTACTGCCTCTACCACCTGGTATATTGCCTCCACACCTGGTGTACTGCCTCCACCACCTAGCATACTGCCTCCATCACCTGGTGTACTGCTTCCAACACTTGCTGTTCCATCCCTACCACCTGGTGTTCTGCCTCTACCAACTGGTGTACTGCCTCCACCACCTGGTGTACTGCCTCCACCACCTGGTGTACTGCCACCACCACCTGGTGTACTGTCACCACCACCTGGTGTACTGCCTCTATCACCTGGTATTCAACTTCCACCACCTGGTGAACTGCCTCCACCACCTGGTGTACTACCTTCACCACCTGGTGTACTGCCTCCACCACCTGGTGTACTGCCTCCACCACCTGGTGTACTGCCTCCACCACCTGGTGTACTGCCACCACCACCTGGTGTACTGCCTCTATCACCTGGTATTCAACTTCCACCACCTGGTGTACTGCCTCCACCACCTGGTGTACTACCTTCACCACCTGGTGTACTGCCTCCACCACCTGGTGTACTGCCTCCACCACTTGGTGTATTGTATCCACCACCTGGTGTATTACATCCACCACTTGGTGTACTGCCTCTATCACCTGGTATATTGCCTCCACAACTGGTGTACTGCCTCCACCACCTAGTGTACTGCCTCCATCACCTGGTGTACTACCTCTAACAGCTGGTGTTCCATCTCCACCACCTGGTGTTCTGCCTCTACCAACTGGTGTACTGCCTTCACCACCTGGTGTATTGCATCCACCACCTGGTGTACCGCCTCTGCCACCTGGTATACTTGCTCCACACCTCGAGTACTGCCTCCACCACCTAGTGTACTGCCTCCATCACCTGGTGTACTGCCTCCACCACCTTGTGTATTGCCTCCACCACCTGGTTTACTGCCTCCACCACCTGGTTTTCTGCCTCCACCACCTGCTGTACTGCCTCCACCACCTGGTACTGCCACCACCACGTGCTGTACTGCTTCCACCACATGCTACCCTGCCTCTACCACCTGGAATGCTACTACACCACCTGTTATACTAGCTCCACCACCTGGCATATTACCTTCATCACCTGGTGAATTGCCATCACTACTTGGTGTACTGCCTCCACCACGTGGTGTACTGCCTTCACCACCTAGTTTACTGCCTCCACCACCTGGTGTAATGCCTCCACCACCTGGTGTACTGCCTCTATCACCTGGTATTCAACTTCCACCACCTAGTTTACTGCCTCCACCACCTGGTGTAATGCCTCCACCACCTGGTGTACTGCCTCTATCACCTGGTATTCAACTTCCACCACCTGGTGTACTGCCTTCACCACCTGGTGTATTGCCTCCACTACCTGGTATTCTATTTCCACCACCTGGTGTACTGTCTCCACCACCAGGTGTGTTGCCTCAACCACCTGGTGTACTGCCTCCGCTACCTGGTGTACTGTTTCCACCACCTGTTGTACTGCCTCTACCACCTGGTATACTGCCACCACCACCTAGTGTACTGCCTCCACCACCTGGTGTACTGCCTCCACCACCTAGTGTACTGCCTTCACCACCTGGTGTACTGCCTTCACCACCTGGTGTACTGCCTCCACCACCTGGTGTACTGCCTCAACCACCTGGTGTATTGTCTCCACCACCTGGTGTATTGCATCCACCACCTGGAGTACTGCCTCTACCACCTGGTATATTGCCTCCACACCTGGTGTACTGCCTCCACCACCTAGTGTACTGCCTCCATCACCTGGTTTACTGCCTCCAACACCTGGTGTATCATCTCCACCACCTGGTGTTCTGCCTCTACCAACTGGTGTACTGCCTCCACCACCTGGTGTATTGTCTATAGCATCTGGTGTATTGAATCCACCAACTGGTGTACTGCCTCTATCACCTGGTATACTTGCTCCACACCTGGTGTACTGCCTCCACCACCTAGTGTACTGCCTCCATCACCTGGTGTACTGCCTCCACAACCTTGTGTGCTGCCTCCACCACCTGCTTTTCTATTTCCACTACCCGGTTTACTGCCTCCACCACCTAGTGTATTGTCTATAGCATCTGGTGTATTGCATCCACCACCTGGTGTACTGCCTCTATCACCTGGTATACTTGCTCCACACCTGGTGTACTGCCTCCACCACCTAGTGTTTTGCCTCCACCACCTGGTGCACTACCTACACCACCTGGTGTGCTGCCTCAACCATCTGATGTATTGCCTCCCTCAACTGGTTTACTGCCTCCACAACCTGGTGTAGTGTCTCCACCACCTGGTGTACTGCCTATACCACCTTGTGTACTGCCTCCATCACCTGGTGTACTGCCTCCATCACCTGGTATACTGCCTCCACCTCCTAGTGTACTGCCTCCACCACCTGGTGTACTGCCTCCACCAGCTAGTGTACTGCCTCCACCATCTGGTGTACTGCCTCTACCACCTGGTGTGCTGCCTCCACCACATAGTGTACTGCCTCCACCTCCTAGTGTACTGCCTTCACCACCTGGTGTACTGCCTCCACCACCTAGTGTACTGCCTCCACCATCTGGTGACTGCCTCTACCACCTGGTGCACTGCCTCCACCACATAGTGTACTGCCTCCACCACCTAGTGTACTGCCTCCATCACCTGGTGTACTGCCTCCACCACCTAGTGTACAGCCTCCACCGCCAGGTGTACTGCCTCCACTGCCTGGTGTACTGCCTCTAACGCCTCGTATTCAACTTAGACCACCTGGTGTAGTGCCTCTATAACCTGGTATTCAACTTCCACCACTTGGTGTACTGTCTCCACCACCTGGTGTACTGCCTCCACCACCTGGTGTTCTGCCTCTCCCACCTGGTGTGCTGCCTCCACCACCCAGTGTATTGTCTCCACCACCTGGTGTATTGCATCCACCACCTGGTGTACTGCCTCTACTATCTGGTGTACTACCTCCACCAACTGGTGTACTGCCTCCACCACCTTGTGTGCTGTTTCCACCACCTGTGTACTGTCTCCACCACCTGGTGTACTGCTTTACCCCCTGGTGTACCCCTGAGTTCTAGCTCGTTAAGGGCTTACATCTTCTTCCCGATGGTACCCTCAGTGGTGATACCTGTCACCTGGTGACGGCAGCGTGGTATGAATCAGATAAACATTTCTCTCATGAGCGTTACCTTCAGCCTACAGCGTGGACACGCTGCGTCTCTTCCACCCCATCCTCCCCACTGGCTTTCCTGAATAGCAGTGCATTGCTAATGTACTATAATTTTCGGCATATAAGGCACATGATCACATCGTACATATAAGATAATGTTTCCAAGCAGTTGTAATGTAATGTTAGGAAACAACTGTTAAAGCGTAATCCCTTGTCCCTTGACTTTCAGCATATAAGGCGCTCAGGGATTTTCTAAGACTTTTAGTGAGAAAAAAAAGTGCGCCTTGTATGCTGAAAAATAACCAATTCAGTTTTACTTAAAACACAACTATCGGCTCACCCAAACTTCTGTAAACCGTGTGTATGATGGGCAGACATTCTAGAATATATCTATTCAGTCTTAAGTGTTAGACTTGCATTTTATCTCAGCAGTATTCCGTGTCGACCTCAAGAGAACAACAGCCATCAGACTCATCAGCACCAGACAGACATCTTGGGCAAGCAGAAAATACGTTTCATCTTCCTCCTGTGCCCAGTCAGGCTGGCCTTTGTATGGCAACGGCCCTAACATTTTACCCGGAGACTTCAGATTTTCTTGCGCCTCAACGCTTGGTCCATGACGCACATGAAACCTCGGAACAGCCTGTATTAAGCAACTGCTAAGTTTTATTCAATAATCAACCACCTGTAGCCCCAACCAGCCGCTCTTCATGGTGTGAAGTGGGGAGTTTTAGTATTTGTGAAAGTGAACGTTAGCGAGTACCCCCTAGCCTCTCCTTATTTCAACATACCCTTTCGTTACCATACATCCGGCCGACCTGCATCTCAACCGGCCACAGCCTGCTGGAACCCACTGGCCCAGCCCACAGGCTAACTCATCCAACGAGCTTTGTCGTCAGGTGTGCGAAAGTTAAGTGCTAGAAAAGAGTGCATGGTGTGAAAATATTTGAGCACAATGAAATAATCTTAGGTCTGGTAAGCGTACCTGCCCACTGGCTACCCACGATGTTTTCTCGTAAGTCATCCACTAATAAACCTCTTCGCAGCCCCACTCATCAGTGCGCTAAATGGTTGCCTGGCAGATGCCGCCACGTTGCTCCACCGCTTTAAAAGTGTTTTAAGTTAATGAAGAAGCTGGCCACCACGCCACCTGGCCAGGAGTAAGCACACCAGCCTACCCGAGTGCAGGTGTTTGGTGAGTTCTAGCTTAATAGAGCGCCTTAGCAAGGGGTATTAAATGAGAATTTTTACCGTGCAAATGTGGGAGGGGGATTAACGCTGATGGACTGAGCACATCGACTCCAGGCTGAGGGACTGATTACCTCAAACTCCTCATCTTTCACCATTCTTCTCTGTATTGGACTGAAGAAGCCACTGGCTGGCGTAAGATCTCCAGAATGAAGATACCTACACGTTGCACAAGTGTCTCATATATCAACTTGCTGGTTTCCTAAACCATTTATGCAAACTTGATGCAAATCTCGTAACTTTCCTTGACAACTTACAGCAATTTTTCTTAAATCTCCAGATGTTATAGTTAATTGAGCTATCGTTGTTCGTCATAAGAAATTTAACCCTTGCGAGATTTTGATTTTGTTCAAGAAATAATGTGGAAAATATCTATTTTCCGCTCCCCCCCCCCCATTAATTAATGATAATTTATATAATGAAGTCTGGATTATCTCTTTTTTCTAAATTTGTAAAAATTTATCTCTTACTTTAATAACTCGACAGTAATTTATTTATTACTAGCTAGCATAACCTCTATAAGCTTCATTAGTCACCTGTTACGATAATTTACATCTTGTATTGCTTGCCTTGATAAAGGCTTCTTGAAATTAAATAATAATACTATGAATTACAGAGTTCCTAGATCAATGTCACCATTATAGTCACTGGAAGGATGGGGGGGGGGGGAGGACTGGTGTCACGCGGGGGGATGGCGTCACGGAGAGGTGGGTGGACTGGCTTCACGGGGAGATGGGTGGACTGGCGTCACGGGGAGGTGGGTGGACTGGCGTCACGGAGAGGTGGGTGGACTGGCTTCACGGGGAGATGGGTGGACTGGCTTCACGGGGAGATGGGTGGACTGGCGTCACGGAGAGGTGGGTGGACTGGCTTCACGGGGAGATGGGTGGACTGGCGTCACGGGGAGGTGGGTGGACTGGCGTCACTGGGAGGTGGGTGGACTGTCGTCACTGGGAGGTGGGTGGACTGGCTTCACGGGGAGATGGGTGGACTGGCGTCACGGGGAGGTGGGTGGACTGGCGTCACGGGGAGATGGGTGGACTGGCGTCACTGGGAGGTGGGTGGACTGTCGTCACTGGGAGGTGGGTGGACTGGCGTCACGGACTCAAGTGAGAAGTCGTATGTTTTAATTAAGCCTTTATAGATTTGGTGATGTATATTAACAGCAAATATATTATATATCTTACATGAAGGGAGAGATCCAGTACTGTCTACGTTAGACAGATGACGTCCAGTGTGAGCCCCAACACAGAACATTGAGGTACGAAGCGCAAAATTCCATTCAGGTTTAGATTCGAGTAGATGTGTTCAGAAGTGATCCAAGAAAATCATAATTAGCCAAGTTTAAAGAACACCTCAAATGAATTATCATGCTACAATCACTAATACATATATGTCACGAAATGGAGCTCCAAACGGTTCATCTAAGGAACATCTGAGACTGTAGTCCCAGCCAGTAGCACAGCAGGCCAGGCTAGTTAATTCCGTCTTAGTTACACTTGAATGGGGCCCAAGTATAGTTCTCAGTGGAGCTCAAGGGTAGTCGGATAAGGGGGAGTTAATCAATACAGATCAGTGTTACGTGACAAAGTAACAACAAATCCTTTATAAGTGTTGTTGGTTGATGTATCTGAATTAGGTAATTCCTTATTTAGAATAACTACCAGTAACTCATTGAAGTTTCCCTCAATATTAACTTGTGTTTTATGGTCTATGAATAAATTTCTTTAGTCTCCATAATTTCTTTTTCTGTCCACATATAAGTAAAATGATCGGCATTATACTTATTTATAAATGAAATAATGATTTTCAATGCACCTAACAATATGTAAGAAAATTTAAGATCCCGAATTTAGGAGATAAATATATAAGAGGTCTTCGAAGGTTGAACTCTATCAGATGCCTTGTGGCTTAGGTGTATGTCGTCCAGGCTTTTATTTTGGTATAAAAAAAGACAAGCTTCTCTTTTAGGTATTATAAATATTGTTCATAATTAATATGAATTTGCTATTGTTCCTTAAATGGCATATGACTCCTCAAGGGAGGTTCCTTGATGCTAGTGAGGGGCTCTTGATCTAGGGAATTGGATCTGTGTTCCAATTCCTTGAATGCCTTCCATCCTTCACTTCCGTCCCCACCCTAAACACACATTTTAATCCCGACTGGATTATACAGCATACCAGCAACTGCTTTTGTATTTAGTGATACGTAGTTAATCACTGTAGATTTAAAAATCGTATCCTGTGCAATTAAACAAGAGTTTTGCGCCTCACAGCAATGATTTATGCTCATCCGAGCTTCGTAGTGCACCTTTTCTGCAGTGTAACTTATTTTTCAACTTGTCAGATTTCTGAACCATTTACAGCAGTGTTTTCATTATTTCACTAGTGCTTATGACATTGCTATTGTTATTTAATTTGAGTTACTAATGTTTCGTCTTACATAAGAACATAAAAACATAAGAATGGATGAACACTGCAGAAGGTTTACTGGCCCATACAAGGCAGGTCTTTATCTAAACGACCCCTAACCAAAGCTACCCAAGAAGTTACTCCCGTACCCAATGACACCAATCGAACCCATCCCCTCCCACTCATATATTAGTCCAATCTCTTTTTAAAGCCACCCAAGGTCCTAGTCTCGATCACCCTACTGGGAAGATTGTTCCACGCATCCACAACTCTGTTAGAAAACCAGTACTTACCTATGTCCTTTCTAAATCTAAATTTATTCAACTTAAATCCATTATTTATGGTTCTTACCTGGATCGACACCCTCAGTACTTTATTAATATCTCCTTTGTTTATGCCCGTCATCCACTTATACACTTCATTGATATCTCCTCTCATTCTACGTCTCTCCAGAGAGTGGAGATTTAAGGCTTTAAGTCTGTCTTCATAAGGGAGATTCCTTACACAGTAAATCATTTTAGTAATTTTTCTCTGTATGTTCTCCAGTGAATCTATATCCATCCTGTAGTAAGGAGTCCAAAACTGAGCGGCATAATCTAAATGAGGCCTCTCTAGTGATGTATAGAGCTGTAAAATAACTTTTGGACTTTTGTTACTTATACTTGAGATAAATCCTAGTAATCTGTTAGCCTTGTTGCGTCCACTTAAGCTTTAGATTTCTGCTTACAATGACTCCCAAGTCTTTCTCACATTCTGTATGATCAAGCTCTACTTCACCTAGTTTATAGCTTCGAGGATTATTTTCAATAGAAAGGACTAGTACTTTACATTTTTCCACATTGAATTTCATCTGCCATTTTCAGATCAAGACATTAATTTGTCCAAATCCTCGTGAAGTTCATTTGTATCCTCCTCAGAATGCATCATACGGCCTATCTTTGTATCATCAGCAAATTTGTTCATGTCACTCAAACCCCTTCATCAAGGTCATTAATGTAAATTATGAAGAGAAGGCCTAAAACTGATCCTTGTGGAACGCCACTAGTGACTAATCCTCATTTAGATTTTATCCCCATTAATGGAAACTCTCTGCATTCTATGGGTAAGCCATGCCTCTATCCGTGATAGAACTTTACCTCCTGCATCATGAACTGCCACTTTTCTTAAGAGTCTCTTGTGAGGTACTCTATCGAAGGCTTTATTAAAAACCAAATAAACAATATCATATTCTTTATCACTGTCTCTTGCCTCAAATGTTCTATGGAAGAACGTCAGTAAATTTGTCAGGCAGGAACGACCTCTCGTGAATCCATGCTGAGATTCATTTATCAATTTATGCTCTTCAAGGTGACTTCTAATAATGTCAGCTATAATTGATTCTAATAACTTGCCCACTATAGATGTCAGGCTTATTGGACGGTAATTTGGAGGAGTGGACTTATCCCCTGATTTGAATACAGAAACCACATTAGACATCTTCTGCAACTCTGGCACAACACCGGTAGGGATGGACGCATTAAACACACTCGTTAATGGCTGACAAAGTTCCATCTTACATTCCTTAAGTACCCTGGAAAACAACTCGTCGGGCCCCGGGGACTTATTTTGCTTCAGTTTTCTATCTGCCTGATAACCATGTCCCTCGTGACAGTAATATTATGTAATTTGAATTCACCAGAAACCGAATAATCATTGTAGATGAATGGTTCAGAGAACCGACTCTTTGATAAATTAGTCACATGTGCAACTCAATAAAGATACCCAAGAGTTGCACATGTGTCTAATTTATAAATAATTATTAATTTCTGGAACCTCATTTATGTCTTCCAGCGGAAAAACTGGCAAAAAATAGTCATTAAGTAAGGAACACATTTCCAGTTCGTTATCCATCAGCTGTCCATTCCCAATTTTCAGAGGTCCTACTTTTTCCTTCACCTTTGGGCTATACACTTGAAAGAACCCCTTTGGATTAGTCTTTGATTCATTAGCAACTCTAATTTCATAGTCACGTTTAGCCTTTCTAATCCCCTTTTTTACTTCTCTTTTAAGCTGAACATATTGGTCAGAAGGTTAATCTCTCCTCTTCTGATGCGCCTATAAATTCCCCCTTTCTCCCCTAATAGATGCTTTAGCCTCCTGTTAATCCATTTGGGATCGTTATTATTAAACCCAATTTCTCTCTGGGGAATGTATATACTCTGAGCATGGTGTACATTATTAAACAAAAAATAATAAAAGCAGATCCCTTCGTAATCATAAGTAGATAGCTAGATAACCCCAATCGAGATTAGACAGGTGTTCTCTAAGGCCACTATAATCGGCAGAACGAGAATCAGGGATTTTTACCGTATTAACATTATTCTTGTGTTCTCAGTTAATGTTAAAAGTGATGGATTTGTGATCACTTGCGCCAAGCTCTTCAGTAATCTCCTGATTATTTACGAGAGTTTCCTTATTTGACAAGACTAGGTCGAGCAAGTTATTACCTCTGGTATTCCCTGTTACACACTGCTTCAGAAAACAGTCCTGAACTGTTTCCATAAAGTCACTGGATTCCAGATTACCGGTCAAAGAAGTCCAGTCAGTTTGACTAAAGTTAAAATCCCCAACTATCACTACATTAGTGTGTCTAGAAGCCCTAACAATTTCGTCCCAAAGTAGTCTCCCTCTATCGTGATCCAAGTCTGGAGGTCGGTATATTACACCTAGAATTAGTTTTTCTTGACCTTCTACAAACTCAACCCGAACAGATTCTGTTACTAGTCCATCTATTTTTATACCTGTTTTTATGTAACAATTAATATTTTCTCCTATATAATGCAACTCCTCCCCCTTCCGATTGCATCTATCCACATGGAACAACTTAAACCCTTGAATATTACACTCAGCAATCATATCCTGACTCTTTAAATCATACCACGTTTCAGTTATTGCAATGACATCAAAGTTCCCAGCACACGTTACCAAATGTAGTTCATTAATCTTACTTCTTGCACTTCGACTGTTAGCATAAAATACTATCATATATTTTTTCTTCTGCACATTTTTTCTATTCACCTTTGCTTTTAAACAAATTTCTGAAATTATCATTACCCAGCTTTACGCCATGACTGTTATTATTAAGAATCATAATACCAAAGCCTAAGTCAATATACCCATACTCATTATTTTTCATTTCTAAACCCATACCTCTAACTAATCCTAGTTTAAAGTCCTAGCAACTCCCTCAACTGAGCTAGCAAGAAAACTTACACCTGCCCTAGATAAGTGAACCCCATCCCTGGCATACATGTCATTTCGGCCATAGAAGTGGTCCCAGTTGTCAACGAATCGTACTGCATTACCCTCAACAGTATTTGTCCAACCAATAATTAATACCAATTGCTCTGGACAACTATTCACTTCCAACACCTCTTCTTGGCAAAATGCCACATATAACAGGGCGCCCCCCTTCCTCCTAATTATGTCTATTGCTGTCCTGAACCTTCTAACTAAATCCTCACTTCTACGCTTGCCTACATCATTGCCTCCAGCACTGAGGCAGATAATAGGATTGATCCCATTACCGTTCATGAAGTTGTCAAGCCGGCTAACAATATCCTTCATCTCAGCCCTAGGAAAGCAAACCCTGTGTCTCCTACTCCTATCCTTCAAGCAGAAGGCCCTATCCATATACATAACCTGGCTATCCCTAATAATAACAATATTTTTACGATCCTTGGTGTCGTTCGTTGTGACGTTCCTTGTAGTCGACTGACATTCGTTGGGTAGCAAGGAGAATGCATTAGATGTTTCCACAACAGTTTCCACAGCAGTCTCTTCTTCATAGTTTATACCTTTCCACTCGTCTTCTTGATTATCAACTTCGTTCCATGCTGTCCAGCCACTGTCTAGGTTCCCTACTACGAATCCTCTTGTTTTCCTCAGTCAATCGCCGTATCTCTGTCTTCGCCACCCTTAGTTCCTCCTTAAGCTGCTGGTAAAATTACTCGATGGAGGGCATCTTGGTTCAGTCCACAGTTCAGATACACAGAGAGCACACAAGACACGTGTTTTACAGCAATGTTTGATAGATGAGTTGTTTATTTCTTTGTCTGATATTAGTTCACTACGTTTTTGTTGTGGGTCTGATATTAAGTACGCATGGGAAATTATGTTATTTCTGACTGTTCTTACTCACTAGCAAAATAATAATGAATTTTGTTGTAGAATTTTCTCAGCAGCCACTTATTGTTTTGTTACATTGCAACATTATTATGATCTGCTTTTTTTGTAAATTATTACAGTATTTCGTTCTAGCTTGCATGTAGGTGTAATAATTCATGCACTAATTATTGTCTTTATTCTATCTTGTATTGTGGATATTTTCTTATTTTGTATATTGTTTTATCATTTAACTGCGATGTACAACTGCCGCAGAATTTTATTAACCTTAAAACACATAAACTTTTGCTGTGCCTAAACTTTTGAATTACTTTTAAAATATTTTTCATATATACATTTTTAGGTACCTGCCTTGCACCTGAGCAACAAATTTGCGTCAGCTCAACTCCACATAACCTAGTAGTAAAGTAATACTTTTTTTTTTTAACCTTTGAGTTATTTCTTTTATCAACTTGTAATCCATCTAATATGTTTGTCTCAGCTTACAATGAGTTGTGTATTACTGAGTGTGTTGTGTCAGCGCCATCCCATGAACCGAGATATTTATAATACCTTGAAAATATTAAGTCTTGTTTAGTTATTAAAGGCTTGATTTTGCTTGTAATTTCGTTATTAATTAATACTTTGCTTTCATTTGGTAAAATTTCCCTGTGTCAAGTTACATTTAGTTCACCTTTGTTATATATCTTAATAATTAATTGGTCTCAGTTGTGTTCTTAAGGTAAAGATTACATTGTTTTCACTGATTCTGAGACGTTTTAATGTAAAAGTTTTTAGTCTCAGCATATCTATTATTTATTGAAAATGATCAAATAAATGTTATGAAACAAGTGAGAAAGTTGTCAAGAAGCCGGCGAATATTTCGAAAATAACATACACTGTAATGACGTAAGTACTGAATACAAAAGTACACTGTGGGAGGAAGGTCTCTTGCATGTATCCGGTGTGGAAATATAAACACAAATGCAGTATAACGTGATCCTTTATTGACTACGTTTCACCCACACAGTGGGCTTTTTCAAGTTCCTTCGTTCCTTCCATCCCAGGTAGTTCTGTTTGTGACTTGAAAAAGCCCACTGTGTGGGCGAAACGTAGTCAATAAAGGATCACGTTATACTGCATTTGTGTTTATATTTCCATTGTGTCGGTATTTCATACCATTTATTTCCATGTATCCGGTGTGTTGACAGTTTGGCAGAAAAACTATCCATAACCCTTGTGGATAATAAATGAGTTGACAAGGCTAGCAAGATCTGTGCTGAAGCTATCATTATGCACCAAATTACATTCACAAGGCGATTGCTCAACATATGAGGAGTAGAAAGCTATTGACGGTCGGGCTCAAAGATGAGTAATCGTAGCAGAATGTCACGCACATGATGTTGTTCAGTCTATGATTGTACATGTGCCAGAGTACAGTAAGTCGTCAGTGTGCATGCTGCACCTGTCTAATTACCTGCTCAATTCACCACTTATCAAGGATCTACGAAGCTAAAACACACAGACCAAGGATCTACTAAGCTGACACACACAAATAAACATTACTCTAGAGCACTGGTTCTTAATCTGGGTTCGATCGAACCCCAGGGGTTCGGTGAATCATACACACACACACACATACTGTGTGTGTGTGTGTGTGTGTGTGTGTGTGTGTGTGTGTGTGTGTGTGTGTGTGTGTGTGTGTGTGTGTGTGTGTGTGTGTTTGTGTGTGTGTACTCACCTAGTTGTACTCACCTAGTTGAGGTTGCGGGGGTCGAGTCCGAGCTCCTGGCCCCGCCTCTTCACTGATCGCTACTAGGTCACTCTCCCCGAGCCGTGAGCTTTATCATACCTCTGCTTAAAGCTATGTATGGATCCTGCCTCCACTACATCGCTTCCCAAACTATTCCACTTACTGACTACTCTGTGGCTGAAGAAATACTTCCTAACATCCCTGTGATTCATCTGTGTCTTCAGCTTCCAACTGTGTCCCCTTGTTACTGTGTCCAATCTCTGGAACATCCTGTCTTTGTCCACCTTGTCAATTCCCCTCAGTATTTTGTATGTCGTTACCATGTCCCCCCTATCTCTCCTGTCCTCCAGTGTCGTCAGGTTGATTTCCCTTAACCTCTCCTCGTAGGACATACCTCTTAGCTCTGGGACTAGTCTTGTTGCAAACCTTTGCACTTTCTCTAGTTTCTTTACGTGCTTGGCTAGGTGTGGGTTCCAAACTGGTGCCGCATACTCCAATATGGGCCTAACGTATACGGTGTACAGGGTCCTGAACGATTCCTTATTAAGATGTCGGAATGTGTGTGTGTGTGTGTGTGTGTGTGTGTGTGTGTGTGTGTGTTTGTGTGTGTGTGTGTGTGTGTGTGTGGTGTGTGTGTGGGTGTTGTGTGTGTGTGTGTGTGTGTGTGTGTTTTGTGTGTGTGTGTGTGTTTGTGTGTGTGTGTGTGTGTGTGTGTGTGTGTGTGTGTGTGTGTGTGTGTGTGTGTGTGTGTGTTTGTGTGTGTGTGTGTGTGTGTTTGTGTGTGTGTGTGTGTGTGTGTGTTTGTGTGTGTGTGTGTGTTTGTGTGT
>NC_069403.1:40732101-40749601 GCF_026875155.1 Cherax quadricarinatus | reverse complement strand
TTAGTAAGTTGAAATAATTTAAAATAAAAAAGCAAAGAAATATATTTTTTCGTTAGGTTTTAGAAGATTTTTTCGAAATTACTTAAAACACGCGTTGCTATTATGCTAAAAACGAAGTTTTGCCTATTGGGGACGACACAAAACACAACACACACCCAAAAACACACACACACACACACAACACACACACAAAAACACACACACACAAGACTAGTGCCAGAGCTAAGAGATTTGTCCTACGAAGAAAGGTTGAGGAAAATCGGCCTGACGACACTTGAGGACAGGAGGGTTAGGGGAGACATACTAAAGACATAAAATACTGCGCGGAATAGACAAGGTGAACAAAGACGGGATGTTCCAGAGAAGGGACACAGACACAAGAGGTCACAATTGTAAGTTGAAGACTCAGATGAATCAAAGGGATGTTAGGAAGTATTTCTTCAGTCATAGAGTAGTCAGGCCGTGGAATAGCCTAGAAAGTGACGTAGTGGAGGCGGGGACCATACATAGTTTTAAGGCGAGGTATGATAAAGCTCATGGGGCAGGGAGAGAGAGGACCAAGTAGCAATCAGCGAAGAGGCGGGGCCAGGAGCTATGACTCGAACCCTGCAACCACAAATAGGTGAGTACAAATAGGTGAGTACACACAAGAGGTATGCGAGGAGCTCAACATGAAATTTAAGGAAGTATTCACATTGGAGACAGGAAGGACTCTGGGAAGACAGGATAGAGGGGGACACCAACAGGAAATAGACCAACAAGTGCTGGACGATATGCACACAACTGAAGAGGAGGTGAAGAAGCTGCTAAGTGACCTTGATACCTCAAAGGCAATGGAACCGGACAACATCTCCCCGTGGGTCCTTAGGGAGGGAGCAGATATGCTGTGTGTGCCATTAACCACAATCTTCAACACATCCCTTGAAACTGGGCAACTACCTGAGGTATGGAAGACCGCAAATGTAGTTCCCATTTTTAAAAAAGGAGACAGAAATGAGGCACTAAATTACAGAGCAGTGTCACTGACGTGTATAGTATGCAAAGTCATGGAGAAGATTATCAGGAGGAGAGTGGTGGAGCACCTTGAACGGAACAAGTTTATAAACGACAACCAGCACGGTTTCATGGAAGGCAAATCCTGTTTCACAAACCTTCTGGAGTTCTATGACACAGTTACAGAAGTACGACACGAGAGAGAGAGGTGGGTTGATTGCATTTTCTTCGAAACAGTTCCTCACAAGCGACTAGTGCAGAAACTAGAGGATCAAGCGCGTATAACAGGAAGGGCACTGCAATGGATCAGAGAATGTTTGACAGGGAGGCAACAACGAATCATGGTACGGGATGAGATATCACAGTGGGCACCTGTGACGAGCGGAGTCCCACAGGGGTTGGTCCTTGGACCAGTGCTATTTCTGGTATATGTGAATGACATGATGGAAGGGATGTCCCTGTTCGCAGATGATGTGAAGTTAATGAGGAAAAAAAAACCACACCCAGCCAACACCAGCCAAACCCCACAACCAAACCCCAACACCCCAAAAACCCAAACGACCCCAAAACAACCCACCACCCCCCTACCCAAACCTCAAAACACCTTTTAAACCCCCTCACCCCAAATTTTCCCAAAGGGCCTGGCCCTAATCAAAATTCCCCTAGGGCTTCTCAAACCCCCCCCAACCAGACACACTCCAAACCAGACCAAAAGCCAACCCCACCACCTCCAAACCCCTTTTATTTTTTTTTATAATAATTTTATATATATTAAAAATATTATTTTTATTTTTAATAAAATAGGGTAAAAAGTGTGGTGGGGTGTATAATAGTTGTCCCAAGTTGGGTTTTGAAGGGGGGTGGTAAGTTGGGAAGGTTTTAAGGATTTGAAGGGGTTTAAATTTTATTTGAAAGTTTTTGGGACCCCGTTAACGTTTTTATTATTTTGACTCTCTGGGTGAAAAAATTTTCTTGTGTTAAGTGCCGCTTTCAAACTGGTTTGTTCGGTTTTGGAACATTGTCTTTTTCCCCCTTTGGTCACCTTCGTTTTTTTTTATTCGTTTCGCCCCCCTATTTTTTGCCTATTCGTGGGTGTTTCCCTTAAAATTCCCCTCATGGTTCCTTTAACGGGTATCTTTTACCTTTGCCCCTTTTTGTTTCTTTACGGGCTTGGCGGTGGGGTTTTTAAAATGGGCCGCCTACCTTATGGGCTTAGTAACGGTGAAAGGGTTAAAAGTTTTTAAAGGTGGGGGTTTTTCGGGGTTTTGAGGGCCCCATATGTGCGGCGTTTTTGGTTGTGTGGCTTAGGAGAGTGCTGGGTTACCCCCCGGTTTTTTCCGGTGTTTTGTTTTTTGGCCCCCTAGCCTTACCCTTTTGGGTTTTTTTCCCTTCCCCCATTTTGATTGCATTGGTGGGTTTTGAATAACCATTCTGGACCACCCCACCTGCCCATATCCTTTGTAGTTTCCCTGGTCTTCGTCAAGAAACCCCTTTTAGTTTGAAAAGGGGACACTGGAGTTTTTCCCTTCGTTGTTTTAAAAATACCGAAACTTGGGTTTGGGGTCCCCTGGGGCCCCGGGTCCGGGTGCCCACTGAACCCGCCCCTCCCCTTTACCGCGCTGCTTCCTGAAAAAGTATTCCCCTGACCCTTCGTCCCTTTCCCCTGTTATGCCGTTTGGGCCCTCTTTTTTTGCATAATCTCTTGTGTGGTACGTGTCAAAACCCTTTTTGCAATCCAAGAAAATTTAAACCACCCACCCTCTTCTCTTGTCTTTGCTGTCACCAGTCATAGAACCCAGTAGGTTTGTGAACAGGATTTCCCATCTCTAAAACCCATGTTGCTGCTGGTGATAGTTCTTTCCCTTTTCTAATTTTCCACCTTTTTTTCCCTCACAATCTTTTCCGATTTTGCTGCTAAAAACATGTCAGTGACAGGGGTCTGTAGTTTGTGCTTCATGTCTCTTCTTTTTAAAGTTGGGACCACATTTGTGTCTTAATGCCTCAGGCAATCCCCCTGTTTCGTGATGATAGAATATTGTTGTTAGGGGAAAACCCATAGCCCCCCTTTGCTCCCCTCTCAGACCATGGAGAGATGTTATCTGGCCCCATTGCCTTTGAGGTATTTTGCTCACTCAAAACCTCTTCACTTCTTCCTCGGTTGTGGGTACTGTGTCCAGCATTTGGTGGGTACCCCACCTTCCGTCTTTCTGGAGCCCCTTTGTCTCCCTGTGAACACTTCTTTGAATCTCTTGTTGAGTTCCCACATACTTCACGGTCTTTTTGTTGTCTTCCTCCTTTTTCCTTCCTGATTACCGCCCTTTAAAGGTTGTTTTTTCCTATGGGGCTGTATAACAGCTTGGGTCGATTTGGCTTTTGCTGCTATGTCAATTTATATTGACGTTGGGCCCCCCCTTCTTATCTGTGCATATTTTTTTCGGCTCTCGCTGCTTCCTTATTTCCTGGGCCCCTTTGCCTTTTATATTTTTTCCCCATTCCCTAGCACATTGGTTTTTGCCTCCTTGATCTTTGGGTGAACCGGGGCTCATCCTGGTTTTTTTCATTTTTCCCTGTTACCTTGGGGGTAAAACCTCCCCTCAGCCCCCCTTGCACATTGTTGCTAATTTTCCCCTCATTCATTAATGGTTCCCTGCCATTTTCCTGCCCCACTGAACCCATTCAGGAATTTCCCATTCCTGTTAGTCCCCTTTTCCCGTATTTGGTTTCATTGTCCTTGCCTTCCTGTTCCCCCCTCCCTTGTAGCTCTACTGTGTATTCGAAGCCAAAAAACCACAGATCGCGGCCCCCAAAGGGGTTTTTATGTGATGTCCTCAAATATCTGCACAAATCAAGGGGGAATACTAAGTCCTTCTTGCTGGTTCACCTTCCTCTCTCTTTGTATGTCCCAAAGGTTTTGGGTACTAAATTTTTTCCAGTCCCAAACCTCCATCTCTAGCCCTCCATGATTTTTGGCCCCCCATGTCCCAAAGTTTTCCATTCGATCCCCTTGGGTTAAGTCCCCCATGATCAGGAGTTTTTGCCTGCATGCTGGTTTTTTCTGGCCCTGCAGCCAGTGTGTCAACCATCGCCTATTGTTTCCTCATCTCTTGCCTTGGCCCCTGCTGTTCTTGGTGGGTTAACATCACTGCAATTACCCCTTTGGGGAAACCACCAGAGTGAAGGTTCCCGCTATGTAACATTTCTTCCCCCTGTCCCCTCTCCCCATCGGTTTTTGATCAGCAATGCCAATCTTCCACCCCCTTTTCCTTCTGTTTTTTTCTCAGGATTGGATCCCGCTGAAAAGGCATCTGTTATCATACCTGTAAGTTTGGTTTCTGTGATTGCTATGTTTTGGGGTGATGCCTCTTTGACTTTTCGTGCACTCCTCCATTTTTTGTTATTCCTCAGCTTTTGTGTACCATCCCTTCATTTCCTTTCCCAACACTGTGGTTTGGGGGGGCCTGTTGGGGGGGGAGACCTTGTGCATACTTGGGTTTTTTGGGGGGGGGTTGGGTGGAAGCTGTGGATATGGTTTGATTGTGTTTTAGGATGGGTGATTGGTTGGGGGGTTTTGAGGATAGTTGTGTGTGTGCTTGCCCTTCGCTCTCTTCTGGTCTGATGACCTTGCTGGTTCCATCCTTTTTCCCCTTTCCTAACCCTTTCGTTTTTTGTCCTCTCCCGTCTTTCTCTCTGTTTTGTTTCTGTCTCTGTTAGGAACCCCTTGTTGTACTCTTAAATTTTTTAAAACCGTGGTTTCTCTTGGGGATCTTTTCCCGCATGTTTCGTCCTGGGAATCAGCTTGATGGGGTCGGTTTCTCCCCTTCAAGTCCCCCCCTTTTCTCTGAAAATTTTACTTTCTCGCCCCTGTTTCCCCCCCATTTCGTGTGTTTTCAATCCCCTTTCTTTTTTGCCGTCTTTCTTTTTGGTCCTTTTCTCTCTCCCCAAAAGCCCATGGATAATCACTGTTTTCCCCTTTCCTCCCCCCATTGCCTTTTCCCTCTTGACCTGGTTCATGTCTATATGTGGTCTTTTCTCCCTTGTTTTTTTCCTTTGGGCTTTGGTAGGGGTTTGTCCTCACATTCGACCTATCCCCCTTCCATCTGCACCCATCTGCTTTCCCTTCCACCCCTGGCCCTCTTTGCAGGTGATAACCTTAGCAAAATTCTGTCTCCCCCTTCCTTTTCAGCCTTCATCACCGATGGTGTGTCTTCTTGGTCCTACCCTGAACTTGCTTAGCCTGTTTACCTAAAATTCTAGGACCTTTCCCTGGCTACTGCATTTTCGACTTGTGCCTCCCAATTCTTCTTCCTTCTCCAACCTTTTTTTCCCATTTCACGAGAGCTTTTCTCCTTTTTTTAGAAAGCTTCCCAATTTTCTCTCCCATTTTGCTATATCCTTTTTTACGTTCCTCCTCCCTTCCTCCCACCAATACCATTGTTCTGATCCCCGATTCTGCGGGCCCCCCATTTTTTTTTTTAATGAAAGGGAGAGAGAAAAAAAAAGAAAAAAAGGGAAGAGGAGAGATAGGGGGGAAGGAAGGGGATAGAAGGAGGGAAAGAAGGGGGAAAAAGGGGGAGAAAGTAGAGAGGGGGAAAAGGTAAGAGAGAGGGGGGGGGGTGCAAAAGGGAAAGAGAGAGAGAGAAAAAGGGAAGGAGAGAGTAAGAGAGGAAAAGGAGGGAAGAAGGGGAGAGAGGAAGAGAGAGAAAAGGTGAAAGGAAGGGGAGGGAAAAAAGAGTAAAGGAAGAGAGAGAGGAAGAGAGAGAGGGTGGAGAGGGATAGAGAGAGGATGATAGAAAGGGGGGGAGAGAAAGAAGAGGGAGGAAGAGAGAGAGGGGAAGAGAGAAGAAGGGGAGAGAGAAGAGAGGAGGGGAGAGAGAGAGAGAAGAGAGAGAGGAAGAGAGAGGGGGGGAAGGGGAGGATGGGGGGGGAAAAGGAAGGGTTTTTAGGGTCATTCAAGGAAAGGGGAAAAACCCGTTTGTGTGTGGTGTGTCTATATATGTATGTGTTGTGTCTGTATGTGTGTGTGTGTGGTGTTGTGTGGGGTTTGTTGTGGTGTGTTGTGGTGTGTGGTGTTTTGTGTGTGTGTGTGTGTGTTGTGGTTGTGTGGTGTTTTGGGGTTGTTGGTGGCATATGTGTGTGTTGGTGTGTGTGGTGCTACAGCTATTTGAGGCCTCAGCGTGTTGTTCTCACCCCCATGTGTGTGCTATGTTTTATGTAAACAGTCCTTATTTCCCAGTATGTACTACATATGTATTTATATGTACCGGACTCTTGGTTCCCACTTACTTTATGCGTTTTTAAAATTTTCGTTCAAAAAATAAATACAAGGCTTGCCTATATGCCCCCTACCTCTAAATTCTATTAAATGCCAGTAAATGCCTTTTTCTAATTTGTACTCGAGGAGAGTGACCCCCAATTCCCGCTAGAGGGGAGGTACTATGACCCAATGAACTCAAACTAGGTAAATATTGTTTGGGGGGGCAGTGGAAAAAACGTTGGGTCTGTCCCGTCCCAGAAGTGATGTTTAGCTTCTCGGTAATTTTTTCCCCTAAATTCCGTATGCAATAGTCTTGCTCTTTAATTTTTCATCACTCCGTATTTACGACACATCTATACATATCTCTTATTTCCCCGGTCTTGAGTCGCACTTATTCTTCAAAATACCCCCCGCGTATTATGGCAACACTATTTTGGCCTGACAAAACCCTTCCCCTTCCAACGGCCCCCCCTAAACATCAGCAAATTTTCCTTTGTTTTTTTTTCTGTGATCATTATATTTCTTTTTTTTGGGTTAAGTGTTAAATGCACTCTCATGCGTGCACACACCTAATCCCACACTTTTCTTATGGCACAGTCAGAAATTATCTCCAAAAAAAAGAGCTCAAACCCCGTGACTCCCCCGGTGTGTGTGTGTGTGTGTGTGTGTGTGTGTTGTGTGTGTGTTTTGTGTGTGTGTGTGTGGTTGTTGGGTGTGTGTGAGTGTTGTGGTGGTGTGTGTGTGAGTGTGTGTGTGTGTACTCACCTAATTTTACTCACCTAATTGTGGTTGCAGGGGTCGACTCAGTCCTGGCCCGCCCCTTCATGATCGCTACTGGGTCCCCTTCTCTCTGCTTCCCGAGCTTTGTCATAACCCCTTTTTAAAATTGTATGGGTTCCCGCCCCACTGTTCAATTGGAGGCTTTCCACTTCCCAATCTATGACTGAAGAAATCTTTCCCACTTCCCTGTGACTCGTCTGGTCTTCAGTTCCAGTTGGAAACCCCGCCCCGGTCCCCTCTTGGAACATCCCTTTTCCCGTCCACTTTGTCTATTCCCGCGTATCTTTAGTCGTTATATTTTCCCCTGACCCTTCTGTCCTCCCGTGTCGTCAGTCCCCATTTTCCCCTTTAACCTTTCTGCGACATTTTCCCTTGAGCTCTGGGATTAGCCCTTTTTGCAAAATCTTTGTACTTTCTTTAAATTCTCGACTGGGTTGACCCGGTTGGGTTCCATGGGTGCATACCCAGTATGGGCCAACAAAAACAGTGTACGGCTTGAACGATTCCTTTTTAAGGGATCGGATCGCTATTCTCAGGTTTTTCCCGGCGCCCCGAGCTGCAGCAGTTATTTGGTTGATGTGTGCCCCCAGTGATGTGCTCGGGGTTTTTGGTCACCCCCAAAGGGCTTTCTCCTGAGTGGGTTGTAGTCTTTGTCCACCTTGCCCATACTCGTCGCGGTTGATAAAAAAAACGCAAATTCTAAAAGCTTTGGAAACTCCCGTGAATATAGTAAAGGCGGCCCTTCTGCATCCTGCCCTTTTCTGGGTTTTCGTAACAAGTAGTCAAAACCTTGTCCCATTATCCATTGAATTCATTAAAATTCAATAGTGCTTCAGGATTTCAACTGGGGGCTAAACAGAAAATTTAAAAAATTTAAAAAATTTTTTAAGTCTAGAGGGATTTACAAATTAAATTAATCACCAATCAAAAAAAAATCAATTCCGATTCATATTATTTCGAAAGAATATACTTTATAATTCTTAAGTACTTTGGGACATTTAACATTTAATAAAATATTTCAAATATGTACAAGTAAGTGTGTATGTGTGTAAGTGCTCTAAGTAGTTCGCTTTGTCTCACGACTCGACTAACTTAAACAAATGACGACAAAATCCTCTAATAAACTAAAATTTTTTGACCGACTGGCACCAAACACGCTTGAACAATGAAAAAAAATGCTAAGCCCCCAATACCATATAACAAGCGACTGTGACACAAACAGGGGTCAAGGAGTAATAAAACGAAATAAGTGGGGCCATCAGCAGTCCTCCACAAAAAATTACAAAACTCCCCTCTACTGAATCTAAATTGCATAGGAAAAACCCTGACGTGAAATACACAGAAACCATACAAATTAGGGCATAAGACAGCTCGGGACCTGAAAATGCCAGAGTGCTATGTGAACACAACCTCAGTACAACGTCGAAAATCACGAAATTACACAATGTTTGTGAAACAGAGTTCTACAGAACTAAAAAGAATAAGGACAGACAATCTTCCCAATACCAAGAGAGTTTAGAGCGATGAATACTTCACGAAGGTGAGGGGAACCCCCCCCCGATCACGTGATCCCCCCTGGACAGCACAGCTCAGAAGCCGGGGGGTATAACGGCGACAAGCGATAATTACAGTAGTTTGACAATAAGACTTGAACTGGCACATATTTGTACATCCCAACAACATAAGTCAAAAAGAATTAAAAACAATATATTTACGATTTAGTATTATCGCAAATATAAGCAAATAAAATTAATGAAAGATAAATACATTATATATATACATAATTTAAACATTTAACCCCTTCAAGGGGGGTTTCAACATGGTTTCTTTGCCCCCCCCCCAATCTTATGACTTTGCATTTTGGGTGGATTTAAATTTGAGAAGCCCCGTTACTGGCCCATGTCCAGCCTGTCCCGGGCTTTTTGCAGTCCTGCCTTATCCCCGTCCGATTTAATTCTTCTCATCAACTTCACATCATCTGCGAATAGGGACAC
Organism: Cherax quadricarinatus; assembly: GCF_026875155.1. Taxonomy (NCBI): domain Eukaryota; kingdom Metazoa; phylum Arthropoda; class Malacostraca; order Decapoda; family Parastacidae; genus Cherax; species Cherax quadricarinatus. The sequence goes on along the minus strand of NC_069403.1, from coordinate 40,740,580 downwards.
TTCAGAGTCTATTCCTTCCATCATGTCGTTCACATATATCAAAAATAGCACTGGTCCTAGAACTGACCCCTGTGGGATCCCGCTCGTAACAGGCGCCCACTGTGATACCTCTTCACGTACCATGACTCGTTGCTGCCTCCCTGTCAGGTATTCCCTTATCCATTGCAGTGCCCTTCCTTTTACATGCGCTTGATCATCCAGCTTCTGCACTAATCTCTTGTGGGGAACTGTGTCAATAGCCTTCCTGCAGTCTAGGAAAACGCAATCTACCCACCCCTCTCTCTCGTGTCTTACTTCTGTTACCTTGTCATAAAACTCCAGGAGGTTTGTGATACAAGATTTGCCTTCCATGAACCCATGCTGGTTTTCATTTATAATCTTGTTCCTTTCCAGGTGTTCGACCACTCTCCTCCTGATAATCTTCTCCATGACTTTGCACACAATACATGTCAGAGACACAGGTCTGTAGTTTAGTGCCTCGTTTATGTTTCCTTTCTTAAATATGGGGACTAAATTAGCTGTCTTCCGTTTCTCAGGTAGTTGCCCAGTTTCAAGGGATGTGTTGAAGATTGTGGTTAGAGGCATGCACAGCATCTCTGCTCCTTCTCTAAGGACCCATGGGGAGATGTTGTCCGGTCCCATCGCCTTTGAGGTGTCAAGGTCACTGTGAAGGCTTACTCAGCTCTGTAATAACTTCAGACAGTATTACCAAAGCTGGCTCCTCCTCAGGAAAATTAATGAATAGAAAACGAAATAATAATTAACAAAGATAAACTTTATTATTTATTAAAGCAAACATAAAACAATAAAACATGACAGGTATATCCTATTTGAAAGAAAAATGAAAAATGAAATGAATAAAATAACATTTGAACTCAACGCTAATATATATATTGGGGTGTCTGGTGTTGGTGATACTTCGTGTTGCTGAAATCTTAGCCGTTGCTGATGTAGGGGGGGGGGTCGCAGGTGTTGATGACCACCACTGGCTAGTTCTTCACAGAGTATCGCCGTGAGTATTCTATCCCGATGACAGGAAAGCAGGTTCTTTACCTCTGCAATGATGTGGGGTTATGTCCTGCAATTTCATACAGGTGCACAGGTAATTACATCCAAAAGTGGACGTCTCCAGGACGTTAGTCCGTCTCCATCAGTTTTTCTCGTTGATTGACAGGTGACCCTCTCTGTCATCCAAGCTGAAAAGATAGACAGGTTACTCACAGCTTAAGAAATCACTCTCCATGATAAGTACAATACCTAAAAGATGTGGTGATTATTACAACAGCTTTCAACCAATAAATCCACTAGAATACAAGGCAGGCATGTACTTACAGTAGTGCTGGGAGCTGTGAGTCTAGTGATTACTGTTTGGACCAGAGCCCCACACGTCACCATTGGGGGGGGGAAGGAGGGGAAGGGATAGCGGGAGCTAGACTGACCCTACCTTAACAAGTAGCCGGCAATGAAACTATTGTTAATATATACTCCCTCGCTACTCCTATCTATTGAACTTTCCCCTCACAGTCAGTTAAGAGCTTCTTCACCTCCTTCTCAGTTGTTCGTATGTCATCCAACACTTGTTGGTATATTCCCTCTTGATGTTCCCTTCTGTGCTGTCTTCCCACAGCCCTTCCTGTCTCTACTGTAAAACCTTCCTTAAATCTCCTGTTCAGCTCCTCACATACCTCCTGATCATTTCTTGTGAGTTCTCCACCTTCTGTTCTTAATCTGATCACCTGGTCTTTGACTGTTGTCTTCCTCCTGATGTGGCTATACAACAGTTTCGGGTCAGTCTTGATTCTCGATGCTATGTCATTTTCATTCTGTCGCTGGGCCTCCCTCCTTACCTGTGCGTACTCATTCCTGGCTCTGCGACTGATCTCCCTAGTTTCGTGTGTTCTCTGCCTTCTGTACTTTTTCCATTCTCTATTGCACTTTGCTTTTGCCTCCTTACACCGTCGGATAAACCAGGGGCTCGTTCTGGTCTTCCCGTTGTTACTGTTGCCCTTGGGAATAAACCTTTCCACTGCCTCTTTGCATTTTGTTGTTACATATTCCATCATTTCATTTACTGGCTTTCCTGCCAGTTCTCTGTCCCACTGGACCTCCCACAGGAAGTTCTTCAACCCTATGTAGTCCCCTCTTTTATAGTCAGGCTTTTCCCATTCAACTCCTGTTATTCTCTCCACTTGCAGCTCTACTATGTATTCAAAGCACAGAACCACGTGGTCGCTAGCTCCTAGGGGATTCTCATACTTGATGTCCTCAATGTCTGAGCTGCCCAGGGTGAGCACAAGGTCCAATCTTGCTGGTTCATCCTCCCCTCTCACTCTGGTAGTGTCCTTAACATGTTGGTGCATGAGGTTTTCCAGCACCACGTCCAACATCCTGGCTCTCCATGTTTCGGGACCCCCATGTGGCTCCAGGTTTTCCCAGTGAATCCCCCTGTGGTTGAAATCCCCCTTAACCAGCAACTTTGCTCTGCTGGAGTGAGCTCTTCTTGCCACCTCAGCAAGTGTGTCCACCATTGCTCTGTTGCTCTCTCTGTTGCTCTGCAGTTCTGTGGTGGATTATACATCACTGCAATGACCACTTTGTGTTCCCCAGACTGAAGTGTACCTGCTATGTAGTCTCCTCCCGTCTCATCTATGCCTTCCATTTTCTCGAATTTCCATCTGTTTTTTTATGAGCAGATCAACCCCACCTCTCCCCCTGCCCCTTCTATCTTTCCTCATGATCTGGTATCCTGGTGGAAAGATTGCATCTGTTATTGTCTCCGTGAGTTTTGTTTCTGTAACTGCTATGATGTTTGTGGACTTCTCACTGATTCTTTTTTGCCATTCCTCATGTTTATTCGTTAATCCATCTGCATTTGCGTACCAAACCTTCAACTTCTGTTCTAATACTGTAACTGTGGTGCCGGGGTGGAAACAGAGGGATCGGTGTGTGATGGTTGGTTTGGATTGTTCAGTTGCCTTGGGGGTGTCGTGGCTGGAGTCCTTCTGCAGGTGTTTCTGGGGGGTGCGCTTGTCCTTCCATTTGATCCTGGGTTATTCTGCTCTCCTTTTTCATTTTCTCCCATTTCTCTTTTCGTTTTTGAACTCTCTCTTTCATTGTCTTCCTTTCGTCCTGTGTTCTGTCTCGATCGAGGTACACACTCCGGAACTCCTGCTTGCCTCTCAGCCGTGCTTTCTCCTGCAGGATCATGGTTCAGGTTGATTCTGCCTTGAAAATTACTTTGAGAGGCTGATTCCTTTTCTTTGTGAACCACCCAATTCTCCGAAAATTTGCCACCTGGGTCATGTCCCCCTCGCCTATCACCTTCGTGATATCTTCAATTGCTTTTTTCTCCTCCTGCTTTCTTTCATCATAAGTTTCCCCTTTAGCTTCGTCTAGCCCATAGACAAACATGGATCTCTCCCTTTCCACCTCCCACTGTGACTCCCATTGCATCCTCTAATGTGTTTTAGTTCCTTCCCGTGGAGTGTTCCTTCCTTCAGTCCCTTCCCTAGTTATGGCCCCTATGCTTCTTGGTTTGTCCTTCCTGCTCACCTGTTCCTGACCCCCACAGGTATCTGGTAAGGTCCTTGCACATGTCCTAGTTCCTTCAATGTCTTCCAACCTCTCATTCTGTCCTAGTGTGCTCCCTGTCTTTGTTTTGGCCCCATGTGGGTTTGACAGGACCTCTGCATACAGTTTAGTTTCCATGCTTCCTTCAGACCTGTTGTCTGTGTTTGATGTAGCCATTGTCGATGCTACTTCTATAATATCTTTGTCTGTGCTGTTTCAGATGTCTCAGCTCCTCTTCTAATCTCTCTATCTTGATTTCTGCTGCTGTGGCCTGTTGCTTCCACCTTCTGCATTCTGTCAAAACCTCTCTTCCATTTTCCTTTCCAGTCATCTAGTCTTCCCCAGTTTTTCCTTTTTTTTTTGGCTCTCCTCCCTTCCCTCCCCCCCCAATTATCCTTGGACCCCCTTGCCCCTCATCTGGTTCAGGTTCCCCGTTGCTCCCGAGGGGGACGGGTGGTTAGGGGGAGGGGAATAGTGGTTAGGGGATAGGGGATGGAGGGTTTGGGGGGGAGGGGGGGGATGGTTATTGGGGGGTTTAGAATAGTTTGGGGGGGGGGTAGTGTTTGGGGAGAGAGGGTGGATGGTTAGGGGGGGGGGACATGGATTGGAGGGAGGGAGTTAGTTGGGGGGGTTAGGGGTTTGGGGAGGGGTAGGGGTTTGGGGGGGGGTTTTGGGGCAAAGGTGAGGTGGTTAGGGAAGGGGGAGAGGGGGTTTTAGGGGGGGGGGTAGTATTGTGTCAATTTGTGTAAAGTGGTGGAGGGGTGTGTGTGTGTGTGTTGTGTGTGTGTGTGTACTCACCTCCCCATTTGTATCACCTGTTGGGGTTGCGGGGTCGAGCCCGGCTCCGGGCCCCCGCCTCTTCACTGATCGACTAGGTCACCCCCCTAAACGTGACTTTTATCCTCGCTTAAAGCATGTATGGGGTCCCGCTCCCCTACATCGCTTCCCAAAATATTTTTACTTTCTGACTCTCTGTGGCTGAAGAAATACTTCATAACATCCCAGAAACATCTGTGTCTTCGCTTCCCAAATGTGCCCCCTTTTTACTTGTCCCAAATTTTGGAACACCCGTCTTTTTCCACCCTTTTCAATTTCCCTCAGTATTTTGTAGTTTTCATGTCCCCCCAAACTTCTGTCCCCAGTTCGTCCCGTTTTATTTCCCTTAAAACCCCTTTCCCCGTAGGACATACCTCTTAGCTCTGGACTAGCTTGTTTCAAACCTTTGATTTTTCTATTTCTTCACGTGTTGCTAGGTGTGGGTTCCAAACCGGTGCCCCCATACCCAATATGGGCCAAGTACACGGTGTACAGGGGCCCCGAAGATTTCCCTTTTTAAATGTCGGAATTTCTTTTCGAGGTTTGCTAGGCGCCCTAGCGCAGCGTTATTTGGTTGATGTGCCCAGGGATGTGCCCGGTGTTATACTCACCCCAAATCTTTTTCCCTTTAGTGAGGTTTGTAGTCTTGCCCCCCTAGACTGTACTCCGTCTGGGGCCCTTCTTTGCCTTCCCCAATTTTCATGATTGCATTTTGGGGGGTTTGAACTCCAGGAGCCAATTGTGGCCAGGCTGCAGCCTGTCCAGATCCCTTTGTGTTCTGCCTGGTCTTCGATCGAGTGAATTCTTTCATAACTTCATCATCGAAAAAGGGGCCCCTCAAGTCTATTCCTTCCGTCATGTCGTTCACAAATACCAGAAACAGCACTGGTCCTAGGATGCCCCCTGCGGGACCCGTGGTCACGGGTGCCCACTCGACACCTCGCCACTACATGACTGTGCGCTTCCGAAAAGTTTCCCTACCCATTGTAGTGCCTTCCCTTTATCCCTGTTTGGTCCCCCATTTTTCAAAAATCTCTTGGTAACTGTGTAAAACCCCTTCTTGCAGTCCAAGAAAAGCAACCCACCCCCCCCTCCTCTTTTTTTCTTACTGCTGTCACCATGTCATAGAACTCCAGTGGTTTGTGACACGGATTTCCCCCCCTAAAACCTTTGCTGGTGCTTTTGATTGGATCATTCCCTTTTCTGGGGTTTTCCCACCCTCTTCCCCCTATAATCTTCCCATGATTTTGCAATAACATGTCAGTGACATGGGTAGTTTAATGTTTCATGTCTGTCTCCTTTTTTAAAGTTTGGGGACTACATTTGCTGTTTTTCCATCCCTCAGGCAATCTCCTGTTTCGATAGATGTATTGAAATTGTTGTTGGGGGTAACTAGCGCCTTGCTCCCTCTTCAATCCCCCAGGGGGAGATTTATCGGGCCCATTGCCTTGAGGTATCAGCTCATCAGAACCTCTTCACTTCTTCCTGGTTGTGTGCACTGTGCCCCAGCATTTGGGTGGTGTGCCCCACCTCCCCGTCTTTTGGAGTCCCTTCGTTCCCTTGAAAACTTTTTGAACTCTTTTTGAGTTCTTAATACTTCACGGTCATTTCTGTTTTCTCTCCCCTTCCTTTTCCCTTTGCCTGTTTCCCGGTCCCTTTCTGTTGTTTCCTCCCGATGTGGGTGTACAACAGTTTCGGGTCAGTTTGGCTTTCGTGCTTGTCATTTTCATATTTTCTTTTGGCCTCCCTTCTTTTCTGTGCTATTCGTTTCTGGGGCTACGATTTTCCCTTTTCTCCCGGGGCCCTTTTTCCTTTTATATTTTTCCTTCCCCAGACACTTGGGTTTTTTTCCCCCCTCCCTTTGGGTAAACTGGGCTCATCCTGGCTTTTTCATTACTCCTGTTTCCCTTGGTCAAAACCCCTCCTCACCTCCTTGCATTTTGTTGCTACATATTCCCTCACTCATTAAAGGGTTCCCTGCAGTTCTCTTCCCACGAACCCGTTTGGTATTCCCCATTCCCGTGTACCCCTTTCTTTTTTTTGGCTTTATTTGTCCCGGCCCTTCCCGCTTCTCCTCCACTTGTAGCTTACTGTGTTTCGAAGTTTAAAACCACATGGCACTGGCCCCCAAAGGGGGCTTTCATATGATGTCCCGATATTGCCCAAATGAAGGGGAATATAAGTCCAGCCTTGCTGGTTCATCCTCTCCTCTCTCTCTAGTAGTGTCCCTTACGATGTTGGTACATGAAGTTCACCAGTTCCACCTTCCATCAATCTTACGCTCCTCCATGTTGTCTTGGCACCAAGTGGGTCCAAGTTCTCCCAATCGATCTCCTTGTGGTTAACAACGATACCCATGATCAGGAGCTTGCCCTGCCATGCATGAGCTCTTTGGCACTCTAGCCAGTGTGTCAACATCGCTTCTATTGCTCTCGTCGTACTCTTGCCTTGGCTCAAGCTTGTTCTGTGGTGGGTTATACATCACTGCTATTACACCTGGACCTCCAGAGTGAGTGGTTCCCACTATTAATCACTTTCTTCTCGCTATCTCCTCTCTCCAGACTCATCAAAATTCCAGCGATTTTTGTCAGCAAACGCCACTCCACCACCCCCCCTGTTCCCTCTGTTCTTTCCTCGGATTTGGTTATCCCGTTGGGAAAAGATGCATCTGTTATCATACCGGAAAGCTTGGTTTCTGTGAGAGCTATGATGTCCGGTTGGGATGCCTTCTTTGACTCTTTCGTGCACTCCTCCCACTTAATTGGTTATTCCATAAGCGTTTGTGTACCCAATACCTTCAGTTTCCTTTCAAAACACTGTCGGTTTGGGGGGGCCTGTGAGGGTTGGGAGACCTGGTGGGCATACTGTGGGGATTCTATAGCTCGGTGTTGGGTGGAGGCTGTGGGTATGGATTGTAGTGTGTGTTGGGATGGTGTGTGATAGGTGTATGGTTCTGAGAGTTAGTTGTCGTGTGTGCTTGCCTTGTGTTCTGTCCTGCTCTGTCTGACCTCTGTGGGTTCCCTCCTTGTCTTCTTTCCTAGCTCCTTTCGCTTTTTTGTCTCTCCCTCAGCTGCTGTCGTTCTGATTTTGTTCTCTTCTCTGTTCTAGGAAACACCCTCTTGTACTCTTCCGAGTATTTCAAGTGGTTGGTTTTCTTGGAGGATCTGTTCTGCACTGTTCCGTCTGAGAATCAGCTTGATTGATCGGTTTTCTCCCTTCGAGTACTCCCTATTCTCTGAAATTTACCAATCTCGTCCATCTCTTCACTATTTCCGTGATGATTTTCTCACTCTCCTTTCTTTCTTCCTGCTTCCTTTCAGTGTGTGTCCTTCCTCTCTCTCCTGAAGCCCATGGATAAACACTGATTTTGCCCTTTCTTCCTCCCATTGCCTCACCCTCTGTGACTCTGGATCCTGCCTGTATGTGGTCAGTTTCTCCCTTGATTTTTCCAGTGGCTCTTGATAGCCTTGTTGTGCCTCAGCATTCGACCTATCACCCTCTCCATCTGCAACCAGCTGATCTTCCCTTTCACTCCTTGATCCTCCTTGGCAGATTGATGTGACCTTAGCATAATTCATAATTCCTTCCTTCCTGTTCAGCCTCGCAGCTTCATATGCTGTGTCTTCTCTGGTCACTGCCCCTGTAACTCGCTTCAGCCTATTTATCTCAACTTCTAGGACCCTTATCTTGGCTACTGCAGTTTCGACTTGTGCCTCCCAATTCTTTGTCTCCTTCTCCAACCTCCTTTCCAATTTCACAGAGAGCTCTTTCTCCATTTTTTCAGAAAGCTCTCCTAATTTTCTCTCCCACTCTTGTTCCATCCTTTTCCACTGCTCCTCCATCCACTCCTCCCTACCCGAACCATTCTCATCTGATCCTTGGTTCCTGCGAGTCCCCACCATTTTTTTTTTTTTTTTTTTTTTTTTTTTTTTGTGAGAGAAGAGAGAAGGGAAAGGTAGAGGGGGAGAGAGAGTGAAGGGAAGAGTAGGAGAGGGGAGAGTTAGAAGGGAAAATGGGGACGAGAGAGAGCAAGAGAGAGAGAGAGCAAGAGAGAGCAAGAGAGAGAGAGAGCAAGAGAGAGAGAGAGCAAGAG
>NC_069403.1:40722101-40729601 GCF_026875155.1 Cherax quadricarinatus | reverse complement strand
TTCCTTTCCTAGCTCCTTTCGCTTTTTTGTCCTCTCCCTCAGCTGCTGTCTCTCTGTTTGTGTTCTGTCTCTGTCTAGGAACACCTTGTACTCTTCCGAGTATTTCAACCTTGGTTTCTCTTGGAGGATCCTGTTCCTCACTGTTTCTGTCCTGAGAATCAGCTTGATCGGTCGGTTTCTCCCCTTCACGTACCCCCCTATTCTCTGAAAATTTACAATCCCGTCCATGTCTTCTCCCCCTATTTCCGTGATGATTTTCCAAATCTCCTTTCTTTCTTCCTGCCGTCTTTCAGTGTGTGTCTTTTCCTCTCTCTCCCGAAGCCCATGGATAAACACTGATTTTGCCCTTTCCTCCTCCCATTGCCTCTCCCTCTGTGACTCTGGTTCCTGTCTGTGTATGGTCATTTTCTCCCTTGATTTTTCCAGTGGCTCTTGGTAGCATGGTTGTGCCTCAGAATTCGACTTATCTCCCTCTCTATCTGCACCCAACTGCTCTTTCCTTTTACTCCCTGACCTTTCTTTGCAGGCTGATATGACCTTAGCATAATTCATATCTCCTTCCTTCCTGTTCATCCTCTCAGCTTCATATTCTGTGTCTTCTCTGGTCACTGCCCCTGAGACTTGCTTCAGCCTGTTTACCTCAAATTCTAGGACCCTTACCCTGTCTACTGCAGTTTCGACTTGTGCCTCCCATTTCTTCGTCTCCTTGTCCAACCTCTTTTCCCATTTTGCAGAGAGCTCTTTCTCCATTTTTTCAGAAAGCTCTCCTAATTTTCTCTCCCATTCTTGCTCTATCCTTTTCCACTGCTCCTCCATCCATTCCTCCCTACCAATACCATTGTCATCTGATCCCTGATTCCTACGAGTCCCAACCACTTTTTTTTATAGTAAAGGAAAGAGAAGAGAGAGAGAGAGAGAGAGAGAGAGAGAGAGAAGAGGAGAAGAGAGAGAGAGAGAGAGAGAGAGGGGAGAGAGAGAGAGAGAGAGAGAGAGAGAGAGAGAGAGAGAGAGAGAGAGAGAGAGAGAGAGAGAGAGAGAGAGAGAGAGAGAGAGAGAGAGAGAGAGAAGAGAGAGAGAGGAGAGAGAGAGAGAGAGAGAGAGAGAGAGGGGAGAGAAAAGAGAGAGAGAGGGGAAAGGTAGGAGAGAGAGGGGGAGAGTGAAAATGAAAAGGGGGAGAGAGTGAGAGAGAGAGAGAGAAGGAGAGAAGGGAAAGATAGGAGGAGAGAAGGAAGAGAGTGAGAAGGAAAGGAAGAAGAGAGAGAGAGAGAGAGAGAGAGAAGAGAGAGAGAGAGAGAGAGAGAGAGAGAGAGAGAGAGAGAGAGAGAGAGAGGAGAGAGAGAGAGAGAGAGAGAGAGAGAGAGAGAAGAGAGAGAGAGAGAGGAAGAGAGGAAGAGAGAGAAGAGAGAGAGGAAGGAGAGAGGGAAAAGGGAGAGGAAGAGAGAGAAAGAGAGAAAGAGAGAGGAAAAGAGAGAGAGAGGAAGAGAGAAAGAGGAAGAGAGGAAAAGAGACAAAGAGACGGAGAGAGAAGGAATGGTTAGAGGGTCACTTCACATAAAGGTGTGAAATCCTGTATATGTGTGTGTATGTGTGTGTATGTGTACTCACCTATTTGTATTCACCTATTTGTGGTTGCAGGGGTCGAGTCCTAGCTCCTGGCCCCGCCTCTTCACCGGTTGCTACTAGGCCCTCTCTCTCCCCGCTCCATGAGCTTTATCAAACCTCGTCTTAAAACTGTGTATGGTTCCTGCCTCCACTACGTCATTTTCTAGGCTATTCCACTGCCTTACAACTCTATGACTGAAGAAATACTTCCTACTATCTCTCTGGCTCATTTGTGTCTTCAACTTCCAATTGTGGCCTTTTGTTTCTGTGTCCCCTCCCTGGAACATCCTGTCTTTGTCCACCTTGTCTATTCCACGCAGTATTTTATATGTCGTTATCATGTCTCCCCTGACCCTCCTGTCCTCCAGTGTCGTCAGGCCGATTTCCCTTAATCTTTCTTCATAGGACATTCCCCTTAGCTCTGGAACTAACCTTGTCGCAAACCTTTGTACTTTCTCTAGTTTCTTGACGTGCTTTATCAAGTGCGGGTTCCAAACAGGTGCTGCATACTCCAGTATGGGCCTGACATACACGGTGTACAGTGTCTTGAATGATTCCTTACTAAGGTATCGGAATGCTGTTCTCAGGTTTGCCAGGCGCCCATATGCTGCAGCAGTTATCTGATTGATGTGTGCTTCTGGAGACATGCTCGGTGTTATACTCACCCCAAGATCTTTCTCCTTGAGTGAGGTTTGCAGTCTTTGGCCACCTAGCCTATACTCTGTCTGTGGTCTTCTGTGCCCTTCCCCTATCTTCATGACTTTGCATTTGGCAGGATTAAATTCGAGAAGCCATTTGCTGGACCAGGTGTCCAGTCTGTCCAGGTCTCTTTGAAGTCCTGCCTGGTCCTCATCAGATTTAATTCTCCTCATTAACTTCACATCATCTGCAAACAGGGACACCTCTGAGTATGTGTGTATGTGTGTGTGTGTGTGTGTGTGTGTGTGTGTGTGTGTGTGTGTGTGTGTGTGTGTGTGTGTGTGTGTGTTTGTGTGTGTGTTACAGCTATTCATGTGCCTAACAGCAGATCCTGTTCTCACCTAGTGTATGTGTGTATGCGTGCATTTATGTAAGCAGTCCTTATTTGCCTCGTATATACTACATATGTTTTGCATATGTACCCTATCTCTTGGTTCCCACTGTACTGTCTTGTGTGCCTAAAATTACGTAAATTCGCATAAAGGAGTGAAATCCTGTATATGTGTGTGTGTGTGTATGTGTGTATGTGTGTGTGTGAGTGTGTGTGTGTGTGTGTGTGTGTGTGTGTGTGTGTGTGTGTGTGTGTGTGTGTGTGTGTGTGTGTGTGTGTGTGTGTGTGTGTGTGTGTGTGTTCTCACCTATTTGTTTGTGGTTGCAGGGGTCGATTCACAGCTCCTGGCCCTGCCTCTTCACTGATTGCTACTAGGTCCTCTCTCTCCCTGCTCCACGAGCTCTATCATACCTCGCCTTAAAACTATGTATGGTTCCCTCCTCCACTACTTCACTTTCTAGGCTATTCCACGGCTTGACTACTCTATGACTGAAGAAATACTTCCTAACATCCCTTTGATTCATCTGAGTCTTCAACTTCCAATTGTGACCTCTTGTGTCTGTGTCCCTTCTGTGGAACATCCCGTCTTTGTCCACCTCGTCCATTCCGTGCAGCATTTTATATGTCGTTATCATGTCTCCCCTGACCCTCCTGGCCTCCAATGTCGTCAGGCCGATTTCCCTCAACCTTCCTTCGTAGGACAATCCCAGTAGCTCTGGGACTAGTCTTGTTGCAAACCTTTGCACTTTCTCTAATGTCTTGACGTGCTTGACTAGGTGTGGATTCCAAACTGGTACTGCATACTCCAGTATGGGCCTGACGTAAATGGTATACAGAGTCTTGAACGACTCCTTACTGAGGTATCGGAACGCTATCCGTAGGTTTGCCAGGCGCCCGTATGCTGCAGCAGTTATCTGATTGATGTGCACCTCAGGAGATATGCTCGGTGTTATACTCACCCCCAGATCATTTTCCTTGAGTGAGGTTTGCAGACTTTGGCCATCTAAACTATATTGTGTCTGTGGTCTTCTTTGCCGGGGTTAAACTCAAGGAGCCAGTTGCTGGACCAGGCTTGTAGCCTGTCCAGGTCTCTTTGTAGTCCTGCCTGATCCTCATCCAATTTGATTCTTCTCATTAACTTCACATCGTCCGCAAACAAGGACACTTCTGAGTCTATCCCTTCCATTATGTCATTCACATATACGAAGAACAGCACAGGTCCTAGGACTGATCCCTGTGGAACCCCGCTTGTCACAGGCGCCCACTCTGACACCTCGTCGCGTACCATTACTCGTTGTTGCCTCCCTGTCAGGTATTCTCTGATCCATTGCAGTGCCTTTCCTGTTATGTGTGCCTGATCCTCTAGCTTTTGCAGTAACCTCTTGTGAGGAACTGTGTCGAAGGCCTTCTTGCAGTCCAAAAATATGCAGTCGATCCACCCCTCTCTCTTTTGTCTTACTTCTGTCACCTTGTCATAAAACTCTAGTAGGTTTGTGACACAGGATTTTCCTTCCCTGAAACCATGCTGGTTGTCAATTATACACTTGTTTCTTTCCAGGTGCTCCACCACTCTCCTCCTGATGATCTTCTCCATGACCTTGCATACTATACACGTTAGTGATACAGGTCTGTAGTTTAGTGCCTCATGTCTGTCTCCCTTTTTAAAAATTGGGACTACATTTGCCATTTTCCATACCTCAGGGAGTTGCCCAGTTTCAAATGATGTGTTGAAGATCTTTGTTAATGGCTCACACAATTTCTCTGCTCCCTCTTTAAGGACCCATGGAGAGATGTTATCTGGTCCCACCGCCTTTGAGGTGTCAAGTTCGCATAGCAGCTTCTTCACCTCCTCCTTGGTTATATGTACCTCCTCCAGCACTTGCTGGTGTGCCCCCCTGTTCTGATTTCCTGGAGTCCTACTGGTTTCCACTGTAAATACCTCTTTAAATCTTGTGTTTAGCTCCTGACATACTTCTTGGTCATTTCTTGTGAATTCCCCATCACCCTTCCTCATTCTGATTACCTGGTCCTTGACTGTTGTTTTCCTCCTGATGTGGCTGTACAACAGCTTCGGGTCAGTCTTTACTTTTGATGCTATGTCATTTTCATATTGTCTCTGAGCCTCCCTTTTTATCTGTGCATATTCATTTCTGGCTCTTCGGCTAATTTCTTTATTTTCCTGAGTTCTCTGTCTTCTGTACCTTTTCCATTCTCTAGTACACCTAGTTTTTGCCTCCCTACACCTTTGGGTGAACCAAGGCCTCGTTCTGTTCTTCCCATTATTTCTGTTTCCCTTGGGAACAAACCTCTCCTCTGCCTCCTTGCATTTTGTTGCCACATAGTCCATCATTTCTTGTACTGGTTTTCCTGTCAGTTCCCTCTCCCACTGAATGTCTTGAAGGAAGTTCCTCATGCCTGAGTAGTTCCCCCTTTTGTAGTTTGGTTTTTTCCCAGCCTATTCCTGCTACTCTCTCCACTTGGAGCTCAACTATGTAGTTGAAGCACAGAACCACATGATCACTAGCTCCCAGGGCCTTTCATACATGATACCCTCGATGTCCGAACTACTCAAGGTGAATACAAGGTCCAGTCTTGCTGGTTCATCCTCTCCTCTCTCTCTGGTAGTGTCTCTAACATGTTGATGCATGAGGTTTTCCAGTACCACATCCATCATCTTGGCTCTCCATGTATCAGGACCCCCATGGGCTCCAGGTTTTTAAACCCAGCAGTTCCTTGTGATTGAAATCACCCATAACTAGTAACTTTGCTCCCCCCATGTGTGCTCTCCTGGCCACCTCGGCTAATGTGGGCGACCATTGCTCTGTTGCTCTCATCGTATTCTTCTCTTGGCCTCCTGCAGCTCTGTGGTGGGTTGTACATTACTGCAACTATCACCTTATGTCCCTCAGACTGGATTGTTCCTACTAAGTATCCCTTTCGCCGTGCCATCCATTCCTTCCATTTTCTCAACCCCCCACTGGTTTTTAATGAGCAGTGCAACTCCTCCTCCCCCTCTCCTCCCTCTGTCTTTCCTGAGGATTTGATATCCGGATGGAAAGATTGAATCTGTTATTATTCTGGTGAGTTTTGTTTCTGTGAGTGCTATTATGTCTGGGAATGTCTCCTTGATTCTTTTGTGCCACTCCTCATACTTGTTTGTTATTCCATCTGCATTTGTATGCCACACCTTCAAATTCTTTTCTAAGACTGTGATCTGGGAGGTGTATTGGTGTTGGTGATGTGGGAGACCTGGTAAGGAACTATGGGTTGTTGCTGTGGGGGTGGAGTTTGTAATGTAGTGGGTGGAGGCTTTGGATGTTGCATGGGTGTTTTGATTTAGAGTGTTTGGTTTCACTGGGATTGACCTGGCTGGGAGGCTTCTATAGGAAGTTGTGAGGGAGGCTGTATTTGATCTTCTTCCTGGGTCTGGGATCTCCTGTCTGTCTTCTCCATCCCCTCTCTTTCCTCCTTTCGCCTTTGTACCATCTCTCTCAGTTTCCGCCTTTCTTCTTGTGTTCTGTCGCGGTCGAGATACGCCTTCCTGTATGCCAGCATGTCCCTTAATCGTGCTTTCTCCTGCAGGATCCTAGTCCGAGTCGCTTCTGCCTTGAAGGTCACTTTCACTGGTCGGGTTCTTTTTTTTACAAACCCCCCTATTCTCCGAAAATTTTCCAGCTGGGTCATGTCGTCTTCTCCTATTGCTTTCACGATGCTTTCAATTGCTTTTTTTCTCCTTGTTTTCTTGCTTCATATGTTTCCCCTTCAACTTCCTGGAGCCCATACACAAAGACTGACCTCACCCTTTCATTCTCCCACTGCATATCCCTGTGTATCCCCTCATTTAATTTGGTTTCCTTCACTGCAGCTTTCCTTTCTTCAGTTTCACTGGCTAATGTACTTGGGCTCAGTGGCCTGTCATTTTCCCTTCTCGGCTTTCCTTGGGCTCTGTTGTTGTCTGTTAGGGCCTCCACATAAAGCTTAGCTCTTTCATTTACTACAATCTCCTCTGATAGAGCTTCTCCATGCAGTTGTGCCCCTTCTTTCCCTACTGCCCCCTTATTTGTGGCTGAGGTAGCAGTCTCTGTTGTCAATCCCAAAATGTTCTTTAGTTCTTTAGGCTGTTTCAGATTTTTCAGTTCCTCTTCTAAACACTGTATCCTAGCCTCTGCTGCTTTGACATGCACCTCCCACTTACTGCTTTCCATATCTATCCTCTCTTCCATTCTCATGCTAAGTTCTTCTAGTTTCTTTTCCCATTCATGATCCCTTTTTATGAGGTCTGCTGCCCAATCTTCCTTTGCAGCTTCCTCCTCCTGTCCCTTGGTTTTTCTTGTTGCTCTCTGGCAACCCATTTTTGTTTTATCCTGATTGCCTCAGAGTGGAAAATCTATGTAGTTCTGTATGTTAGGTTAGTAGTGTGTATGTCAGAGTGTGGGGGGGGGGAAGTAGAGGAGGAACTGTGGCTATGTGGAAGAGGAGTGGGGAGGGGTGGGGATGGGGAGGGTGAACGGGGGAGGGGAGGGTGAACGAGGGAGGGGAGGGATCAGGGGAAGTAGTGAGATGTCGGTGGTGAGGGGGGAGTGTATGTGTGAGTCTGGATATGTGTGTGTGAGTACTCACCTATTTGTACTCACCTATTTGTGGTTGCAGGGGTCGATTCATAGCTCCTGTCCCCCCTCTTCACTGACTGCTACTAGGTCCTCTCTCTCTCCCTGCTCCATGAGCTTTATCATGCCTCGCCATAAAACTATGTATGGTTCCCGCCTCCACTACTTCACTTTCTAGGCTATTCCACGGCTTGACTACTCTATGACTGAAGAAATACTTCCTAACATCCCTTTGATTCATCTGAGTCTTCAACTTCCAAT
>NC_069403.1:40690859-40721601 GCF_026875155.1 Cherax quadricarinatus | reverse complement strand
TCCCCCAGGAGCCACCCACAACAACACAGCCGGTACCTACTTTGCTAGGTGGACAGGGAGCGGTCCAAGGAAACATACACAACGTTTCCCCCCGTGCCGGGGACGAAACCATGCATTCGTCGCGCGGGTGTACTCACCTATTTACTCACCAAATTGTGTTGAGGGGTCGAGACTCACCCCGGGCCCCCGCCCCTTCACTGATCGTATAGGTCCTCTCTCTCTTGCTTCCTGAGCTTTTTCATACCTCTTCTTAAACTATTTTTGGTTCCTGCCTCCACTACTTCACTTGTAGGCTATTCCATTTGCTACAACTTATACGAAGAAAAAATTCCTAACGCCCCCTGTATCGTTGGTTTTCATTTTCCCATTGGCCCCCTTGCCCCTGTTCCCCCCTGGAACTTCTATCTCTGTCCCCTTGTCTTTTCCCCCGCAGTATCTTGTTGTCGTTATCGTCCCCCTGCCCCTTTCTGTCCTCCATTTTCGTTTCCGATTTCCCTTAACCTTTCCCCTCGACGAATTCCCTTGACTCTGGGATCCCTTTGTTGCAAACCTTTGTACTTTCTCAAACTTTTTGACGTGCTTGACCAGGTGGGTTCCGACGGTGTGCTACTTCAGTATGGCCTAACAACACAGGACTGTCTTAAAACATTCCTATTAAGGTATGGGAAACGCTATTCTCGGTTTGCCAGGCCCCCCGATCCGCATTTTTTGTTGAGGGTTTGCCTCCGGTGATTGCTCGGTGTTTTGGTCCCCCCAAAGGGTCTTTCCCCTGAGTGAGGTTGTAGTCTTTGCCCACCTAGCCTATATCTGCGCGGTCTTCTTTGCCCCCCCCCCAATCTTCATGACTTTGCATTTCGTGGAATTTAATTCGAGAAGCCAGTTACTGGACCCCATGTCCAGCCTTCCAGGTCTCTTTGCAGTCCTGCCCCCATCCTCGTCCGATTTAATTCTTCTCATCAAATTCACGTCATCTGCGAACAGGACACTTCAGAGTCTATTTCCTTCCATCATGTCGTTACATATATCAAAATAGCATGGTCCTAGAACTGACCCCTGTGGGCCCCCGCTCGAAAACAGGCGCCCACTCTGATACCTCTTCACGTTACCATGACTCGTTGCTGCCTCCCTGTCAGGTTTTCCCTGATCCATTGCAGTGTCCTCCCTTTTAAATGCGCCTGATCCTCCAGCTTCTGCACTAATCTCTTGTGGGGAAACTGTGTCAAAGGCCTTCCTGCAGTCTGGGAAAACGCATCTACCCACCCCCTCCTCTCGTGTCTTATTCTGTTCCCTTTGTCATGTATGTATGTGTGTGTATGTTATTGTGTGTGTGTGTGTCTGCTTACTCCACTAATATTTACTCACTTATATATGTAAAGAAAAAGGGGACACAAGGGGCAACGTTTCGCTCTCCGGGAGCTTTGTCAAGCCGTTGAAAAACAGAAACATTGACACAGAGGGTATATATAGGCTCAGAGTGAGGTGCAATACTAGTAGTAGTAGTAGTAGTAGTAGTAGTAGTAGTAGTGAATAAGGTGTTAGTAAGTAGTAATACAATATGTTAGAACAATTAACTTGCACATGATTTAAAGGATATAAAACTATTACTTGGGTAACATAAAAGTGGTAAGACAAATTTTTTTCTATTGGAGCTGGATAGAAAAGGTCGTTTCAGTGTTCATTCTCTGTAACGTGCTTGTGTAGAATTAACAGGAGAGACAAATGCGATGGCAGGGTTTACTGTTTTCAGGGGGTTTCTTGCTAAGACTTCAGAGATGGTGAAACTGCTTTTGTTTTGTTTAATTGTATTAGAAACAGCGATTAGTGAAGATTCAAGGCACTTTCGTCTGCAGAAATTAGTTTCTTTGATACTAATTGGGCGTCCCTGAACTTCATGAGATGATTGGTGGAATTTCGATGTTGTACACAGGTGTTGTTCAAGTTATCGTTCCTACATGGTAAAATTTTGTTTATTGAGGCGGGTGTCGAGGTTTTTTTGCTGTTTCACCTACTTTAAAATTTGTGCAGCCTCCACAGGGTATAGTGTAAACCCCTGCATTGACTGGTTCCCTGTGCTTAGATTTTGTTCTGGTTAGACCCTTTTTCGAAGTGCTGGAACGATGGCGACTCTGGTGTTAGCTTGTGAAGTACTTTAGAAAAAGTTCAGGGGCAACCTGGTTTTTTGGAAAAAAAATATAAAATTTTGTTGGGAGCGGTGTTGGTTGCGTGGAGAATTAATGATCTGAAGAGCTCTTTTCTTGCAGTAATGTTTGTAACGGCTTGACAAAGCTCCTGGAGAGCGAAACGTTGCCCAATAAAATGTCACATTAGTTGCACTTGTGTCCTTTTACTTTAAATATTTTCGGTAATTCTACCAACTTTATTACACTTATATGTAATTGCAGGGGTCGAGTCCTCGCTCCCGGTTCTGCTGTCCGCTGGCCGCTCCTGAATACGTGAACCCAAATATGGAAGTATCCTTGCTTTACATTCATTCATTAGAGGTTCGCCGGTACTTCCCTTGCTTTACAGTTTCATTGTCTAGGTCATTTAACTTACTGACCTGAGGCTGACGATGCAGTTTCTCAAATCTCTGTTACTTATCTATGACTTTACCCCTTAGCTGTGCCCTCGTGTACCCGTTGTTCTGCCTGTACGACAGTCTATTTCTGTTGATCCTCTTAAGTCCTGTCAGTATTTCGCATGTCGTTATTATATCTCCCTTTGTCTTTAAGTCCTCTACGATTTAAGCTCATTTCCTTGAGTCTGTGTCTGTTCCTTTAGTCTGTAGCTCCTGGACTTCTTTTCTTGCGAAACTCTGCACTTTGTTAAGGTTCATGACATGTTTGATCAGGTGTGAGTGCCACGCAGGTGCCACACACATGTGTCGTATTATATGGTCGTGAATGACTCGTTAGATTTACTTATTTGCTACCACTTTGTAGGTACACAGAGCAGTGATGTGCAGGTGTGCCATCCTTCAGCAGTGATGTGCAGGTGTGCCATCCTTCAGTAGTGACGTGCAGGTGTGCCATCCTTCAGCAGTGATGTGCAGGTGTGCCATCCTTCAGCAGTGATGTGCAGGTGTGCCATCCTTCAGTAGTGACGTGCAGGTGTGCCATCCTTCAGCAGTGATGTGCAGGTGTGCCATCCTTCAGTAGTGACGTGCAGGTGTGCCATCCTTCAGCAGTGATGTGCAGGTGTGCCATCCTTCAGCAGTGATGTGCAGGTGTGCCATCCTTCAGTAGTGACGTGCAGGTGTGCCATCCTTCAGCAGTGATGTGCAGGTGTGCCATCCTTCAGCAGTGATGTGCAGGTGTGCCATCCTTCAGCAGTGATGTGCAGGTGTGCCATCCTTCAGTAGTGACGTGCAGGTGTGCCATCCTTCAGCAGTGATGTGCAGGTGTGCCATCCTTCAGCAGTGATGTGCAGGTGTGCCATCCTTCAGCAGTGATGTGCAGGTGTGCCATCCTTCAGTAGTGACGTGCAGGTGTGCCATCCTTCAGCAGTGATGTGCAGGTGTGCCATCCTTCAGCAGTGATGTGCAGGTGTGCCATCCTTCAGCAGTGATGTGCAGGTGTGCCATCCTTCAGTAGTGACGTGCAGGTGTGCCATCTTCAGCAGTGATGTGCAGGTGTGCCATCCTTCAGCAGTGATGTGCAGGTGTGCCATTCTTCGCAGTGATGTGCAGGTGTGCCAACCTTCAGCAGTGATGTGCAGGTGTGCCATTCTTCAGCAGTGATGTGCAGGTGTGCCAACCTTCAGCAGTGATGTGCAGGTGTGCCAACCTTCAGCAGTTATGTGCAGGTGTGCCATCCTTCAGCAGTGATGTGCAGGTGTGCCATCCTTCAGCAGTGATGTGCAGGTGTGCCATCCTTCAGCAGTGATGTGCAGGTGTGCCATCCTTCAGCAGTGATGTGCAGGTGTGCCATCCTTCAGCAGTGATGTGCAGGTGTGCCATTCTTCAGCAGTGATGTGCAGGTGTGACAACTTCAGCAGTGATGTGCAGGTGTGCCAACCTTCATCAGTGATGTGCAGGTGTGCCAACCTTCAGCAGTGATGTACAGGTGTGCCAACCTTCATCAGTGATGTGCAGGTTGTGCCAACCTTCAGCAGTGATGTGCAGGTGTGCCATCCTTCAGCAGTGATGTGCAGGTGTGCCATCCTTCAGCAGTGATGTGCAGGTGTGCCATTCTTCAGCAGTGATGTGCAGGTGTGACAACCTTCAGCAGTGTGTGCAGGTGTGCCAACCTTCATCAGTGATGTGTAGGTGTGCCAACCTTCAGCAGTGATGTACAGGTGTGCCAACCTTCATCAGTGATGTGCAGGTGTGCCAACCTTCAGCAGTTATGTGCAGGTGTGCCAAACCCTTTCAGCAGTGATTGCAGGTGTGCCAACCTTCAGCAGTGATGTGCAGGTGTGCCAACATTCAGCAGTGATGTGCAGGTGTGCCAACATTCAGCAGTGTTTGGTGCGGGTGTGCCAACATTCAGCAGTGATGTGCGGGTGTGCCAACCCTTCAGCATGATGTGCAGGTGTGCCAACCTTCACAGTGATGTGCAGGTGTGCCAACCTTTCAGCAGTGAGTGGCAGGTGTGCCAACCTTCACCCAGTTATGTGCAGGTGTGCCAACATTCAGCAGTGATGTTATGTAATTTTCAATGGCTGCATCACGTACTATCTCCTCTTTTAATTCAGTTAACTCTCATCATACTGCGTAGAAATAATTTTTATCAACACTTCTTTCCCACTCTGCAACGGAGCAAACATTTGCTGCTATAAAAATTTTCATTATATGTGAAGCTAAAACCCCTTGTGCAACACGTGAATATACTGATATACAGATGTTGCACATGTTTCTTTAGTCATCAACTTATCAGTCTTATTCCTTGATCTAATGCCATTTCTTTAATATTTTTTTGCAATTTTTGTGAAAAAAAAAAAATGTGAAATCATCATTACTTCTTTTATGCTTTTTTCAACCTTCTTAAGCAGGAGAGATTTAAATTTTCGTTATGACTTCCGTATTTTAAGGGTTCTGGAAGTTACTGGACTTTTTCAAGGTTATCCACATGTTTTAGGTTGGTCAATATAGAGCAGGTGTGCAGATTCCAATTATAGCCAAATATGAATTTCATACAGCGTTTTTTAGTTTTTTCCATCCATGTATTTTTTATAGCTATTTCAGAGTTTAGCCGTTTAGCATATGACTCTCTCGCCCGTTTCGTTAACTTACAATATTTTGTTAATTAAGCGACACTTTATCTGTCTGTCTCACTCGCTTTTTTTTTTTTTTTTAAAAGGGTTTGCCAAGGTTAAGGATCCCTAGCTTTATTGACAACTATTTACAGGGTTTAAAGGGTTCCTAATTTATTGGGAAGCTAAGAGCTGTTAAACCTACATCAGCTCATTTGAAAACATTTTTATTGTTATGAGACATGCAAGTAGGGAAAAGGATGAAGTTGGAGCCATTTTGTGGGCCAGCATTTCATGTGTCAACTGACTTTATCTCGTTGACATCATTATCCGTAAGAATGTGTTCCATACTCGAGTCATCCTGGGTATATATGATCACAGATGGAAGTTGCTGCTTTCTGCCCGTCTTGTGGCATAAAAGCTTGTTTCGCGCTGCCCTCGAAGTGGATCCAAGTGTGGTACTTTGACAATATTGGCCTTGTACATAACAGTAAGGCCACCCACATCCCTCCAAAGTTGAAGGCTCTGCTGAAATGACAGATCTATCCAGGATGGGTCCAGGCAAGAGATGAGACGTCTTGCTCTGTTCTGTACTCTGTCAAGCAGTCGCAGATGAGAGGGGGGGAGGGGGAGCCAAACCAAGAAAGTGGGGCATACTCAAGGTTGGAGATACTTGTGCCTCGTACAGAATCTTGCAACCCCTACTGTCAAGCAGATGCGAGATACGGCGAGGTGCGTAAGCTTCCTGGCTGCCTTGTTTGCAAGACTTACAACATGGGTTCTTCATGGTTAGTTTTGGAGTCAAATTTTCCCAACCCCAACGATATCAAATTCTTCTCCAGGTGCCAACAGCCTCCCATTATCCTTACTACTTCACCAGCATTAACATCATGGTGCCTAGAGACAAATCTTCATTGCGTTTTCTCAGGTGCAAATGTTACTTGCCATCTATTTCCCCAAGCTGATATAGCTCTAGCTGGTGATATATGTAGCTTGGGAGCAGCTGGCATTTCTTCTCTTGGATAATTGAATGTCATGTACAGCCGTCTGTATATGCATGTGATTCTGGGACGAGATAAAGAAGGCCGTTGAAGTAGACATTCCATAACAATGGTCCCAGTACGTTTCCTTATGGAAACATTGCCCCAATAGGATGTCTTGCTGATTCCGTTCCATTGAGAACTACACTTTAAGATCTACCCATAAAGGGTAATCACTGAGGAGAATAACATAGAGCCTGCAATTTCCCAGTGCTTCAAGTTTTGCTAAGGGCCCTGGTGCCACACCCAGTCGAAAGCGCCAGCAATGTCCAGTGCTACCACACAGCTGACTTTGGATTTATCCCGTGACTGGTGCCCCTTACTGGAGAGGTTTACCAACAGATCAGCAGCAGAGTAACCTTTCCTTAAGCCATATTGACGGTCACAAAGTAGTGAGTGGTGGTCAAAAAACTGTCATTTGTCTTGAGATTATTCTCTCGAGGATCTTTACCAGTGATTGACAGGAGTGACACTGGTTTGTAGTTGTGATTTCTCTGCTCTTTTGTGAACAGGGATTACATTTGCCTCTTTCCACAGAGAGGGGGCCCTTTACACTGTACTGAGCAGTGCTGAAAGATCGAGTTAGAGGTGCTGCTAGCTGGTCTGCACATTTCTCATCTCTCTCTCTTCTCTCTCTCCTTCTCTCTCTCCCCATCTCTCTTCTCTCTCTCTCTCTCTCTCTCTCTCTCTCTCTCTCTCTCTCTCTTCCGATACTTTCAATATACTGTCACAAACTACATCCTTCCTAAAGTAGGATGTAGCTTTTCTCCCGTTTCCATTACATGGTATTATCTACATTAAACTTTTACAGTCATCTTTCGCTTCATATGCTAAGTTTATTCAAGTTGTCTTTTATAAATTTACAGCGATTTTTATTGCCTGCTTTTAATAGTATTTGTACATCATTAGTAACATATTTTTTTTTTCACCATGTGCCACACCGTCTCTCACCAGATAGGGGTGAGCCCCAAACTTGTGAACAGTCATTAATTCAGTCGCTTATTTTGTCAACAATTTAATGGGCCGAACTGGTGGCCTGTTGAGTTTCTCTTCACAATACAGTACTGTTTTTTTTCCACTCTCCTGCGCTATTCTAATCGGGTAACCGTTTGTACTGAGATTTATCTTCGTATATCGTTTTTCCTACATGGTCAGCAGCACGACAGTCCTATAAAATTTTGGTCTCAACTCACTTGATCTAAAAATGTTCTGCACCTGCTTATTTGGAAGCTCAAGCCTTCTTGCCAATTAGATCATTTTTCAGCCTCCCTCCCGCCCTTCTGAAATAAACTCGGTACCACCTTTTCATTTGCCTCTAGATAATCACAATTAATATATAGATTTATTATTGTAAATAATATATATATCTTTATATATATATTAATTTGTAATACTATATATATATATATATATATATTATATATTTATGCAAAACAACCACTGTGAAAAAAAATTTGAGAATTCAAGGCTTTCGTGACTACTCACATTATACGAGGAACAGCGATGTCCTTGTATAATGTGAGTAGAGACGAAAGCGCTTGAAATTTCTCTATTGTTTTTCCAACAGATGGTTGTTTTGGCATAATTGAAATCACCTGTTTTTACTGTGATCTTTATTGCACTATAATATACTTATTATATATATAGATATTATATCTATATATATTATCGAGTCAGATATATTATAGTAAATATGTATCTATAATATATATATAGTATATGGTAGTAATTTTGTTATATTCATTATACATATATATACAATATATATATATATCTATGGATATATATATATTTATATATATAAATATATATATAAATATGGTATATATATATTATATCTAGTATATATATATATATATATATATATGTATGTAATATATATATATATATACCTATAATATAATATATAGATGTATGATATATATATATATATATATAAATTTATATGATACTATAGTAATATATGGATCTTATATATAATTGTGGGTGTGTGATATGTATTTATGGTATAATATATATATATATATATATATGATATATATTAGTATATTTTATAGATTTATTATATATATATAATATATATAATATATGTATATATATAGTTATATAATATGTATGTATTGATATATATATATATATATATAGTATATTATATTGTAATAAAATCGTATAGATATACTATATATTGTATGTATATATAGTCTAATGTAATATATGTATAGGTAGGGGAGTACCACCGCTATATTGGAATGGGGACCCTCATCGAGAGAAGACAATAATAGTACCTCAGGGGAAAACTCACAAGTTGCTCCCGGAGCTGTTTGTTTTTTTCTTTCTACCACTGCCCTAAAATTCATAGCTGTTTGAACATTTATTAATAAGCAGAAGCCATTTGCTGTAAAACAACAAACATTGAATACAATGGTCAATGTATTAAAGAGATCATGAAGTTCCTCCAGCTCCTACGAAAGCATGCGCGGATAGTATGCAGCAAGCATGTCCTCTCTGGATGGCCTATGCTGAGGGCTAATGGAACCTGGAAGTGGCTGCGCGTGGTGGTGTCGATGATGTTGGAACCCAATTCTTAAGGAACCGCTGTTGGGGTGTGGCTACTTTTCCCCATGATCCCCAAGGTCTCTGATCCCATGGGACAAATTGTGGCTTATGTCCGTAAACTCCTGTCTTGTACTCGCTCCTGTGGTCCCAGCAGCTCCTCCTGTCGGGCCCAAACTGTGCTGGATATAGGGTGTCATCAGTTGTGCGCGCACAGGTATAGTTCCCATGCTAAGAGGGTGCCATTTCTACCAAGGTTAGATGGTGATCCCGTCCGGGGCGGTTGCTTAGGGTTGTGGGATTGATGGCTGCATAGTGATTGGGGCGCCCTTCGGCTGGGGCAGTCCAGCTGTCGCAACGGTTCTCTTCATGATGTCGTTGACCTCAAATGTGTCTTGGCCGTGCCTCAGCCCTTGGTTTTGGAACAGTTAAGATCTATGTAGCACCATATTTGGTTGCGTTGCGTTCGCCGCAAAACACACGTATATTCTATGTGAAATTGTGTTTTTTAGTACATCTCAGGGGGCTGAGCCAATGCAATTACAGAGGGTATTAGGGTTCGAGCGTGTGCCATTGACGGATGGGAAAACTTTGTTTGTAGGAAACTTCCGGGAGTGACGTGCTCTCACAGCTGGAGCGGGCTGTCTCGCTATCTGGTGGCTGCAGCGATGAGCAGTTGGCAAGCACCTTTTCAGCGATTGTGCAGCCCTGCTTGACTGTGTGTGACCAAATGCTGCAGGGGTTTGGTACTGGTAGCAGGCCAGGGTCTCCCATTCTGTGATGGCACTGGCTAGCTAGGGACCTGTATGATGCGAGTCGCTGAGGGTATCGCAGGACGAATTTGTCCTTATCAACTCGGTTTGATGTACGTTATGGAAGAGGATAAGAAAGTTGGGTTAGAGGCAATCGGGGAGGATCTGCGTACTCCTTGCCTCCTACAAGCGTGACGGAAGTAGAGGCTTGCAACACTGTCCGTCTTTCAGGAGAGGATTCATACACACTGCTTAGCATGGTTGTCTTAAAGGAGAGAAGTCAGTACCCTTTGGGTGTTTTGGACTGCTAGAAGGTGGGAGGCATCTCAGAACTCGGTAAGTTTTGGGATTGGACAGGGCACTGAGTGGGTAGGATGATTTTAGAAGCATCCTGTCTCTTTGATCAGCTTATCCATCGTGCCGGAGGTCTGAGACTTTTTGTTTCCTGGATCAGATTGATGGCATTGGACCGCAAGGGAGCGCCAAGGAGAGTGAACTTGGCTGGATCAAAGGTCGTGCTCCTGTAAAACGGCACCAATATTGTGGATCATCTGTTCGAGTAAGGTAGATATATTTACATTTGGGGGGGGGTTCAAAGAAAGGCCCAGGCTTTCCCGCATGTCGTTAATTTTTCTTATGTCTCTAGGAGAGGATTCTGTTGAGCCAGCTAGGGTATATATCTCCAGAAACAGGAATATTGAGGCTGTGGTGAGTGCTTCTGAGACTGTCCTTGATGACAAACGAATAGAAAGGGGGGGCGAGAGGGGCGCCCCTGTTGACGTCCTCACATTAAGTCAATTTCATAGGTCCCCTAAACAATACGTGTTGGAAGCAACTACAACACGATTCTAGAATAGATAGAAGGGAAGGAAAGTTTCTATAAATGCGTTGGAGCGCAGATTTTCTGGACTGAGTTGAAAAGCATTGCAAAGTCCAATTTGCCAAGGGCTTTTCATCGGTTCATTGTTTTGATTAAGATACTCGTGCTGCATGGGGCAGCTGCTTCACAGCTCTGTGTACGCGAAATGAGCTGGAGATGGTCTGCATAGCCAGCAGCAATGCTGCATATTATATATGTATACATATATATTTATTATATGATATAATAGTAGTATATATATTATATATATATATATATATTATAATATATCTATATATATACTATAATGTTAGTATATTAGTATATATAGGAGGAGAGGTTTTTGAGTATAGTGATATATAATAAGTAGTAATAGATATATATATATATATAGTATATATATGTATATGTATATCTATATTATTATATGGTATATATATGCAAAAAAACCACTCTGGATAGAATATAGGATTCCAGCGTTTCGTGGACTACTCACATTAGTCAAGAGTTTGCACATTCAGAGGCTCGTTGAGGAAAACTTAGTCATCATGGGAACAGGAGAGAAATTTTTCTGCTGGGTAGAGGCCATGGTTGACAATAGCTAGCAGAGAGTATTGCACAAATGGGGGAGATATCAGAATAAGAGCACATCAATTGCGGTGTTCCACAGGGGGTCAGTGGTGGGCCCGTTGTTGTTCACAGTTTACATGTAAACGACACGAGGATGACGGGAATAAATAGGAACATAAGCAAATTTGGCTGGTGACAGCGCCCAAGAATAGGCCGTCTAATTACATTCTACTGAGCGACATTAGAGAAGCAGGATGTCTTCATGAATAGAGTGATGCAATGGTCGGAGAAGTGGCAAGATGAGTTTATATAGGACAAATAGCAAGTTCTAAGTATTGGACAGGATAATAACCAGCCAAACTATAAAGCTAAATTAATGTAGATCTTAGTATTGAACGGATTGCAAAAATGTTTTCGGAGTTCTGGTTAGGAGTAATCGGAGAAACAAGAAATGAGATGCAGAGTGTTCGCAATAAAAGCTAACCGAATTGCTTGCGGCTTGCGTATCATAGGAGTAGGTATATAATCATAGAAGTCTCAAGTTGTTCTTCAGCTCGATGTAATATCTTTGGTTAGGCCTCATTTAGATTAGTGCTGCGCTGTTTTGGTCACCGTTCTTTACAGTATGATATAAAAATGCACCTGGAAAAAACGTACAGAGGGAGGATGACAAAGTTGGATCCCTGTATCAGAAATCTCCGTATTAAGGACAGACTGAGGGCCCCGAGTCTTGGCAATCTCTAGAAGCGGCCGTAGAATTAAGAGGGATATGATTAAGGTGTATAGATGTGATGAAAACAGGAATTGATAGAAGGGAGGTAAATAAAATAGTGTAACATAGACATGCGGGAGGTCGCAGCAATGATTCTTAAAGATTGCAAAAATTCGATTCAGGAAGGACTATAGAGAGCACTGGTTTGGCTAAAATAGTTAGTGGATGAGTGGAAACAAATGTTTCCGAGAGTACTGTCATAGAAGCTAAGACGTTGTGTAGTTTGTAAAAGTAGATTGGATGAATGCATGAGTGGTGTGGTGGGTGTGAGTGATCATGCCTTGCTGTGCTACTAGGTCGGATGCCTTGCTCCTCCATTAAGTGACGTGACTGACTGATACGATCTAGGCGTTTGGATATAAGCGGTGGAGATCTGGACCTGTCTCGCTAGGCCAGTAGGGCCTGTTGCAGGTGTTCCTTTTTTCGTATGTTCTTAGTGTCAACTAGTTCTGATTGTTTTCACAGGTGATCTGAAAACCTCCGTGTAAAACTTGTAACTTTATTCGTTGTGAGTGGAAATGAAGCCTTACGGTCTTATCATGGTTCTTTGTATAATGAACTGCGCACTCGTTAACTACGAGAGGACAAGCCAATATTTGATTATGATATGTGTTTTAGAGGGAACAAATATAATATTAAAGGCCATAAACTACTTTACTGTGATTATTGAGTCCATATAAAAAGTAGTTAGAAAGGTCATCAACTTAAATGTACCTCGACATTGCGTGAAAAGGAGATAATAGAGGGCAATAGTATATATATATATACATATATTGATATATATTATTATAAATATCATATATAATTATATATTATAATATAATATATATTTATATATATATATATATTTATATATATATACCTGATATAATACATTATATGTTATATATTTAAATATATTATATTTAGGTATATGAGAATATATATATATTACCTTTTATATATAGTTATATATTATATATATATATATATATATACATTTATATTTGTTTTTATTATGATCATGGCGATTTCCACGCCAGCAGGGGTGGCGAAAAAGAAAAGCTTTCACATCATTCACTGCCATCACGTGTGTTGCCAGAAGTGGGTGCTTTTACACTGCAGTTTTTTAAACTTGCAAAAAGTAACACAATTTAGCATTCTGCTCGCAATGCTGAAACCAATCAGCTCAGTTTCGGTCGTTCAACGAAGCGCTGTGAAGCAGCTGCCCATGGCTGAGCACTAGTATATATCAAAACATGTCCGCGATAGAATGAGCTTGGTCAATTCGCATGCAACGGCTTTCAACTCAGTCAGAAAGGATGCTGCTCTCAGCAGTTTATAGAAAGCCTCCCTTCTCGTTATTCTCTTCTTAGGAATGTGTTGTAGTGTGGACTTCCCAAATATAGTTTGGGGCTCATGGAATTGACTCATGTTGAGGGCAGTTGCAACAGGGGGGACCCTCTCGTCCCTTTCTATACTGTTTGGTCATCAAGGAAGTCGCAGAATCACTTCCAGGGAGCTCAATATCTGGTTTCTGGAAGATTGTACCCTAGCTGGACAACAGACATCTCTCTAGAGGACATAAGTAAAAATTAAAGCATGAGAAAGCGCTGGGCGTTTCTTGAACCCCACCACATGTGAACTACTTTCTACCAATCGCCAGATGGTCCGACTAATAGTGTGTTTTACCAGGAGGCACGAGCCATTGATCAGCCAATTGACCAGCTCCTTGGTGCTTCTTTGGGCTCCAAGATGCCAATCGATCGGATCCTAGGAGATAAAAGTCTCGGACCTCGGACGATGGAACAGCAGGAAGAAGTACTTGATGCCTTCTACCTACTCACAGGTGCCTGGTCATCCCATAAACTACTATTTCTGAGATGCTCCCCAGCCTTCAGCAGTCCAAAACTCAAGGGATAGGACTCTTCCTTAAGACCATGTAGAGAGTGTGTTGATTGAATCCTTCCTTGAGGTGGACAGTGGTTGCTAAGCCTCACTTCCGGGTCACGCTTGGGAGGGCTAGGAGTACACAGAACCTCCAGGATGCTCTACAGCTTTCCTATCCTTCTTCCTAGCATCAAACGAAGTTGGATTGAGGCAGAATTCTTGCTATATAAACCTCGTGAGCTCTAGCAGGAATACAGGACTAGCTATGCCTCAGTGCCTCTCAATGAATGGGAGTCTCTTGCCGCTCTCAGTACCAAACCCGAGTGCGCAGCATTGGCTCACAAAAGTCAAGCTGGGATGGCCAACATGCTCAGGGCATGCAACATCATATAGGCAGACTGCGTTCCAGGTGTGGAGCGCCGTCACTCCGGGAACTTCCTGCCAAACAGAGTCCGATATCGGCGGTGGGAACACGACTCGACCCTAAGCCCGCTCTGTATTGCAGTGGCTCTGCGCCTTGATGGTACCAATCTCAACATAGAATATACGTGTTTATTTGCGGCGAAGCGCAAGCAGACAATAGGTCTACATGTATTTAACTGTTCGCGCAGAAACCAAGGCTGAGATGCAAGCACGCTATTGAGAGTCAAAATAACATCATAAAGAGGAACCCGTTGCTACAGTGGATTCCAGTCCGAGAGGGAGCCCCGCAATCACTAGCAGTCCAACATTACCACAACCAGCAACCGCCCTGACGGGATCACCAGCTAACCATTGGAAGAATGGCAGCTACTTAGATGGACTATACCTGTGGTGGTCCACAATGAATGACACTATATCGCCATCACAGGTTAGGGACAGGGAGGAGAGCTGACACAGGGTGGAGAGACTAGCCCTATAGGAAGTACAGGGCAATAATCCAACTCAATTTGAGCAGAGTGGGATCAGAGGACCTTTTGGATTCATGGGGAAGATCACGTGCCGACACGTTGCCTTAAAGAAGTGGGTTCCAGACTCATCGACAGCCACAGGGCAGCCACTTATCCGGTGTCCGCGCTCAGCATGAGAATCCAGAGGGGAAAGATGCTTGCTGACAATTGTCTCGCGTCTGGCCTTCGTAGGGAGTGGAGGAAATCATGATCTTAATACATTTTGCCATTGTGTTGTCATGTTTGTGTTTTTCTGCAAATGACATGCTGCTTATTAATAAATGATCACACAGAATATAAAATGGGGGAGTGTGGTAGGAGAGAAAATAATCAAAAGCTCTGGGAGAACCTTGAATTTTCCCTGAGGTACGTTAGTTGTCTTCTCTCTGAGCATGAGGGTCCCCATTCCTCTATAGAGGTGGTTATTTCCCTATAGTATTATATAATACAGTTTTGTAAGATATATCTATGAATATAAATATATATAATTATGTGGTGATGATATAGAACGTATATTATATAGTATATAGATAGAGTATATATATATATCTCATATATATATAATAGATATATTGTATATTATATAATAGTTATATATATATTAATATATATATATTTACACATTATATTTATTAGTATTAGTTATCTATATATAGCTATATTATATATATTATATATGTTAATATGTATATATCTATATGTATATATATATTTACTATAGTATGTATATATATATATCTACTATACAAATCTATATGTATATAGTAATATATATATATATGTATATGATATATATTATATATAAAGTATATTATGTTTATGTATGTAAGTGTATTTATATATATATTATAGTTTTAATCGAGTATAGTATATATATATAGTATATAGAGTTTTATATATATATATAGTATATATATATATATCTTATATATAATATATGCAATAGATCCACAGTTAAACAGGTGATTTTCAGAATATGCGAAAGACAACCACGTGTGAGTAGTCACGGAAGCGCTTGGAATTTCTCAATTTGTTCACAGTTGGTTGTTTTGGCATATATATAAATAGGTATATATATATATTTTATATATTATATATATAGAATATATATAGATCTATTTATATAATATTATCATATATATAAAATATGTATATATATTATATATATATATATATATAGTATACATATATATATATATATATATATATAGTATATAGAGTATATCTATTATGTTATATATATAGTATATATATCATATATATAATATATATTATATAATGTTTTTAATCCTATAGGCAAATGAAGAGAAAGGTTGGTACGATTATTCAGGAAGGGCGGGAGGGAGGGATGAAAAAAATGATGTCTTAATTGGCAAGAGAAAAATTCGTCTCTCGCCCTTGCTGGTGGAGAAGAGAGAAGATGATGACGCTTCTACAGATTTTCTTGCTAGGCCCTCCCCCCACAACCTTGGTGAGGAAAAACTAGCTTAGCACAAGGCGGACCGAATGAACGGCGCATAAATACTGTTGCAGTGAGCTGAGTTCGTGGGCTCTTTAAGCAGCCGACGATGAACGTTCTGCATGCAACGCATATCAGGGATTGTTATGGCATCCCCAATGTCGAGTGTGTATGTGTGGCAGGAAGAATGGATGATGTCAAGGGGTCTTCGTGAAAGTTCTGAGAGCCCTGAGGTCTACTCTCACATCGTCGACGAAATTCAGAAGGGAGGTGAGTATCAATTGCGGCAGTGGACAGGTATACTTGCATGATGTGTCTTAAGTATTTATACTTGGGTGTAAAGGTAAGGGAATGTACCTTTTGAGGCGAGCGAGCATAGAAGCCTACAAGATGTGTCAGTGGTTATGGGACTGTACATTCTCGGGGAGAGCATGGAGTCGTGAGGGACGAGCGTACGAGGGGATGCCGGGAGGATCCTTCACACTATAAAATTGCCCCTGAGGAGGCCGATACTGTATCATATGTCAAATGCCTAGCCATAGAACACAGGTGTTTTGGTACAATCTGCGGGGGCGCGAGGGTAGACGTGCCGTTTTATGTGACTCTTATTGAGACATGGTGGCACAATGCCCAGGTGGACAGGGCCTAGGCGTTCAGGGGGGGGACAGCTTCTGTGGATAAGCCATTTGAAGTCGCGGACGTTGGACGGGGTGAAGTGGGACGGAAAGCCGAGGTACGGGCTTGTGGGTGTGAGGAAGGGTCGACAGAGCTCAGAGGCGGTTTTGGAGAGTGTGTAGCACTACCAGTGGAGGAAACGTGGGGGGGAGGGAGACTATCGCTGTCAGGACAGAGCCGTTAGTAGTACAGATTCAGCTCAGGAAGGGATTTGGAAGGCTGTGTGAAGGATTTTTTTTGGATGAGTCGGAGATGGTGTGGAAAGTGATGTGAGGTCAGGTGATGTCAAGGGTGATGGAATTGAAAACGAGTTGAAGCGGGGTAAGGGAAGACTTGATTGAGGTACGAAAGGAGAGCACATGTGGTGGTGGAGTCCATCCAGAAGAATGTGGTCGCAGATGATAGTTGTAGAGGGCTGCTCGCAAGAGATCAGCGGGGGCTATCAGGACATGGACGAGTCCTCAACCAGCGCAGAGGCAGGGAAGAAGATGTGGACAGCTGTGGTAGCAACGGCAAGCCCGGGAGGAGGGGGGGGGCATGGAAGCTAGGCGGAAGGGACGGGAGGGGGTTGGAGGGCAGGAACGAGGGATTGATAGAGAAGGAAAGAGGCCTATAAAGGAGGACCAAGTAAGCCTCAGCGGCCAGGGGGTAAGCCGCCATTCTTGTAAAATTCAGGTGTGTAAACTTTCATGTAAACGGTCTTAAAACCCCGAGGTAAGAGGGTATGGTTAGAGTGGGTTTTGGAGCGAGATTAGTTTTGAAGTCTGTTTTTTGCAGGAATCATAACCAATAGGTTAGTGATGTGAGTTGTTTGTTGAAAGGTTATAGGTTGTTTAATGTGATGCTTTGAGGTTGAAAGGAGGTGTGGCTGCTGTGGCGGTAAAGGAGGACCAGTCCTTTGCGTTCTTTGGGTTGGTGCGCGGGGGGGGGGTGGGTGTGTTGTCAGGGTGGATGGGTTTTGGGGGGCCAAGGAGGGTTAGTTTTGTAGGTGTGTACATGCAGAACTTAGTTCGCTAGACGTGAGGAGGATTTTGTACGCGATGTTCTGTATATCACTTGAGAGGTTTGCTGCTTTTACGGTGATTTGGACTTACGTGGATTGAATTGTGTCATTAGGAATGGTGATGTGGTTCGAGGGGGGCGGGGGTGTGTTTTGGGGGTCTGCCGGGAAAGTTTTGCAGAGATGTTGGAGTGGTAGATGTGGTGGGGAAGTAGGGGATCTGGTGTGGAGCACTTTTATTCGTAGGGGAGATGAGGCACGGTTAGATAGGATTTATGTTAGGCCAGGGCATAAGTGTGGATGAGGGTGAGGACTATCGATGTGGGTTTTCTGATCATCGTGCTGTATAGCAGATTGAGGGTAGATGGCATAGTGTGAGTTTATGCAGGATTGGAAATTCAATGTGGGCTACTTAGGGACGCGGGTGACCCCCAGGTTTGAGATTGGTGGGAATCCTTTTGGGAGAATATGAATATGGTAATGGCTTTGCTGGATGGTGGAAATTGAGGGCTAAAGTTGAAATCGCGAAATTTTTTAAGGGACGGGGAAGGAGATGGCCAAGGTGGAGCTTATGGTCTACTAAATTATCTTGCAAGGTCAGTTAAATGGAATGTTATACAGAGGACCGGGTGGGGAGGAGTGAGGAAAGGAACGTTTGAGAATTAGGTTGGCGGAAATTCACATGCAAAATTTGAGGCAATTCGAGTTAGGGCGGGAGAGGGATGGAGGATGTTTTAAGGGTGGATAGGCCATCGGTTTTGTTATTAAGGGAGGTTTAGGAACGGCAGGCGAAAACCCCGTGGCGTATTATTGAGGGCAGGTGCGGGGGGGGGGCTTTTGAGGAGGGTCAAGGCCTATCCCCCACGGAAAAATAGTAGTTTGTATGCAGATTTTGGTTTAGGAAGAAGTGGAGGAGGGTTGGCGGTGGGAGTGGGTGAGGAACGTTTATGGAGATGAAGGAGTTAATGGGTAATTAGTGAGCAGGACTCAGTGACAGACTCGAGGGTAGTTTTAGTTGTAGAGGAGGTCGAGGGAGGAGGTTTCTTGGGATGTGCCAAGGGTTAAAAACCCAGACATAGACGGAATACCAAACGATTTTTATAGGTTCAATGGGGGAGGAGGTGTACGGCATTGTTGGTGGGGGTTTTGCATTGTATGTTTAGTAGTGGGAGGATGGGGAATCACAAAGAAACGGGTTTGTCACGGTTTTGTGCCAAAAAGAAGGAATGCGAGTTGTTGAATGGGATTACCGTGCAGATACGTTTAATGTGCTGGATTACAAGATTTTGCTAAGGTTTTGGGCAACGAATGAGGAAAGTGTTGGTTTAGTGTTACATAGGGGACAGTTGGGAATTCCGGGAAGACGGATGGGGATGGACATGGTTTGATTAGGGATTTTCTAGAGAGATGTACGGGAGGGGGAATTACTAGGTTTAGATTGGGTGAATGATTATGATTGCGTGGACAGAGATTTCTTTAGGGGTTTGCTTAGAGAGGTTGGGGTTTGGGAGGGGGTAGTGAGGTGGGTGAAACACCTGTAAGATGGGGCAGAGGTGAGGGTACAGGTCAATGGGAGTTGGGTGAAAGTGAACCAATGGAGAGAGGTTTGAGGCAGGGCTGTCCGATGTCTAGCTGCTCTTTGCGTGTGTGCAGAATCCTTTTTGAGTCTGTTGAGAGGGTTGATGAACAATCAGGAGATGGGAAGGGGGTGTGCAAAGGGGGCATCGTTGTGTATGTGGATGATACTACTGTTTTGTAAGGGGTAAGGAGGAGTTAAGGAGGACGTGAGGTAGAGTGGGATTTCAAAGATGTTTGGTATGAATTACCGGAATGAGAGTAATACGGTGAAATCAAGGTTACTAGAGGGTCGGTAAATGGCGTTTAGGGGGGCTAGGGGATGGGGTTAGGATGGACAGTGGTGACAGAATCGCAAGGCTGTGGGCTATGAGTATTTGGAGGGAAGAGCAGGCATTGCGAAGGGTAACAATTCCGGAGTCGTCACGCGGTAAGGTTGTGACGTAGGCTAGGAGGTTTAGGCCCGAGGGACTCGTTTACCAGCAGAGGGTAGTTGTGTAAGAAATTCATAGGTCTATAGCAAGGTATGGGGGGGTAGCAGATTTTTTCCCTTAGATGTACGAGCTATTGTAGAAATGCAGAGGAGGGTGCTGAAGTTTAGTGTGGGATTTTGGGAGGGCGCATGTATATAGTAAGGAGTTGAGTTATGACGGACGTTCGGGCGAGGGGTTTAGGTTAGTTGCCTATAGGGACTGGAGGTAATGGCTGTATATATCAAGAGGGAGGTATATGAGGAAGGGGCAGGTAGTGACGGGTCCGCTACGTGTAGGACGAGTTATGGAGGATGACGTACACGGAGGAGTGGGAAGGAATTGAGGTATGTGAATATATGTTTAGATTTGTTATTGACCGTGCAACAGGGTGATAAAATCCAAAGTGAAAAAGGTTGGTGAGGGGTAGTGATAAAGGTCAAGGAACGATAGCAAGGTGGGGAGCCGTGTATCCAACGGATGATTGGGGGGGTTATTTGGAAAGATTTGTTAGAGTAAGTTCGGATCGGCTAGAGTAAGAGAATTTAGTATTAGGTTTATCATGGGGATTTCTGGGACTTCCAAGGAGGTGTTACGTAGTATGGGGTTTGTGGAAGAGGCTTTTTGTCAGTTTTGTGGTGATGTTGTGAAACGGGACGTTGTCATGGTGGTTTTTTGTACCTCGAGTGGACGGGGTGGAGGATCATGGATGGGTGGGGTTTCAGACTGTTGGGGGGGGTGTCGTGTGCTGCTCTTTAAGGGCTTTTTACTACTAGATGTAAGGGGGAGTTGCACTGAGGCGATGTTGGAAGGGTTTATAATGTATATCATAGTGGGATTATTTGGGAGCATTTCATGGGGAATGAGGGGATTAAGGGGTGGTAGGATATGAGTAGTAGTAGAGAGAGAAGGTCTGGGCGGCTATAGAATTCTATAGGACGAAAGTTTAGGAATATGCTGGTTTATGGGAGGTCCTGGGGCAAGCAGAAAAGTTGTCCGGACGGTTATAGGAACCTCATGTGGGTGTCCTTAGGCGGGGTCCCTGAGGATGGACAAAGATTGTGGTCTCCTTATGGGGGGGATGTAAAGGGGGGGGGGTGTGTTTGGTTTTCTCTGGAAACTGATGTGTTAATTGTAGTGGTGAAGAGGAAGGTATTGAGAATTGGGTATGGATGTTACGCCATGTTTCACGAGAGAATAATTTGGTCATAGTGAGATATAAGTGTGGGTTTCGAGGGTTTTACATTATCTAAGCGCCTGATGGTTTGTTCATCGGTTTTAAAATTTCTTGATAGCCAGGAAACCGAGCTGAGGATCTCTCTTTTTAAGTAAATTAGTTTGGCAACGTTGGTATCCACAGCACAATTTTCTGAGATACGTGGTCAGTTTCTGGTTTGGGGCTGGGCAAATTAACAGCAGCCTTTATCCTTATTACTTCTCTGTTCTTATGTTTAAGTGTTTATTGTCAGATGAAGGTTAATGTGAAAAAATTAAGTGTATGAATAGGTTTGGGTCTATGCATGGTTTTGTATGGGGTTTTAGACCACAAAGTTTGTGGGACAAGATTTTCCGGTTTACTATACCATATGTGTGTGAGGTATAATTATGTATGGGGTTTGGTTAGTAAGCCCTTTAATGTGCGAGAGTTTGTTATAAATATTGTTTTTGGATTCTTGTATTATGTATTTTACATTGCATGTTGGTTCCTGTTTTCTGTATCAACATTATTGTATTAGAGGGGGTTACATATTAATAATAGTAATGAAACAAATACAATCCTGTTTTCTCTGGGTTTATTGTGTAAGGATTCTATGTTCCTTCGGTTTCAATTGGTTAGGATCTAAGTGTCCCATAACTTAACCAGAATAATTAGTACCCTGACATAGGGGTATGTTGGGGTTTGTTTTTGTTTGTAGCGTTTATGGTGAGTTTTGGGGTAATCTTGTGATGTTGTATTGTATGTATGTTTTTGTTGTATAGGACATGTCAGGTAGTTACATTTGTATATTGCAAACTATGTAAGTTTTTTTTGGTGTGTTTTCTTTGGGTACAATGGCGTGGCGGCAACTATTAATGTATTGATAAAACTTTAGTGCGGTTTTGTCTTAGCGTGTATTGTTTTGCCTAAACACAAGATGTTATAACTGTTCCCGCCAGGAATAACTTGGGTAACTAGTTAGAACAAAAGAATGTTTTGTATCCTGATACTTTAGATATGCATCTTTGTACTTTTGTAAGGTTTCTGATAAAATAATAAAAAAAAAATGGCAAGAGAGAGCTTGAGTCCAATAAGCCAGGTGTTTAGTGAACATTTTTAGATCAGAGTGCGTTGAGACAAAAGATATATGAGGACTTGTCGTGCTGCGTGACATGTGAGAAGGAAAAACATATACGAAGTATTTAAGGGACAACGGTTACCCGGATTAGAATCGCGGAAGTAGGAAAAACAGACTGTTATTGTGATAGGAGAATCCAAGGAGGGCACAGTTGCGGAGCCATTGGAATTGTCGGACAAAATAACTACTGAATTAATGCTGTTTTGCCAGTTTGGGGTCTCACCGCTATCTTGGTGAGAGACGGGGGGCATAGAGGATGAGAAAAAAATATGTTTATAATGATGTACAAATACTATTTAAAGCAGGCAATAAAAATCGCTGTAGAATTTATATAGCGATTTTGGTTTCATCCAGGACGGTCCATTACGGAGGGGTTTTACCAACAGATCAGCAGCAGAGAACCTTCCTTAAGCCATATTGACGGTCACAAAGTAGTGAGTGGTGGTCAAAAAACTGTCATTTGTCTTGAGATTATTCTCTCGAGGATCTTACCAGTGATTGACAGGAGTGACACTGGTTTGTAGTTGCTGATTTCTGCTCTGCTCTTTTGTGAACAGGGATTACATTTGCCTCTTTCCACAGAGAGGGCCATTTCCCACTGTACTGGCAGTGCTGAAGATGCGAGTTAGAGGTGCTGCTAGCTGGTCTGCACATTTTTCTCTCTTCTCTCTCTCTCTCTCCTCTCTCTCTCCCCTCATTTTCTCTCTCTCTCTCTCTCTCTCTTTTCTCCTCTCTCTCTCTCTCTCTTCTCTTTCTCCGATACTTTCAATATACTGTCACAAACTACATCCTTTCCCCTAAAGTAGGATGTAGCTTTTCTCCCGTTTCCTTTACATGGTATTATCTACATTAAACTTCATCAGTCATCTTTCGCTTCATATGCTAAGTTTATTCAAGTTGTCTTTTATAAATTTACAGCGATTTTTATTGCCTGCTTTTAATAGTATTTGTACATCATTAGTAAACATATTTTTTTTTTCACCATGCCCACCGTCTCCACCAAGATAGGGTGACCCAAACTTGGAAACAGTCATTAATTCAGTAGTTATTTTGTCCAACAATTCTAATGGCGCCGAACTGGGCCTCCTTGATTCTCCTTCACAATACAGTCTGTTTTTCCCACTTCCGCGATTCAAATTTCCGGTTAACCGTTGTCCCTGAATTACTTCGTATATGTTTTCTTCCCACATGTCAGCAGCACCGACAAGTCCTATAAATCTTTTGTCTCAACTCACTCTGATCAAAAATGTTCACACCTGCTTTTTGGAAGCTCAAGCCTCTCTTGCCAATTAGATCATTTTTTATCCCCTCCCTCCCGCCCTTCCTGAAATAACTCGTACCACCTTCTTCATTTGCCTATGGGAAAAAAAACAATATATATATATATATTTTATATATATATATTTTATAAAATAATATAAAATTTTAAAATTAAAACCCAATATATTATTTTAAATATATATAAAATAATATATATATTAGATTATTTTAAAATATATATAAAAATATAAAAAATATATATATATTATATATATATAAAATAAAATTATATATAAAATAATTTATGCAAAACAACCACGTAAAAAATTGAAAAAATCCCCCCCCTTTTGTTTACTCACTTATAAAGGGAACATCGTTTCCTTGATAAGTGGTAGTCACAAAAGGGCGCTTAAAATTTCTCAAATTTTTCCACGTGGTTTTTTTGCATATTTTTAAATAAACCTTTTTTTTACTGTGATTTTTTATTGCATTTTACATATATTTTTATATAAAAAAAAAATTTTTAATATTTTTATATATATATTTAAAATATATTTATATATATATATATTATATATATATATATTTTTATTAAAATGATATATATATGTATATATTATACATTTATAACATATATTTATATAAAATATATATTTATAAAAAAATTTATATAAAAATTTTATATATATAACATATATTTTATATATTTTTGTATATTTTAAATTTAATTTAAAAAATATATAAAAAAAATATGTATATATAATATATATATATATAAATTTATATATATTATGTATGTTTATATATATAATTTTAAATTTTTTTTATATATATATATATATATATATATAATATATATATATATATTTTAAAATATAAAAAAAATATAAATATAAAATGGGGTGTGTGTGTGTATGTATATATTTTGTTTAAAAATTTATTTTATATATATATATATATTATATATATAAATTTTATTATATATATATATATATTTTATATATATATATTTATGTATATATATATATATATACTATGTATGTTTTTTATATATTTAATAAATTTATATTTTATATATTATATATATATATTTTTATATATATAAATGTATATATATAAAGTTTATATAATATATAGGGAAGTCCCCAAAACCTTTAAAGCGGGAAAGGGGGAACCCTCATCCTCAGAGAAGACTTTTAAAAGAAACCTCGGGGAAAAACTAAAAGGTTCCCCCCGGAGCGTTTGATTATTTTCTTCTCCCCCACCCCTTTATTTCATATTCTGGGGAAATTTTTTTAATAACAGAATGCTTTTGCAAAAAAAACAAAAACATGAATAAAATTTGGTACAATGTTTTTAAAGACATAAATTTCCCCCAGCTCCCCCGAACCCAGACCCCGAGACAAGTATGCAGCAAGTTTTTCCCCCTCTGGAGGGCCCTGCGAGGCTTTTGGGGGGAAAAAAAAAAATTGAAAGTGGCTGCGTTTGGTTTTGTCAAATGAGCCCGGGCCCCCAAATTTTTTTAAAAGGGAAACGTGGGGGAAAAATTTTTTCCCCTTAAATCCCAAGGCCCTCTGATCCCACGGGGGACAAATTTTTGGGCTTATGCCCCCAAAAATTCCGGATTTTTAACTCCTCCCTGTGGTCAGCAGCTCCTCCCGGCCCGCCAACACGGGAAAAGGGATATAGGTGTCATCCAGTGGGGACACACAGGAAATAGCCCCATGCTAAGGGGTTTTCCATTTTTCCCAAAGGGTTAGATGGTAAACCCGCCCGGGGGCGGTTGCTAGGTTGTGGGTTTTGGGGGTGAAGTGATTGGGGCCCCTCTGGCGGGGAACCCCGCTTTTGCAACTTTTTCTTTCATGAGTCGTTGACCTAAATTGTTTCTTGCATGCCACCCCTTGGGTTTTTGGAACATTTAAAAACAGGTAGACCAAAAAGGTTTGGGCTTGCCTTCGCCGAAAAACCACGTATTTTCTATGTGAAATTGGGACATCAAGGCGCGAGCCAATAAAATACAGGGGGTTTCCTTAGGGGGCGGGTCGTTTCCCCTTTGCCGATATGGGAATTTTTGTAAAACTTCCCGGATTTGGAGGGTGCTCTCACAGCCGGGAGACGGGCTGTCCCCCTTATCTAAAGCTGCACCCTTTGAGCATTTTTGGCAAGAAACCTTTTTAAAGCGATTGTGCCATCCCAGCTTGATTTGTTTGTGCCCAATGCTGCCTGGGGTTTGGTACGGGAAAAAGCCAGGGTCCCATTCATGAGGGGACTGGGATGAAGGGTTTCCGTAAATTTCTGCTGAGTCACTGAGGTTATCAGGAAGAATTTGTCTTTTCAACTCGTTTGATGCTTTGGGAAAAAGGATACGAAAGGAATTTTGAGCAATCTGGGGGGATCGGGGTACTCCTAGCCTCCCCACGTGACCGGGAAATGAGGGTTGGAACCATGTCCACTTCCAAAGGGGAAAGGGTTTAACACACCTCAAACATGGGCTTAAGGAGAGAGTCTATCCCCTTTAGTTTTGGGGCTGGGTGAAAAGGTGGGGAGCATCTCAGAAAGGGCGGTAAGTTTTGGGGTTGACAGGCACCTGATGAGTAGGGAGAAAGGGATCCTGTATTTTTTTCATTCCCGCTTTTTCCCTCGTCCGGAGGTCTGAGACTTTTTTTTCCCAGGGTCAGTTGTGCATTGGACCCAAAGGGGCACCAAGGAGAGGGCTATTGGCTGGATCAATTTGGGTCGTTTTCCTGGTAAAAACCCGGGAACCCCAAA
The DNA here is from genome assembly GCF_026875155.1 of Cherax quadricarinatus. Classification (NCBI taxonomy): domain Eukaryota; kingdom Metazoa; phylum Arthropoda; class Malacostraca; order Decapoda; family Parastacidae; genus Cherax; species Cherax quadricarinatus. The sequence continues at coordinate 40,695,520 of NC_069403.1, read as the reverse complement.
ATTCTGGGGTCATCTGTCGATTTGGTTTGAAAAAATATTTCACATTTGGGGGGGTTAAAAAAAAGGCCCCCGGCTTTCCCCCATGTCTTTTAAATTTTTCTTAAGTCCTCAAGGGGGAGATTTTTGTTTTGCCAGTAGGGGAAAAATCATCCAGAAACCAGATATTTAGTCCCTGGGGATGCTTCTGCGACTTCCCTTTATGCCAAACAGAATTGAAAAGGGGGGGAAAAGGGGCCCCCTGTTGCACCCCCACATGAGCAATTTTTAGGTCCCCAAACAATAGTTTGGAACCCCCCACTACCAAAACCCCCGATTTTTGAAGAATAAAGGGGAAAGGGGAAATTTCTATAAATGCTTGGAGGCAGCTCCCCTTTTTTGACCCGAGTTGAAAGCATTGGCAAAGTCCCAATTTTAACCCCCGGGTATTTTATCGGGCATGGGTTTTTGTTAAATTCTCGGGCTGCATGGGCAGGGTGCTTTACCCCGCCTGTTGAACGCCGAAACTGAGCTGAGTTGGTTTCTGCATTGCAGCAGCAATGCTCAATATATATAAAATTTACAATATATTTAAAATATAAATATATAAATTATATATATATTTATATAAATTTAAATTTATATTTTTATATTATATAATATAAGATTATATATATATTATATATAAATTTATATAATATAATAATAAATTTTTATATAAATTTATTTTAAAAATATATATATATATATATATATTTTTATATATATATATTTATAGGCCCAAAAAAACCACTCTGAAAGAAAAAGAGGAAAAAATTTCCCAAACGCTTTTTGTGACTACTCCATTAAACAAGGAGTTCCCCATCAGGGGGCTGTTTAGAAAAAATTAATACTGGAACGGAAAAAGAAAATTTTTTTCCCGGGGAGAGGCAATGGTTTACAAATAGGCGCGAGAGTTTTTCACAAATGGGGAAAAAATCAGAATAAGAGCACTTTACATGCGGTGTTCCCCAGGGGGGCGTGGTTTTGGGGCCCCTTGTTGTTCACAGTTTTACATAAACGACAGAGATGAGGGAATAAAAAACGACATAAGAAAATTTTGCTGATGACACCAAAATAGGCCGTCTAATTCCATTCTAATGAGGACATTAGAGAACCCCAGGATGTTATGAATAGACTGATGCAATGGTCGGAGAAGTGGCAGATGCAGTTTAATATAGACAAATACAAAGTTCTAAGTATTGGACAGGATAATAACCATGCCACAATAAACTAATAATGTAGATCTTAATATTACGGATGCAAAAAGATTTAGGAGTTCTGGTTAGGAGTAATCGGAAACCAAGACAACAGTGCATAAGTGTTCGCAATAAAGCTAACCAAATTTCTTGGCTTCGTATCAGAAGTATAAATAATAGAAGTCCTCAAGTTGTTCTTCAGCTCGATGTATCTTTGGTTAGGCCTCTTTTTAGTTTAATGCTGCGCAGTTTTGGTCACCGTATTACAGAATGGAAAATAAATGCACTGGAAAACGTACAGAGGAGGATGACAAAGTTGATCCCATGTATCAGAAATCTCCCGTATAAGGACAGACTGGGGCCCCGAGTCTGCACTCTCTAAAAAGGCGTAGAATTAAGAGGGTATAAATTAAGGTGTATAAATGGAAAACAGGAATTGATAGAAGGGATGTAAATAAAAATATCTAAACATAGACAGGAGTCGCAGCAATGATTTAAATTGGAAAAATTCCGATTCAGGAAGGATATGGAAAGCACTGGTTTTTTGGTAAAATAGTTGTGGATGAGTGGAACAAATTTCCGAGTACTGTCTAGAAGCTAAGACGTTGTGTAGTTTTAAAAGTAGATTGGTGAATTGCATGAGTGGGTGTGGCTGGGTGTGAGTTGAACCTGCCTAGCTTGTGCTACTAGGTCGGATGCCTTGCTCCTCCCTTAAGTGACGTGACTGACCTGACTAGATCAAGGCGTTGGCTTAAGCCGGGGGGAGATCTGGACCTGTCTCGCATAGGCCAGTAGGCCTGTTGCAGTTTTTCCTTTTTTCGTATGTTCTTATGTCAAATATCTGATATATTCACAGGTGATCTGAAAACCTCCGGGTAATAACTTTTTAACTTTATTCGTGTGAGTGGAAATGAAACCTTAACGTCTTATCCATGGTTCTTTGAAAAATAACTGCGCACTCGTAACATACGAGAGACAAGCCAATATTTTATTACTGATTATGTTTTAAGGAAAACAATATAATATTAAAGGCCATAAATATTTACTTGTGATTATTGATTCCAAAAAAAAGTAGTTAGAAATTCATCAACTTAATGTACCTCGACATCCGTACGTGAAAAGGAAGATAAGAGGGCAATTTTATATATATATACAAAATATAATTATATATTATATATAATATATATATATATATAAAATTTTATATATAATATATATATATATATATATATATACATATATACATACATTATATAATTATATAAAATTATATATATATTATATATAAATATATATATATATATATATAAAATTTTATATATAATTATATATACATTTATATTTATATATTTTTTTATTATCACACTGGCCGATTCCCACCAAGGCAGGGTGGCCCGAAAAAGAAAAACTTTCACCATCATTCACTCCATCACTGTCTTGCCAGAAGGGTGCTTTACACTACAGTTTTTAAACTGCAACATTAACACATTAGCATTGCTGCTGCAATGCTGAAACCAACTCAGCTCAGTTTCGGCGTTCAACAGAGCTGTGAAGCAGCTGCCCATGCAGCACGAGTATATATCAAAAACATGTCCGATGAAATAGCCTTGGTCAAATTCGACTTTGCCAACGCTTTCAACTCAGTCAGAAAGGATGCTGCTCTCCAAGCAGTTTATAGAAACTTCCCTTCTCTTTATCTCTTCATAGAATCGTGTTGTAGTGTGACTTCCAAACTATTGTTTGGGGATCATGGAATTGACTCATGTGAGGGCGTGCAACAGGGGGACCCTCTCGTCCCCTTTCTATTCTGTTTGGTCATCAAGGAAGTCGCAGAAGCACTCTCCAGGGAGCTCAATATCTGGTTTCTGGATGATTGTACCCTAGCTGGCACAACAGAATCTCTCCTAGAGGACATAAGTAAAATTAAAGACATGGGAGAAAGCCTGGGCCTTTCTTTGAACCCCACCAAATGTGAAATACTTTCTACCAATCGACAGATGATCCAGAATATTAGTGTCGTTTTACCAGGAGCACGAGCCATTGATCCAGCCAATAGCACTCTCCTTGGTGCTTCTCTTGGGTCCAATGCCCTCGATCTGAAACCTAGGAAAAAAAAGTCTCGGACCTCCGGACGATGGAAAGCAGGATGAAAGATACATGATGCCTTCTACCTACTCACCAGGTGCCTGTCAATCCCAAAACTTACCTACTTTCGAGTCTCCCAGCCTTCAGCAGCCCAAAACCAAGGGAATACTCCTCCTTCCTCTGGGGATTTGGTTAATCCTTCCCTTGAAGATGGACATGGTTAAGCCTCATTTCCGGTCCGCTTGGGGGCTAGGAGTACACGATCCTCCAATTTTGCTCTACCGCTTTCCTATCCTCTTCCATAGCATCAAACAGTTGATGAGACAAATTTTCCCAATAACCTCAGGACTCACGGGAATACGGGACCCTGCATGCCGTGCCCTACTAAAGGGGAGACTCTTGCCGCTCCATACCAAAACCCCAGGCGCATTGGGTCACAAAAAAGTCAAACTGGGTGGCCAAATGCTCAGGGGTGCAACACAGATAGGGAGGGCCCCTCTCCAGGTGTGAGGCACGTCCTCCGGAACTTCCTCCAAACAGTTCCAATCGGGAGGGAACACGCTCGACCCTAAGACCCCTTATTTCAGTGGCCTGCGCCTTGATGTCCCCAAATTTACATAGAAAACGTGTATTTTTCGGCGAAACGCAAGCAACCAATATGGGCTACTGACTTAACTGTTCCAAAAACCCAAGGGGTGACATGCAAACCATTGAGGTCAAATACATCTAAAGAGAAAACCCTTTTCTACAGCTGGTTCCCACCGGAAAGGGGGCCCCCCAACACTAGCACCAACATACCCACAACCCACAACCCGACGGGGATCACCATTAAAACCTTGGGAAAAATGGGAAACTCTTAGCATGGGACTATACCTGGTTTTCCACACTGGATGACACCTAATCCATCACATTTTTAGGCGACAGGAGGAGCGCTACCACAGGGAGGGTACAAGATCAGGAATACAGGGGGAAAAACCAACAATTTGACCCAGTGGGACAGAACCTTGGGGTCATGGGGTCCACACGTTTTCCCTTTAAAAAATTTGGGGCCAGACTCATCGACACCACCAGGGCAGCCACTTTCATGTTCCCGAACCTAGCATGACCCTCCCGAGGGGAAATGCTTGCTGCATACTTGTTCGTCTGGTTTGAGGAGCTGGGGGAAATTCAGATCTTTAAAAACATTTTACCTTTTTATTCTGTTTGTTTTTTCTGCAAAAGCATTCTGCTTATTTAAAAAATTTCACACAGAATATAAAAAATAGGGAGTGGGAGGAGAAAAAATAATCAAAAAAGCTCCGGGGAGAACCTTTTAAATTTTCCCCCGAGGTACTTTTTTGTCTTCTCTAGATGAGGGGCCCC
>NC_069403.1:40667667-40690359 GCF_026875155.1 Cherax quadricarinatus | reverse complement strand
CTGAGTTGAAAGCGTTGGCAAAGTCGAATTTGACCAAGGCTATTTCATCGGACATGTTTTTGATATATACTCGTGCTGCATGGGCAGCTGCTTCACAGCTCTGTTGAACGCCGAAACTGAGCTGAGTTGGTTTCAGCATTGCAGCAGCAATGCTAATGTGTTAATGTTGCAGTTTAAAAACTGTAGTGTAAAGCACCCTTCTGGCAAGACAGTGATGGAGTGAATGATGGTGAAAGTTTTTCTTTTTCGGGCCACCCTGCCTTGGTGGGAATCGGCCAGTGTGATAATAAAAAAATATATAAATATAAATGTATATATATATATATATATATATATATATATATATATATATATATATATTATAATATATATTTATAAAATATATATATATATATATATTATATATTGTATGTATATATGTTATATATATATATATATATATATATATATATATATATATATATATATATATATATTTATATATATATATATATATATATGTATATATATATATATATTGCCCTCTTATCTTCCTTTTCACGTACAGGATGTCGAGGTACATTAAGTTGATGACTTTCTAACTACTTTTTATATGGAATCAATAATCACAAGTAAATATTTATGGCCTTTAATATTATATTGTTCCTTAAAACATATCAGTAATAAAATATTGGCTTGTCTCTCGTATGTTACGAGTGCGCAGTTATTTACAAAGAACCATGGATAAGACGTTAAGGTTTCATTTCCACTCACACGAATAAAGTTACAAGTTATTACCCGGAGGTTTTCAGATCACCTGTGAATATATCAGATATTTGACATAAGAACATACGAAAAAAGGAACACTGCAACAGGCCTACTGGCCTATGCGAGACAGGTCCAGATCTCCCACCGGCTTAAGCCAACGCCTTGATCTAGTCAGGTCAGTCACGTCACTTAAGGGAGGAGCAAGGCATCCGACCTAGTAGCACAAGCTAGGCAGGTTCAACTCACACCCAGCCACACCCACTCATGCATTCATCCAATCTACTTTTAAAACTACACAACGTCTTAGCTTCTATGACAGTACTCGGAAATTTGTTCCACTCATCCACAACTATTTTACCAAACCAGTGCTTTCCTATATCCTTCCTGAATCGGAATTTTTCCAATTTAAAATCATTGCTGCGACTCCTGTCTATGTTAGATATTTTTATTTACATCCCTTCTATCAATTCCTGTTTTCCATTTATACACCTTAATCATATCCCTCTTAATTCTACGCCTTTCTAGAGAGTGCAGACTCGGGGCCCTCAGTCTGTCCTTATACGGGAGATTTCTGATACATGGGATCAACTTTGTCATCCTCCTCTGTACGTTTTCCAGTGCATTTATATCCATTCTGTAATACGGTGACCAAAACTGCGCAGCATAATCTAAATGAGGCCTAACCAAAGATACATCGAGCTGAAGAACAACTTGAGGACTTCTATTATTTATACTTCTTGATACGAAGCCAAGAATTCGGTTAGCTTTATTGCGAACACTTATGCACTGTTGTCTTGGTTTCCGATTACTCCTAACCAGAACTCCTAAATCATTTTTGCAATCCGTAATATTAAGATCTACATTATTTAGTTTATGTGTGGCATGGTTATTATCCTGTCCAATACTTAGAACTTTGTATTTGTCTATATTAAACTGCATCTGCCACTTCTCCGACCATTGCATCAGTCTATTCATAACATCCTGGGGTTCTCTAATGTCCTCATTAGAATGAATTAGACGGCCTATTTTGGTGTCATCAGCAAATTTGCTTATGTCGCTATTTATTCCCTCATCTCTGTCGTTTATGTAAACTGTGAACAACAACGGGCCCAACACTGACCCCTGTGGAACACCGCATGTGATGTGCTCTTATTCTGATTTCTCCCCATTTGTGCAAACTCTCTGCTGCCTATTTGTCAACCATGCCTCTACCCAGGAAAAAATTTCTCTTCCTGTTCCATGTGACTTAAGTTTTCTCAACAGCCTCTGATGTGGAACTCCTTGATAATGTGAGTAGTCACGAAAGCGCTTGGAATTTCTCTATTCTTTCAGAGTGGTTGTTTTGCATATATATATATATATATATATATATATATATATATATATATTTATATATATATATATAATATATATATATATATATATATATATAATATATAATAATATATATATATATATTTATATATATAATATATATATATATAAATATATATATATATATATATATATATATATATATATATATATATATATATATATAAATATATATGTATATATAATATATTGCAGCATTGCTGCTGCAATGCAGAAACCAACTCAGCTCAGTTTCGGCGTTCAACAGAGCTGTGAAGCAGCTGCCCATGCAGCACGAGTATATATCAAAAACATGTCCGATGAAATAGCCTTGGTCAAATTGGACTTTGCCAATGCTTTCAACTCAGTCAGAAAGGATGCTGCTCTCCAAGCAGTTTATAGAAACTTCCCTTCCCTTTATCTCTTCATAGAATCGTGTTGTAGTGTGGCTTCCAAACTATTGTTTGGGGACCATGAAATTGACTCATGTGAGGGCGTGCAACAGGGGGACCCTCTCGCCCCCTTTCTATTCTGTTTGGTCATCAAGGAAGTCGCAGAAGCACTCTCCAGGGAGCTCAATATCTGGTTTCTGGATGATTATACCCTAGCTGGCACAACAGAATCTCTCCTAGAGGACATAAGTAAAATTAAAGACATGGGGGAAAGCCTGGGCCTTTCTTTGAACCCCACCAAATGTGAAATAGTTTCTACCTATCGACAGATGATCCAGAATATTGGTGCCGTTTTACCAGGAGCACGAGCCATTGATCCAGCCAATAGCACTCTCCTTGGTGCTCCTCTTGGGTCCAATGCCATCAATCTGATCCTAGGAAAAAAAGTCTCAGACCTCCGGACGATGGAAAGCAGGATGAAAGATACAGGATGCCTTCTACCTACTCATCAGGTGCCTGTCAATCCCAAAACTTACCGACTTTCTGAGATGCTCCCCAGCCTTCAGCAGTCCAAAACTCAAGGGATATGACTCTCTCCTTAAGACCATGCTAGAGAGTGTGTTGAATCCTTCCCTTGAAGATGGACAGTGGTTGCAAGCCTCACTTCCGGTCACGCTTGGGAGGCTAGGAGTACGCAGATCCTCCCAGATTGCTCTACCATCTTTCGTATCCTCTTCCAAAGCATCAAACGAGTTGATAAGACAAATTCTTCCTGATAACCTCAGTGACTCAGCAGCAATACAGGACCCTAGCTATGCCAGTGCCATCACTGAATGGGAGACCCTGGCTGCTCCAGTACCAAACCCTAGTGCAGCATTGGGTCACAAACAGTCAAGCTGGGATGGCACAATCGCTGAAAAGGTGCTTGCCAACATGCTCAGGGCTGCAGCATCAGATAGGGAGACAGCCCGTCTCCAGGCTGTGAGAGCACGTCACTCCGGGAAGTTTCTACAAACAGTTCCCATATCGGCAATGGGAACACGACTCGACCCTAAGACCCTCTGTATTGCATTGGCTCTGCGCCTTGATGTCCCAATTCACATAGAATATACGTGTGTTTGCGGCGAAGCGCAAGCAGACCAATATGGTCTACATGATCTTAACTGTTCCAAAACCAAGGGCTGGCATGCAAGACACATTGAGGTCAACGACATCATGAAGAGAACCGTTGCTACAGCTGGATTCCCAGCCGAGAGGGAGCCCCAATCACTAGCAGCCACCAATACCCACAACCTAGCAACCGCCCCGACGGGATCACCATCTAACCTTGGAAGAATGGCAAGCTCTTAGCATGGGACTATACCTGTGTGTCCACACTGGATGACACCTATATCCATCACAGTGTTGGGCGACAGGGAGGAGCTGCTGACCACAGGGAGGAGTACAAGATCAGGAAGTTTAGGGACATAAGCCAACAATTTGTCCCAGTGGGATCAGAGACCTTGGGATCATGGGGAAAAAGTGCCACACGTTTCCTTAAAGAATTGGGTTCCAGACTCATCGACACCACCAGCGCAGCCACTTTCATGTTCCAGAGCCTCAGCATGGCCATCCAGAGGGGAAATGCTTGCTGCATACTTGTCTCGCGTCTGGCTTCGTAGGAGCTGGAGGAAATTCATGATCTTTAATACATTGTACCATTGTATTCATGTTTGTGTTTTTCTGCAAATGCATTCTGCTTATTAATAAATGTTCACACAGAATATGAAATATAGGGAGTGGTAGGAGAAGAAAATAATCAAACAGCTCCGGGGAGAACCTTGAGTTTTCCCTGAGGTACGTTTATTGTCTTCTCTGAGGATGAGGGTCCCCATTCCAGCTATAGAGGTGGTACTTCCCTATATATTATATAATACATTATATATATATACATATATATATATAATATATATATATATATATATTATATATTATATATATATATATATATATATACATACATATGTATATATATATATATATACATATATATATATATATATATATATATATATATATATATATATATATATATATATATATATATATATATATATATATATATATACATATATATACATACACACACACACACATATATATATATATATATAATATAATATATATATATATATATATATATATATATATATATATATATATATATATATATATATATATATATATACATACATATATATATATATATATATATATATATCTATATATATATATACATATTTAAAATATATATTTATATATATAAATATATATATATACATATATATATATATATATGTATATATATATATAAATATATATAATATATATATAATATATATATATATATATATATGTATATATAGTATATATATATATATTATACATATATATATATATATTATATATTATATATATATATATAATATATATATATATAATATATATATATCATATAATATATATATATATATTTATATATATAATGTATATGCAATAAGTCACAGAAAAGGTGATTTCAGATATGCAAAACAACCTGTGGAAAAATAGAGAAATTTCAAGCGCTTTCGTGACTACTCACATTATCAAGGATCGATGTTCCTTGATAATGTGAGTAGTCACGAAAGCGCTTTGAATTTCTCAATTTTTTCACAGTGGTTGTTTTGCATATATATATAAAATATATATATATTATATATATATATATATATATATATATATATATATATATATATATATATATATATATATATATATATATATATATATATAATGTTTTTATCTATAGGCAAATGAAGAAGGTGGTACGAGTTATTTCAGGAAGGGCGGGAGGGAGGGGATGAAAAATGATCTAATTGGCAAGAGAGGCTTGAGCTTCCAATAAGCAGGTGTGAACATTTTTAGATCAGAGTGAGTTGAGACAAAAGATTTATAGGACTTGTCGTGCTGCTGACATGTGAGGAAGAAAACATATACGAAGTAATTCAGGGACAACGGTTACCCGGATTAGAATCGCGGAAGTGGGAAAAACAGACTGTATTGTGAAGGAGAATCAAGGAGGCACCAGTTCGGCGCCATTAGAATTGTTGGACAAAATAACTACTGAATTAATGACTGTTTCCAAGTTTGGGTCACCCTATCTTGGTGAGAGACGGTGGGCATGGTGAAAAAAAAAATATGTTTACTAATGATGTACAAATACTATTAAAAGCAGGCAATAAAAATCGCTGTAAATTTATAAAAGACAACTTGAATAAACTTAGCATATGAAGCGAAAGATGACTGATGAAGTTTAATGTAGATAATACCATGTAATGGAAACGGGAGAAAAGCTACATCCTACTTTAGGAAGGATGTAGTTTGTGACAGTATATTGAAAGTATCGGAGAGAGAGAGAGAGAGAGAGAGAGAGAGAGAGAGAGAGAGAGAGAGAGAGAGAGAGAGAGAGAGAGAGAGAGAGAGAGAGAGATGAGAAAATGTGCAGACCAGCTAGCAGCACCTCTAACTCGCATCTTTCAGCACTGCCTAGTACAGTGTAAATGGCCCTCTCTGTGGAAAGAGGCAAATGTAATCCCTGTTCACAAAAAGAGCAGAGCAGAAATCAGCAACTACAAACCAGTGTCACTCCTGTCAATCACTGGTAAGATCCTCGAGAGAATAATCTCAAGACAAATGACAGTTTTTTGACCACCACTCACTACTTTGTGACCGTCAATATGGCTTAAGGAAAGGTTACTCTGCTGCTGATCTGTTGGTAAACCTCTCCAGTAAGTGGCACCAGTCACTGGATGAATCCAAAGTCAGCTGTGTGGTAGCACTGGACATTGCTGGCGCTTTCGACTGGGTGTGGCACCAGGGCCTCTTAGCAAAACTTGAAGCACTGGGAATTGCAGGCTCTATGTTATGTCTCCTCAGTGATTACCTTCATGGTAGATCTTAAAGTGTAGTTCTCAATGGAACGGAATCAGCAAGACATCCTATTGGGGCAAGTGTTCCATAAGGAAACGTACTGGGACCATTGTTATGGAATGTCTACTTCAACGGCCTTCTTCATCTCGTCCCAGAATCACATGCATATACAGACGGCTGTACACTGACATTCAATTATCCAAGAGAAGAAATGCCAGCTGCTCTAAGCTACATATATCACCAGCTGAGAGCTATATCAGCTTGGGGAAATAGATGGCAAGTAACATTTGCACCTGAGAAAACGCAAATGAAGATCGTCTCTAGGCACCATGATGTTAATGCTGGTGAAGTAGTAAGGATGAATGGGAGGCTGTTGGCACCTGGAGAAGAATTTGATATCGTTGGGGTGAAATTTGACTCCAAACTAACCATGAAGAACCATGTTGTAAGTCTTGCAAACAAGGCAGCCAGGAAGCTTACAGCACCTCGCCGTATCTCGCATCTGCTTGACAGTAGGGGTTGCAAGATTCTGTACGAGGCACAAGTATGCTCACACCTTGAGTATGCTCCACTTTCTTGGTTTGGCTACCCCTCCCCCCCTCTCATCTGCGACTGCTTGACAGAGTACAGAACAGAGCAAGACGTCTCATCTCTTGCCTGGACCCATCCTGGATAGATCTGTCATTTCAGCAGAGCCTTCAACATAGGAGGGATGTGGGTGGCCTTACTGTTATGTACAAGGCCAATATTGTCAAAGTACCACACTTGGATCCACTTCGAGGGCAGCGCGAAACAAGCTTTTATGCCACAAGACGGGCAGAAAGCAGCAACTTCCATCTGTGATCATATATACCCAGGATGACTCGAGTATGGAACACATTCTTACAGGATAATGATGTCAACGAGATAAAGTCAGTTGATCACATGAAAATGCTGGCCCACAGATGGCTCCAACTTCATCCTGTTCCCTACTTGCATGTCTCATAACAATAAAAATGCTTTCAAATGAGCTGATGTAGGTAACAGCTCTTAGCTTGCCAATAAAGTTAGGAATCCTTAACCTGTAAATAGCTTGTCAATAAAGCTAGGGATCCTTAACCTTGGCAAACCCTGTGTAAAAAAAAAAAAAAGCGAGTGAGACAGACAGATAAAGGTGTCGCTTAATTAACAAAATATTGTAAGTTAACGAAACTGCGAGAGAGTCATATGCTAAACGGCTAAACTCTGAAATAGCTATCAAATACATGGATGGAAAAATACTAAAAAACGCTGTATGAAATTCATATTTGGCTATAATTGGAATCTGCACACCTGCTCTATATTGACCAGACCTAAAACATGTGGATAACCTTGAAAAAGTCCAGTAACTTCCAGAACCGTTAAAATACGGAAGTCATAACGAAAAATTTAAAATCTCTCCATGCTTAAGAAGGTTGATAAGAGCATAAGAGAAGTAATGATGATTTCACATTTTTTTTTTCACAAAAAATTGCAAAAAAATATTAAAGAAATGGCATTAGATCAAAGGAATAAGACTGATAAGTTGATGACTAAGAAACATGTGCAACATCTGTATATCAGTATATTCACGTGTTGCACAGGTGTTTTAGTCTTCACATATAATGAAAATTTCATAGCAGCAAATGTTGCTCCGTTGCAGAGTGAGAAAGAAGTGTTGATAAAAATTATTTCTACGCAGTATGATGAGAGTTAACTGAATTAAAAGAGGAGATAGTACGTGATGCAGCCATTGAAAATTACATAACATCACTGCTGAATGTTGGCACACCTGCACATAACTGCTGAAGGTTGGCACACCTGCACATCACTGCTGAAGGTTGGCACACCTGCACATCACTGCTGAAGGTTGGCACACCTGCACATCACTGCTGAAGGTTGGCACACCTGCACATCACTGCTGAATGTTGGCACACCTGCACATCACTGCTGAATGTTGGCACACCTGCACATCACTGCTGAATGTTGGCACACCTGCACATCACTGCTGAAGGTTGGCACACCTGCACATCACTGCTGAAGGTTGGCACACCTGCACATCACTGCTGAAGGTTGGCACTCCTGCACATAACTGCTGAAGGATGGCACACCTGCACATCACTGCTGAAGGTTGGCACTCCTGCACATAACTGCTGAAGGATGGCACACCTGCACATCACTGCTGAAGGTTGGCACTCCTGCACATAACTGCTGAAGGATGGCACACCTGCACATAACTGCTGAAGGTTGGCACACCTGCACATCACTGCTGAAGGTTGGCACACCTGCACATCACTGCTGAAGGTTGGCACACCTGCACATAACTGCTGAAGGTTGGCACACCTGCACATCACTGCTGAAGGTTGGCACACCTGCACATCACTGCTGAAGGTTGGCACACCTGCACATCACTGCTGAAGGTTGGCACACCTGCACATCACTGCTGAAGGATGGCACACCTGCACATCACTGCTGAAGGATGGCACACCTGCACATCACTGCTGAAGGATGGCATACCTGCACATAACTGCTGAAGGTTGGCACACCTGCACATCACTGCTGAAGGTTGGCACACCTGCACATCACTGCTGAAGGTTGGCACACCTGCACATCACTGCTGAATGTTGGCACACCTGCACATCACTGCTGAATGTTGGCACACCTGCACATCACTGCTGAATGTTGGCACACCTGCACATCACTGCTGAAGGTTGGCACACCTGCACATCACTGCTGAAGGTTGGCACACCTGCACATCACTGCTGAAGGTTGGCACTCCTGCACATAACTGCTGAAGGATGGCACACCTGCACATCACTGCTGAAGGTTGGCACTCCTGCACATAACTGCTGAAGGATGGCACACCTGCACATCACTGCTGAAGGTTGGCACTCCTGCACATAACTGCTGAAGGATGGCACACCTGCACATAACTGCTGAAGGTTGGCACACCTGCACATCACTGCTGAAGGTTGGCACACCTGCACATCACTGCTGAAGGTTGGCACACCTGCACATAACTGCTGAAGGTTGGCACACCTGCACATCACTGCTGAAGGTTGGCACACCTGCACATCACTGCTGAAGGTTGGCACACCTGCACATCACTGCTGAAGGTTGGCACACCTGCACATCACTGCTGAAGGATGGCACACCTGCACATCACTGCTGAAGGATGGCACACCTGCACATCACTGCTGAAGGATGGCATACCTGCACATAACTGCTGAAGGTTGGCACACCTGCACATCACTGCTGAAGGATGGCACACCTGCACATCACTGCTGAAGGTTGGCATACCTGCACATAACTGCTGAAGGTTGGCACACCTGCACATCACTGCTGAAGGATGGCACACGTGCACATCACTGCTGAAGGTTGGCACACCTGCACATAACTGCTGAAGGATGGCACACCTGCACATAACTGCTGAAGGTTGGCACACCTGCACATCACTGATGAAGGTTGGCACACCTGTACATCACTGCTGAAGGTTGGCACACCTACACATCACTGATGAAGGTTGGCACACCTGCACATCACTGCTGAAGGTTGTCACACCTGCACATCACTGCTGAAGAATGGCACACCTGCACATCACTGCTGAAGGATGGCACACCTGCACATCACTGCTGAAGGATGGCACACCTGCACATCACTGCTGAAGGTTGGCACACCTGCACATCACTGATGAAGGTTGGCACACCTGTACATCACTGCTGAAGGTTGGCACACCTGCACATCACTGATGAAGGTTGGCACACCTGCACATCACTGCTGAAGGTTGTCACACCTGCACATCACTGCTGAAGAATGGCACACCTGCACATCACTGCTGAAGGATGGCACACCTGCACATCACTGCTGAAGGATGGCACACCTGCACATCACTGCTGAAGGATGGCACACCTGCACATCACTGCTGAAGGATGGCACACCTGCACATCACTGCTGAAGGATGGCACACCTGCACATAACTGCTGAAGGTTGGCACACCTGCACATCACTGCTGAAGGTTGGCACACCTGCACATCACTGCTGAAGAATGGCACACCTGCACATCACTGCTGAAGGTTGGCACACCTGCACATCACTGCTGAAGAATGGCACACCTGCACATCACTGCTGAAGGATGGCACACCTGCACATCACTGCTGAAGGATGGCACACCTGCACGTCACTACTGAAGGATGGCACACCTGCACATCACTGCTGAAGGATGGCACACCTGCACATCACTGCTGAAGGATGGCACACCTGCACATCACTGCTGAAGGATGGCACACCTGCACGTCACTACTGAAGGATGGCACACCTGCACATCACTGCTGAAGGATGGCACACCTGCACATCACTGCTGAAGGATGGCACACCTGCACATCACTGCTGAAGGATGGCACACCTGCACGTCACTACTGAAGGATGGCACACCTGCACATCACTGCTGAAGGATGGCACACCTGCACATCACTGCTGAAGGATGGCACACCTGCACATCACTGCTGAAGGATGGCACACCTGCACGTCACTACTGAAGGATGGCACACCTGCACATCACTGCTGAAGGATGGCACACCTGCACATCACTGCTGAAGGATGGCACACCTGCACGTCACTACTGAAGGATGGCACACCTGCACATCACTGCTGAAGGATGGCACACCTGCACGTCACTACTGAAGGATGGCACACCTGCACATCACTGCTGAAGGATGGCACACCTGCACATCACTGCTGAAGGATGGCACACCTGCACGTCACTACTGAAGGATGGCACACCTGCACATCACTGCTGAAGGATGGCACACCTGCACATCACTGCTCTTGTACCTACAAAGTGGTAGCAAATAAGTAAATCTTAACGAGTCATTCACGACCATATATACGACACATGTGTGTGGCACCTGCGTGGCACTCACACCTGATCAAACATGTCATGAACCTTAACAAAGTGCAGAGTTTCGCAAGAAAAGAAGTCCAGGAGCTACAGACTAAAGGAACAGACACAGACTCAAGGAAATGAGCTTAAAATCGTAGAGGACTTAAAGACAAAGGGAGATATAATAACGACATGCGAAATACTGACAGGACTTAAGAGGATCAACAGAAATAGACTGTCGTACAGGCAGAAAACGGGTACACGAGGGCACAGCTAAGGGGTAAAGTCATAGATAAGTAACAGAGATTTGAGAAACTGCATCGTCAGCCTCAGGTCAGTAAGTTAAATGACCTAGACAATGAAACTGTAAAGCAAGGGAAGTACCGGCGAACCTCTAATGAATGAATGTAAAGCAAGGATACTTCCATATTTGGGTTCACGTATTCAGGAGCGGCCAGCGGACAGGCAGAACCAGGAGCGAGGACTCGACCCCTGCAATTACATATAAGTGTAATAAAGTTGGTAGAATTACCGACAATATTTAAAGTAAAAGGACACAAGTGCAACTAATGTGACATTTTATTGTGGCAACGTTTCGCTCTCCAGGAGCTTTGTCAAGCCGTTACAAACAGTACTGCAAGAAAAGAGCTCTTCAGATCATTAATTCTCCACGCACCAACACCGCTCCCAACAAAGTTATAATTCTTCCCAACAACCAGGTTGCACTGAACGTTTCTAAAGTACTTTCACAAGCTAACACCAGAGTCGCCATCGCTTCCAGCACTTCGATAAAGGATCTAACCAGAACAAAATCTAAGCACTACGAACCAGTCAATGCAGGGGTTTACACTATACCCTGTGGAGGCTGCGACAAGATTTATGTAGGTGAAACAGCAAGAAACCTCGACACCCGCCTCAATAAACACATTTACGCATGTAGGAACGATAACTTGAACAACACCTGTGTACAACATCGAAATTCCACCAATCATCTCATGAAGTTCAGGGACGCCCAATTAGTAATCAAAGAAACTAATTTCTGCAGACGCAAGTGCCTTGAATCTTCACTAATCGCTGTTTCTAATACAATTAAACAAAACAAAAGCAGTTTCACCATCTCTGAAGTCTTAGCAAGAATCCTCCTGAAAACAGTAAACCCTGCCATCGCATAGTCTCTCCTGTTAATACTACACAAGCACGTTACAGAGAATGAACACTGAAACAGACCTTCTCTATCCAGCCTCCAATAGAAATATTTGTCTTACCACTTTTTATGTTACCCAAGTAATAGCTTTTATATCCTTTACTCATGTGCAAGTTAATTGTTCTAACATATTGTATTACTACTACTACTACACCTTATATCACTACTACTACTACTACTACTACTACTACTACTACTAGTATTGCACCTCACTCTGAGCCTATATATACCCTCTGTGTCAATGTACTGTTTGCAACGGCTTGACAAAGCTCCTGGAGAGCGAAACGTTGCCACTTGTGTCCTTTTACTTTACATATAAGTGAGTAAATATTAGTGGAGTACGCAGACACACACACACACACATACACATACACACACATACATACATGACAAGGTAACAGAAGTAAGACACGAGAGAGAGGGGTGGGTAGATTGCGTTTTCCTAGACTGCAGGAAGGCCTTTGACACAGTTCCCCACAAGAGATTAGTGCAGAAGCTGGAGGATCAGGCGCATGTAAAAGGGAGGACACTGCAATGGATCAGGGAAAACCTGACAGGGAGGCAGCAACGAGTCATGGTACGTGAAGAGGTATCAGAGTGGGCGCCTGTTACGAGCGGGGTCCCACAGGGGTCAGTTCTAGGACCAGTGCTATTTTTGATATATGTGAACGACATGATGGAAGGAATAGACTCTGAAGTGTCCCTGTTCGCAGATGACGTGAAGTTGATGAGAAGAATTAAATCGGACGAGGATGAGGCAGGACTGCAAAGAGACCTGGACAGGCTGGACATGTGGTCCAGTAACTGGCTTCTCGAATTCAATCCAGCGAAATGCAAAGTCATGAAGATTGGGGAGGGGCAAAGAAGACCGCAGACAGAGTATAGGCTAGGTGGACAAAGACTACAGACCTCACTCAGGGAGAAAGACCTTGGGGTGACCAAAACACCGAGCACATCACCGGAGGCACACATCAACCAAATAACTGCTGCAGCATACGGGGGCCTGGCAAACCTGAGAATAGCGTTCCGATACCTTAATAAGGAATCGTTCAAGACACTGTACACTGTGTATGTTAGGACCATACTGAAGTATGCAGCACCAGTCTGGAACCCACACCTGGTCAAGCACGTCAACAAGTTAGAGAAAGTACAAAGGTTTGCAACAAGGCTAGTCCCAGAGCTCAAGGGAATGTCGTACGAGGAAAGGTTAAGGGAAATCGGACTAACGACACTGGAGGACAGAAGGGTCAGGGGAGACATGATAACGACATACAAGATACTGCGGGGAATAGACAAGGTGGACAGAGATAGAATGTTCCAGAGAGGGGACACAGGGACAAGGGGTCACAACTGGAAGCTGAAGACTCAGACGAGTCACAGGGACGTTAGGAAGTATTTCTTCAGTCATAGAGTTGTCAGCAAGTGGAATAGCCTAGCAAGTGAAGTAGTGGAGGCAGGAACCATACATAGTTTTAAGAAGAGGTATGACAAAGCTCAGGAAGCAGAGAGAGAGAGGACCTAGTAGCGATCAGTGAAGGGGCGGGGCCAGGAGCTGAGTCTCGACCCCTGCAACCACAATTAGGTGAGTACAATTAGGTGAGTACACACGCGCGCGCACGAATGCAGTGGTTCGATCCTCGGCACGGGTGGAAACGTTGTGTATGTTTCCTTGGACCTGCTACCCCTGTCCACCTAGCAATATGTAGGTACCTGGCTGTCGATTGTTGTGGGTGGCATCCTGGGGCATGGGTGTGTACCTTAGAAAGGGCTGGGCTTTGAAATGAGCTGAGGTAGGATGATAGATGTTAGCATATCAAAATGATTTTTGAAAAAGTAATACTCTAACACCACCACCATCATTACCTCCACTACCAAAACCACTACCACCACCTCAATCCACCACCATCACTACCATCTTGACCACCACCACTATCCCCACCATTATCACCACGAAAATCCCCACCACCACCATCCCCACAGTTGCCAAATGTGACATATTTTAAGTGAAGATATCTTCAGAGAATTCTCTGTCAACTTATTGATCCCACTCTAACATCTAACCTGTTTCTGGGTTCGTAACAGTTTGCTGTAAGGTATTCTAGTTTAGTTTTCCCGTAAATCATGTTATATTTACAGTTAACATAAACTGAATAATAAAGAAGAAAACTTCTTACACAATTCTTGGAGAATAACATATTATACTTTCTAATGATACTTATTCTTAATCAGTACATATATGGTGCAATGGGCACATCATTATACAGTAAACTGTAATACTCTTACTATGTACCCTCAGGTACGTTGCTATGAGATTTACTCATTAATATAAGAGTAATATAAAGATTGCACTCTCCTAATTGTAGTTGCAGGGGTCGATTCATAGCTCTTGGCGCCGCCTCTTCACTGGTCGCTACTAGGTCCACTCTCTCCCTGCTAGATTAGCTTTATCATACCTCTTCTTAAAGCTATGTATTGATCCTAACTCCACTACATCACTTTCCAGACTATTCCACTTCCTGGAAACTCTATGACTGAAGAAATACTTCCTAACATCCCTCTGACTCATCTAGGTCTTCAATTTCCAATTGTGGTCCCTGGTTCCTGTGTCCCATCTCTGAAACATCCTGTTTCTATCCACCTTGTCAATTCCTCTCAGTATTTTATATGTCGTTATCATGTACCCCCTACCCCTCTTATCCTCCAGTGTCGTCAGATTGAATTTCCTTAACCACTTCTCGTAGGACATGCCCCTTACCTCCGGGACTAATATTGTTATAAACCTTTGCGGGTTCCAAACTGATGCTGCATACTCCAATATGGGGCTGAGGTACATGGTGAACAGAGTCTTGAACGATTCCTTATTGAGGTGTCGGAACACTATTCTTAAGTTTGCCAGGCGCCTATATAATGCATCAGTTATTTGGTTGATTTTCACCTCAGGAGATGTGCTTGGTATTATACTCACCCCAAGATCCTTTTCCTTGAGTGAGGTTCGCAGTTTTTAGCCCCCTAGCCTGTACTCTGTTTGCTGTCTGCTTTGCCCTTCACTGATCTTCATGACTTTGCACTTAATGGGGTTAAAATCCAGGAGCCAGTTGTTGGATCAGCTTGCAGCTTGTTCAGATCCCTATGTAGTCCTGCCTTTTCCTCATCTGATTGAATTCTTCTCATTAGCTTCACATTGTTTGCAAACAGGAATACTTCTGCATCTATTCCGTCCGTCATGTCATTCACATATACCAGAAACAGCACCGGTTCTAGGACTGACCTCTGTGGAACCCCGCTCTTCACAGGCGCCTCCTCTGACTCTTCGTCACGTACCATGACTCGTTGTTGCCTCCTTGTCAGGTATTCTCTGATTTATATACCTTTTTTGTTGTACATGCCTGATCCTCTAGCTTTTGCACTAAACTCTTATGTGGAACTGTGTCGAAAGGCTTTTTGCAGTCTAAGAAAATTCAATTTACTCACGCCCTTTCTCTTTTGTTTTACTTCGATCACCTTGTCGTAGAACTCCAGTAGGTTTGTGACACAGGATTTCCCTTCCCTGAAACCGTGCTGGTTGTCATTTATAAGCCTGTGTCTTTCTAGGTGCTCCACCAATCTTCTTCTGATAATCTTCTCTATGACTTTGCATACTGGTCTGTAGTTTAATGCCACGTGTCTGTCCCCTTTCTTAAAAGTTAGAACTACATTTGATGTCTTTCACACCTCAGGTAGTTGCACAGTTTCGCTGGATGTGTTGAAGACTGTTGTTATTGGTACACATAGCGTCTCTGCTCCCTCTCTCAGGACCCATGGAGATGTCATTCAGTCCCACTACCTTTGAGGTATCTAGTTCACTTAACAGCCTCTTCTCCTCCTGGGTTGCGTGTATTGTGTCCAGCACTTGTTGGTATTACCCCCCTTTTCCGGCTTTCCAGAGTCCTTTCTGTCTCCAATGAAAATACTTCCTTAAGCCTCGTGTTAAGTTCTTCACATATTACATCATTTCATTTACTGATTTTCTCACCAGGTTTCTTTCACAATAAACCTCAAGCAGGAAAGTCCTCATGTCTGCGTAGTCCCCCTGCGTAGTCTTGCTTCTCTCTCCACCTGTGACTCTACTATATATTAGAAGCTCAGGACCGCATTGTCACTAGCTCCAAGGGGCCTTTCATTCAATGTCTGAAATACTCAAGGTGAATACTAGGCCCAGTCTTGCTGGCTCATTGTCTCCTCTCTGTCCCTCTCTCTCTCTTTCCTTTCTGGTAGTATCCCTAACATGTTGATGCATGAAGTTTTCCAGTCCCACCTCCGTCATCTTTGCTCTCCACGTTTCAGGTCCCTCACGTGGCTCCAGGTTTTCCAAGTCAATCTACTTGTGACTAAAATCACCCACAACTAGTAACTTTGTCCTACCCATGTGCGCCCTTCTGGCCACCTCAGCTACCGTGTTCACCATTGCTCTGTTGCTGTGTATGTGTGTATGTGTGTGTGTGTGTGTGTGTGTGTGTGTGTGTGTGTGTGTGTGTGTGTGTGTGTGTGAGTGTGTGTGTGTGTGTGTGTGTGTGTGTGTGTGTGTGTGTGTGTGTGTGTGTGTGTGTGTGTGTGTGGGACCAAATATTTAGAGAGTCTCCGTGACAAACAGCCTTTGAAAACGTTAAATATCACTAAGTCTAAATAATGCTATGTGAACAGAGTTGCTGAGTTGCGAAATGTAAGCCTGAATGAGGAGAACAGCATTTTCTAAGACAGAACAGAGAATGTAAATGATTTCCTTCACGAACACCAGAGAGAGAGAGAGAGAGAGAGAGAGAGAGAGAGAAGCAGGCCTGTAGATCCGACGTCAGGATACTGGTACCAGCTAGCCCCTGGCACACTGCATAGCAAGCAGGCAGGTGGTGTGCAAGTGCTGGCAGCCAATAAAACTTCTCCAACAGTGAACACAGTGAGAAGTGTAGGTGTTACATCCTACCTACATACTTAGGCAAATGATGCAAGTCAAATAATAATATAAATCATGAAAACATCACCAAACAAAATTTTATGAAAAGTAATGTATATATATATATATATATATATATATATATATATATATAATATATATATATATATATATATTATATATATATATATATATATATACATATATATATATACATTATATATATAATATATATATATATATATATATATATATAATATATATATATATATATATATATATATATATATATATATATATATATATATATATATATATATGCAAGACAACCACTCTGAAAGAATAGAGAAATTCCAAGCGCTTTCGTGACTACTCACATTATCAAGGAACTATGAAAGTAAAGCATCCAAGGAAGCTATATAAGGGGTCTGGCCAGCACCTCACTATCAGATCCCACAACGGTTAAACACGTGACGCGCAGCGACCCAACTTGGATAGGTCCCTTGCACAACTCACCCCCAAGCTATTCTACCCAAGAAAATTTAAAAATTATTATTTGTCCAGTGTATTATTAAATTCTTCCCAAATTCTATTAATTATAAATGGATCTAATTTATATAAACCAAAGGAAATATTCATATTATTGTCAAAACTGCTTTTTATGAAACAAGATTCAATTATATTCCTGTCTACATTGGACTTGCTTGATACTACTTTCTCAACTTTTTGAAAATCAATTGGATGGTTAAAATCTCTTACATGAATAAATAGAGCATTGGAATCTTGTCCAGTTCTAATGCTATATTTATGTTGTTTTAATCTTAGTTCGAGATTTTTACCAGTTTGACCGTAATAAACTTTATCGCAAATTTTACAAGGAATCTTATAGACACATCCATCAGCATTTTGGGGGGAATTCTTTATCAAAAGTTTTTTTTACTGTATCAAGATTTTTGAATACAACTTTAATATTAAAAGTCGTAAGAGATTTTAACCATCCAATTGATTTTCAAAAAGTTGAGAAAGTAGTATCAAGCAAGTCCATGGTCGACAGGAATATAATTGAATCTTGTTTCATAAAAAGCAGTTTTGACAATAATATGAATATTTCCTTTGGTTTATATAAATTAGATCCATTTATAATTAATAGAATTTGGGAAGAATTTAATAATACACTGGACAAATAATTTTTAAATTTTCTTGGGTAGAATAGCTTGGGGGTGAGTTGTGCAAAGGACCTATCCAAGTTGGCTCACCGCGCGTCACGTGTTTAACCGTTGTGGGATCTGATAGTGAGGTGCTGGCCGGACCCCTTATATAGCTTCCTTGGATGCTTCACTTTCATAGTTCCTTGTAATGTGAGTAGTCACGAAAGCGCTTGGAATTTCTCTATTCTTTCAGAGTTTTGCATATATATATATATATATTATATAAATATATATATATATATATATATAATATATATATATATATATATATATATATATATATAATATATAATATATATACTATATATATATATATATATATATACATATATTATATATATATATATATATATATATATTATATATATATATATATATATATATATATATATATATATATATATATATATATATACATATATATATATATAATATATACAAAATGTTCATTGCGTCTTTTTTCAAAGGTCGCAAAACCACACACAATCACCATCATCTTCACCAGCACCATTTTCACCACCACCATCATCTTCATCACCACTATCTCCATCTTTACCATTACCCTCACCTTCACCACCACCATCCCCCCCACTACCACCATCTTCACCACCACCATCACCACCATCACACTACTACCATATAAACCATTACCACCACCACCACCACTGAAACCAGTGAGCCTACATGCCTAATTCCCATAGTTTTTACCAGAGGCCGGGCCTCTCGGTGGGCATGCCTCTACCTCACTCACTCAGCAGCCTAGACTCAGACAACAGGGCTTGACTCCTCTCTCCCCCTGCTGGGCATGGCCCTCCCGGGCCATGGGCACTTAACACACTGCCTGTGTACCCCACGACATTGCAATTAAAGTAAGAAGCCTCCGAAGCTTTTATTATTACTCCCCGCTACCAAGAACGACCCGATAAATCTGGTAAACATTGGTTACAGCGGTGCCTCACAACAATTGTGTTTGCCCAGAGAGAGGGAGGAAAAGGAATGAAGTCGTCTTCACTTCATCACCCAACACAAGAAGCATCCCTCTCTCTACGAGTTATCCTGATGTCGTGTCTGCACGTTTCAGCATCCAGACAGAGGTACAAACAGGATTTGGCCGAAATTTACCGAATTTCTTCATGGCTCCACGCCACAGCATCCCATGCTGTTCAAGTCACGTGTTCAGTGTATGGTTCTGCTGTTGTTCAGCTCAGCAGGGCTAGATCTGCAAGTCAGAGGTGAGTTTGTGGTGATTTCTGCGTCTAGTGTGAGTATCTTGCCGTGTTGTGGGTGGGTGAGGAGGAAGTGGCCAGATCCTCCCTCGCCATACACTCACTCACGCTCCTCGCCACCACACTACCATACACCACCACGCCATCCCTCCCTCTGCTGTGTTTTCTGCTGTTTTTCATGTGAATTCTTTGCCAGAGCTGTGTATCCGAGTGCCTGAAGTCACTCAAGGCCACGTGGATTTACAAGCTATGTGTGGATGACGCCACATGGATCCACTAGCCACGTGGATCTACAAGCCATGTTGGTTACCTAGCCAGACGTCCTTAGCCTTATGCTGTGGTCTGCTGCCTCATCACACTGACGTTACCCACGATGCTGCCCGACTTCATGACGTCACGATGTCTGCCTGACATCACATCACAATGTCATGCCTGACATCACACGATGTCACATCGAGTGTTCTAGCAATTATTTCAGTATTGTCGAGAAGATTGAGAGAAGATATTTCATGTGTTAATTCCTCTCAGTTAGTGTTCTCACATGTTCATGTATAGCTTACTGTCGATTTTTGCACAGAAAAGAGTAATTTGCTAGTGTAAGCCATGTAGTACCGCATGTACAGTGCGGGTGTGTGTAGTTTTCCATGTGTCCTGTGTGGTCTTGAGCCCAGCTGTGTGTCGATATCAGGTCTACACCCAGACCACTGTGTAACACCTCATGTTACTTGTCACCCGGTGTGACCCGCGCATTTGACAGTTGATATTAGTCAGCCCCGAGCGTATGAGCCTTTTGTACAGAAAGCTCTTTATGTTCGCCGCTCGTGATGCCCTGCAGAATCGTACCTGCTACAATTTCCATCAAGATTTGTTTCACTTCACCTCCAGGCCCTCAGAGTGCAGTTATGTGTAGAGAAACAAGTCTGAGGATGCTTAGACTAACCTGTGCTATAACTCCGACTGCCGAGAGAATGACACTCGTCAAGCCGCCTGTCAGCAGGCACTGTGTCAGCCTCGTGTCACAAGCTTCAGTGAGTGTGGAGAAATTTTCTCCAGGAGGGGGGTATCAGCCCCCTTCAGCCCCTTCAGCCCCTTTCAGCCCTGAGGGGCCCAGCCCTCTCAGAAGGGGCAAGCGTCTTGTTTATTGCTACAGTGAGTAATTGATCACAGATGCCGTACGAGTATGCAACGTGGTCAAGTGACCGCCGCTCCTTACAGTGTTGCAGAGTGTATTTTAATAAGAGACAGTACATCTCTTACTTTAGCAGGACAACTAAGGAAAATCCTGCTCCCTCTTTATTACCATAGTAAAGATAGTGGACATTGTTGTCTATGCTTAAGACAGCAAGAATCAAACATTCTGCTTTACTTTATCGAGGAAGTGGCAAGGAAGCAAAAGTACTAGGTCAGCATTTTTTTGTGCAAGGGGCAGTGACGGCATGGGGCGCTATGGCATCTTCAGATTACTTTTGACTCAACTGAGAGTGACACTGACGCCAGGATAACCAACAAAGAACGATCTGTGCGTTAGTGTGAACAAAGTGTCTCATAAAACACAATAAACACTTAAGAGAAGTGTGATCAGCTTCTTTAGTGATAAGATTGTGAACAATAAAGACAAATCTTGTGGAACATAGTGTACCAGTGTGCGTATTCCTAGGCTATGGAAGACGTGGACATCCAAGGACACTTCAGCTTCTATCAAGTCACTGATATCTGTCGAAGGTGTGAAGAACACCATAGCTCACGCTACAAGAGCAAGGTAGGTTACGAATTTCTTGTAGTATGGGGGACTGCGCAGTTCTTGAGTCGCAAGGAGTTTGTAATCAACCTATAGTCGGCAGTGAGGTGCGGACTTTTGAGTCCAAACAAGTATGTAATTTGTCAGCCATCAGTGAATGAAATATGCTGACATAACACCCCCTAGGGGTAATTTATAATCTTACAAATTATAAATCTTTACAGCCCGCTGAGAGATGACTTCGACAGCTTCTCAAGACCTCATCTGCAGGGGCGGCTGATAACCCATTTCTCAACAGTGAGCAGCCTGCACAAAGATGATGTCACTTTGACTGCTGGCTCGCTCACTGCAGTCTGGTGTATGATGTTATGACTCCCAGATGTTTTGCTGAGTCGTCTCTGCCATAAATCACTGTCACGACTCACTCCACACTCGCCGACAGTGACAGTCCCAACGACAGTACCAGTCAAGAAATGTCCTCCTGAGTCGCTTGCCAGAAGTAGTCCTGCCCAGTTGCCGAGAATTGACGACGCATCACTCGAGGGCACCAGCAGGTCGTGCCCCAGGTTGAGTGAAACCTGCAGCGACTCTTACGATGCACCGTTCCAGAGGAACAGCAGCGATGTCTCCTGTATTGCAGTATCTGTCTAGATGCAGGAAGGCATGCAGTGATGTCCATCAAGGCTCACCACCTATGACCACAATGGTTAGCACACCCCACCTGTTTTTTTCTTCCCACCCTGTAGGAAGTTTTTTTTTCTATGTCCATGTACGTATATATACATGTTTTTATTTTGTGTTCTGTGCTCTGTTCCTGCGAGAGAGAGAGACCAAGTTTTTTTTTACTGCCAGTCATGGTCAGGGTCGATCATGTGGTAGGTGGCCGAGCAAAATGTAGCAAGTGAGCCTACATGCCTAATTCCCATAGTTTCTACCAGAGGCCAGGCCTCTCGGTGGGCATGCCAGCCTGCCCACCCCTGCCTCTACCTCACTCACTCAGCGGCCTAGACTCAGACAACAGGGCTTGACTCCTCACTCAGATATGGTAAACACGAGGAAATTAAATCTTCATC
>NC_069403.1:40660167-40662667 GCF_026875155.1 Cherax quadricarinatus | reverse complement strand
GTTATCATTATTCTCATTATTATCACTATTTTGTTATTATCACTATTTTGTTATTATCACTATTAATTTATTATTATTGTTAGGTAGGATTTCTTGTGTATATAGAGTAGAGTTTAAGTCTCGGAACCATCCGGTGAATTGTTCAATTGTTTATGTCCGGCTGTCTGACGTTGGGTCAGGTGATCCAACCTGACGATGCGTCAACAGACTGGCAAGTAGTCAGTCTGCTCCCTGCTCTAGCCCTGACAACTGATCGTATATTGGCTCTTACGGTGTACAGTTTGAATGGTTTTGAGAATTGGACTCTAGAGCTGACTCACTTTGTTCCTCATTACTCTGAAAGATTCTTTTGATATTTATATTCTTGGTCAGTTCAGTAATCCATAGAGATACTTTATGGCCAGATTCAAAGGTCTTGTTAAATCTTGTACCTTTTGTATTTTGAGTTTACAGTCTTGTTAAGACAAAGACGTAAATATTATTGAAGACTTAATTACAGGAAGAATAATTAAACTTCCTTATTAATGTGACATTTCCATGATTTTGAACTAAATGTATATGGTAAATTTATTGTACAAAGTATTAAGTTACATTAACTACAAAGAAAAGATAAAGTATTGTATTTAAATACTTTAATAAATTTGAATATTATTCTATGGAGTTTCCCAGTTGAAATTATTTCCCCTAGACTCTAAAACTTTAAATAACTCGGATCCAAAAATCTTGTTGCATAAGAAATAAATGGTAACAGGCCACATTCTGAAGTTCTTTAAAAAATTTCTTATTCGCAACAATAGTGAAAGTGGTAGTGTGGCACCAGTCTCTTGTCTGAGAGAGGCAAGTGGGATGCCAACCACACACTGCTCTCCCCCACACCCCACCTAATGTGTGTGGCCCGATGGCCTGGTGGCTAAAGCTCCCGCTTCTCACACGGAGGGCCCGGGTTCGATTCCCGGCGGGTGGAAACATTTCGACACGTTTCCTTACACCTATTGTCCTGTTCACCTAGCAGCAAATAGGTACCTGGGTGTTAGTCGACTGGTGTGGGTCGCATCCTGGGGGACAAGATTGAGGATCCCAATGGAAATAAGTTAGACAGTC
Source organism: Cherax quadricarinatus (assembly GCF_026875155.1). Classification (NCBI taxonomy): domain Eukaryota; kingdom Metazoa; phylum Arthropoda; class Malacostraca; order Decapoda; family Parastacidae; genus Cherax; species Cherax quadricarinatus. The sequence continues at coordinate 40,661,566 of NC_069403.1, read as the reverse complement.
CTCGATGACGCACTGACTTTCTTGGGTTATCCTGGGTGGCTAACCCTCTGGGGTTAAAAATCCGAACGAAATCTAATCTTATCTTATCTTAATATGGGGTCAGGTGGAGTAGGCCCTGCAGTTTCCAGATAGCATGAAGACAAATACTAGAAGATAGTTAACAGCCAGCCCTAAGTTTCTAACTGCTGGGAACAGGTCAAGTAACGTAAAAAGTTACATTGCAATCGTGGATCATTACATACCTTCATTTACTACCCTCTAACTAATAAAACAGAGGGAAAAAAACCCTCGTTTGTCAACTGGTATCCCAGAACCTTCCAGAATATGCATGAAATACCCTCAGTGTCAGTCAACATGTCTGGGTGAATTATTCTATTCAGGCTTTCTTATAATAACTAGGCAATTCTTAATAGTAATATCATTTCTATCATTATTATCACTATCACTACTAATATCATTATTATCATTATATTACCAACAACCTGATGTATTAAGCCACTAAACTAGTTGCAGTTACCATGTTGCAACCACCTATGTGTACCTTGTGTACCTTGTACTACGGTATCTAGAAGGGTTAGGACCTCAACAGGCCACTTTACATTTCTTTTGATCTATCCTAGGATAATAAACCCATATACCTACTTCCTTACTACAGATGTTATATCGCTCAGGTTGCAGCCTGTATTGCAGCACACTACCTAGAGCACCTGTCACATTACGACAGCCTACTTATTATATAAAAGAAACCCTGAAGAGGAGAATTCACACAGGCATATTAACTGACACTGAGGGAATTTCCTGCATATTCTGGAAGGTTCTGCGACACTGGTTGACAAATGAAGGATTTTTTCCTTTATTTCGTTAGTTAGAAGGTGTGTAACTGAAGGTATGTAATGATCCTCTATTGTAATGTAACTTCAAATGTCACTTGACTTCTTCCCAGCGGTTAGAAGCTTAGGGCTGGCTATTCACTATCTTCAGGTATTTTTCTCCTCATGCTATCTACAAACTGTTAGGCCTACTCCACCCGACACCATATGGGGTGGGGTGTGGGGGAGACCAGTGTGTGGTTGGCATCCTGCTTGCCTCTCTCAGACAGAGACTGCTGCCACACTACCACACTCACTATCATACACTGAAAACTTAACCTACTTCTCATGTTGCTGCCTTTGCAACATTGCACAGATCCTGATGATGCACTGAGAAGTTCGAAAGTTCTCGAACTAAAGATTTTCACCCATCGTGGCTTGTCTTGCATTTATATATATATATAATAATATATATATAATATATATATAAATTATATATATATTATATATATATTATATATATATATGCGTGCCGAATATTTAAAATGGTCAATTAGCAAGAACCTCCTTTCAAAATTTTTTTATACGTT
>NC_069403.1:40603425-40659667 GCF_026875155.1 Cherax quadricarinatus | reverse complement strand
AGAGAGGGAGAGAGAGGAGGAGAGAGAGAGAGAGAGAGAGAGGTGGTTGGATGTCTCATATCTTCGCCATGCTTTGTACTTAGCAGTAGCAGCCTCTCTACAACGAAAGCCAAACCAGCATATCATAATTGTTGGTGACCTCAATCAACACCTTATACATGAGAAACTTTGTTGATTTCCCTACTCACATCTCTGGCTCCTCCCTTGACCCAGTAGTGAGTGATCTGGCAGAAAGTATTGTCACTTGTCAACCCCTCGGCTACGTTGGATCATCTGACCACAAGGCTGTTTTTACGACACTTAAGATCCCAATAGAACGAGGTGAGGAGTCCACACGCACAACCTTGCTATGGGAAAGAAGTAATTTGCCAGCCCTTTGGGTGACGTTCAAAAGTGGGCCATTGCTAAATGGGAGGTGGACACAAAAAGAAAGCTAGCAACAGGTAGGGTAGGCTCCAAAACCTGGTGGTCCCTGGTCAAGGACAGACAAGGTTATCTGCCTGATGAACTCATTCCACCTCTAAATCGGCAGGATGGGACCACCTCTACTAGTAGTCAAGAGAAGGCGGACCTCTTTGCCGAACACTTTGCTACCAAAATGCAAGTTCCTGATCCAGCAAGCTAGCTGCAAGAACTGTGTCAAAACTGTCAGTGGTGACAATAAGGCAGGAGGAGGTGCATTTCGTTCTTAAATCACTTGACCAAGAAAAGGCTGTGGGCCCAGACAAGTTGAGCCCAAGACTGCTTAGATGGTGTGCAGACCAGCTACCAGCACCTCTAACTCGCATCTTTCAGCACTGCCTAGTACAGTGTAAATGGCCCTCTCTGTGGAAAGTGGCAAATGTAGTCCCTGTTAACAAAAAGAAGAGCGGAGCAGAAATCAGCAACTACAGACCAATGTCACTCCTGTGAGTCACTGGTAAGATCCTTGAGACAATAATCTCATGACAAATGACAGTTTTTTGACTACCACTCACTACTTTGTGACCGTCAATATGGCTTCAGGAAAGGTTACTCTGCTGCTGAGTATGCTCCTTGAGTATGCTCCACTTTCTTGGTTTGCCTGCCCCCCTTCCCTCTCATCTGCGACTGCTTGACAGAGTAGAGAACAGAGCAAGACGTCTCATCTCTCGCCTGGACCAATCCTGGATAGATCTGTCATTTCAGCAGAGCCTTCAACATAGGAGGAATGTGGGTGGCCTTACTGTTATGTACAAGGCCAATATTGTCAAAGTACCACACTTGGATCCACTTCGAGGACAGCGTGAAACAAGCTTTTATGCCACAAGACGGGCAGAAAGCAGCAACTTCACTCTGGCTGTACCCTTCTCCAGAACATCACTCCATCTGAGATCATATATACCCAGGATGACTCGAGTATGGAACACATTCGTACAGCATAATGATGTCAACGAGATAAAGTCAATTGATCAAATGAAAATGCTGGCCCACAGATGGCTCCAACTTCATCCTGTTCCCTACTTGTATGCCTCATAACAATAAAAATGCTTTCAAATGAGCTGATGTAGGTAACAGCTCTTAGCTTATCAATAAAGTTAGGAATTCTCAACCTGTAAATAGCTTGTCAATAAAGCTAGGGATCCTTAAAACCTTGTCAAACCCTGTGTAAAAAAAAAGAGATAGAGATAGATGGATAGATAGAGATAGATAGATAGATAGATAGATAGATAGATAGAGAGAGAGAGAGAGAGAGAGAGAGAGAGAGAGAGAGAGAGAGAGAGAGAGAGAGAGAGAGAGAGAGAGAGATAGATGTAGGTAACAGTTCTTAGCTTGTCAATCAAGTTAGGAATCTCTAGCTTTGTCAAACCCTGTGTTAAAAAGAGAGAGAGAGAGAGAGAGAGAGAGAGAGAGAGAGGAGGAGAGAGAGAGAGAGAGAGAGAGAGAAGAGAGAGAGAGAGAGAGAGAGAGAGAGAGAGAGGAAATTAACAAAAATATCCCATTGTTGAGTGGTTATTAAGCTTCTTTCCACTGAGGTTCTGAGCTGTGAGTCGTGATTGCTAGGTGGTGGGTGCGAGGGGGGTTGAGGAGGGAGTGGGGGGATGAAGAGGGGAAGGGGTAATGAGGAGAATTTGGGAAGAGGTGTTAGACAGGGTAGTGGCTAGTTGGAAGGTAGGGGAGGGAAGGGATTTGGAGTGGGGAAGGGGGTTGAGGTCGGGGAGGTTGAGGATGAGGTTGGGGAGGGGTGGGGGATTGTTGTGAAGGGGGTGGGTAGTCGAGGAATTTTTTTTTTATATTTTATTTAAAAACAGTACAGCAGTGCATAATTCCAGAATACAAATAGACATAAAAAGATAACAACATAAAATTCTCAGAACCAATGTCTCTATAACCTCTTACAACAAAACGTCTCAAAGCAACTACCAGTAACAGAGTACTAACCTACCATATATAACTTTAAAACAACATTAACATACCCATATTAGGAATGTACTAGAGCCTAACATTTAACAAAGGCTCAAAACCATATTTAAAGGGTAAAAAAAAAAAAGAAAAAACTGATTTCACACACACGCACATAAAAAAGGAAAACCTATGCATATGCTTACATGTACACAAACAAAACAGTATATGAAAATATTTTAATCTACAAAAATCTAACACATATCATGACCCCATAACCGATAATAAACATAACAAGTTATATATACCATTGAAAACATATGACTCAAGAATCGGGTCATTACAAGACAGCAACACCTCCAAATACATGACAAAACCTTCGGGGTTGCATTTCATTCATTACACAAAAGTAACAGTAACAGTAAGTATCAACGAGCTCTCAAAGCTCCACAACCACACATCCATGACAACCAGGAAACACAGTCCATACCAACATTCACCCCACTCTCATGCCGCCCCCCCCCCCAGGAGACGAATCTGACTGACTTACACTCAACCAATTTAAATCCCACAAATAAAAAGAACCTTACCCTTTTTACATTCATATTCATTCACAGATTCACGAGGATTTCTAACGTTAGCCTCCTATATCCTTCCGAAAATACCTGATCCCACCTCTTCCCGTACAACTCCCGGTTACGACACATTGTACGATAAAACGTTATCGCAAGAACGCGCCTTCGCACCTCACTAACCCCTTTCCCCCTCATCACCCACGATATGTAGATATAATCCACCATGATGTAATCTAAAGCTCTTATGACTTCCTCTTCTAAAGCACCCATGTCAAGACTTAAAGCACGCAGCAGAACCGCCACCCCACTCCTACCCTCTGTACCAACCTACCTAACCAACCCCTGACGTCTTCTAACCCTTCACAAAAATAAACTACATGGAACGCCGTGTCGGCCCCTCCACAAAAACCACACCCCCCTCCCTGTACTACTCTCCTGGTTCTTAGTATGGCCCCTGACGGCAAGATATTGTGCAAAAAACGAAACATAACGTCACGCACCCTAGGCAATAATTTCAGCTTGCTAAATCTATACCAAATGTCGAGTACACGAGGAACAAACCCTCAACAAGGGCAACGCACTTACCCACCAGTAACCTACACAAAACCCGTATTTGATTGTTTCTCCATTCCCTAACAACAAGGCCCGTAGAACAATTTCACATTCCCTCACTTCAACGCCTCCATACCACTTCTTCAACCTCACATATACCTGTTCTATATTTCCCACCATCACGCCCACACGCAATACCTCCCATTTAAGAAACACACATTTAGCCCTCCGTCTTAGATCCATCAATCCCAACCCACCCTGGCACACCGGTAACATAACAACCTCTCTTCTTAACCAATCACAACTTGATCCCCACAAAAATTTAAACACCCTTCTCAAAATTCCCACAATCGCCGTCCCTGTAATTGGGAACACAGCCGCAACATGCCAAACCTTATTATACAATAAAACATTTACGACAATCACACATTGGGCCAGAGTGAGATGCTGGGGCCTCAAAACACCCAGACGTCCCACGATCCTTTCTAACAGCCTATCCGAGTTTTCCTCACGCGCCACATTCATGTCATCCTTGTATATAATACCACAAATCTTTAGCGACACCGCACACTTTTTAACAACATTACAACTCACCTTACCCCCCCTTTCCAAGTGCCCAACCCCATGATCATTGACGTCTCACTGTTTACCTTCATACCCGTGGCATGTTCAAACACTTGCACAACATCGTCCAATACTTTCATAGACATCCTTTCATGAACCAGAACAGTCGTATCATCTACATAACCTATTAATCCCGGCCAAAGCGTCCCTCCCTCAACCCCACCCTCACCCCGGGTACTGACAGTACGTTCAACCATTCTATAAAAGGGGCCCTGAAAACATGCAAATAAGATCTGACATGGGACACCCCTGTCAGAGACCTCTACCCATCGCAAATTCCCTCCCCATACACCCATTTTTTTGTACCCTCATTTTTGCTCCTCTATACAACGTATTGACCCAATCAACTACTTCTTCCCCATAACCTTGTCTCATAGGTATAACCTGCAGTGGACGCCTTTCCACTCTATCATAGGCTGCCTGCCAGTCCGAAGCCAGTAAAGCCACTCCATCCCCCCTCCTTTTGACTCCACAAAACTTCTCAGAATCCCGTGTCTTTCAGTCATCGACCTTCTGGGCAGCCCAAACTGCGATTTCGAAACGACCCTCCCCACTACACATCTAGCCCTATTACCTAAAATTTTTTCAAAAACCTTATAGTCCGCACATAGCAACGATATTGCCCGATACTCCCGAAGGGTGGGCTGCTCCTTACCTTTCGGGACCAGCACCACAACTACTGTAGTCTGCTTATCTCCCAACTTACCCTTCTCCTTCATACAATTAAATAACCTAACCATGAAATTTCCTATCAACGCCCAATGCTGTAAATAAAATTCCACCGGCAGACCATCAATACCCCGGACTTTTCCCATCCTCATGCCCTGTAAAGCAATCTCTATTTCCTCTGCAGTAATAACCCCACCCAAAGCTGTCCTATCACTATTACCTAAATTGCACGTTGCATATGTACACACCCTAACTCCACATCATCCACACCCCCACTTATCCAGTACTTTTCATATCACATATCCGCATATGCACTCATACCCTTCGTATTTCTTATCTCCTGCCCTGCTCTATAGATCCCCATCGTCTCATTTACCTCTAATCTCGGGATAGCCGTCAGCGCCTGCCTTTGCTTTTGATGTCGCAACACACTGACGGTTTGTCCCTCCACAAAACTTCTTCCAATCCTGCTTGCACCCTTACCACTTGAAGCCGATCATTTTGCTACGTTCGCAATCTCTCTTTTATGTCAACTATTTCGTCCATGGGAAAAATGCCACCAATCATCCCCTGCCCATAACAACCTCTTAATTGATCCTCTAAATAATTCGCAAGCCCATATTTTAAATTGTTTATACATTTACCCTCACATAATACTTTCTTGTCCTTTCTTTAGCCACATAATCCCACCATGTTACAATGTCATCCACCTCCTGAGCTTCCTTGTAAAGCTCTTTCCATAGAATAGAAAAGCCTTCCAAACCTTCTTCATCACTCAACACACTAATGTTCAATTTCCAATAAGTCCTATATATTTCCGCCAGCTCCTCCCACCCTACTTCCACCACTACAGCCCTATGATCTGACATAGCCGCCTCAACGGTATTAAAAGACTTCACAACATCCCCTTGAGAAAGATACACTCTATCTAACCTCGCTGCATATCCCCTCCTAGCAAAAGTATGTTCTGTTTCCCCTTCTCCCCAAACGCATCACGTAACCTAACGTCCCTCATCAAATCCCTGAGAGTTACAGACATATGTCCTGCCCCTTTTGGTTCTACATCAGCCGCCCTAATAACGCAGTTCCAGTCACACCCCACTATTGCTACTTCCGGAAGTGCATGCAAAAAATAGACAAGATCCTCGCACACAAAATCCTTCCTTACCTGCATGCTATTCTCCGCAGGCGCATACACACTCACAAAAGATACACGCTTACCCATCCACGACCCATCCACACGCAACACCCTCCCCCCTCCCCCCTCACTTCTCTGCAAAACAAATGGGCTCGTCTCCTTTATTAAAATACCCACACCACCTTTTAAACGGGTAGTTGGCAGGGTCATTACTTGATAACATGCTACCTCTAACACCTTACCCTCCTTGAAATTATGTTCCTGGAGGAACACAACATCCACTCTATATTTATTAAGAAATATACTCAACCATTCTCTCTTTATTCTGCTACATATGCCATTAACATTGACAGTCATACACCGAAGGCCTTTTAAATTTTCCACCCCTGCCTCTTCTCCTCACTCTTTTCACCACTAGAATTAGTATTTCTGTATGTTATCTTCACAATACCTTCTTTCCCCCCTCCCTTCTTCCGATGTCTCCTATCATGACCTCCCCCATCGCCACCTCTTCCCTCTCCTACCATCCCAGTCTGTTTCCCAGGCCTCTGCGCTGGTGTCAGGACATCATTCGAGTCTGACGTAGCTGCCCGTTTCCTTGTTACAATCATGTCCCCCATAACATGGTATGGGGAAGCCTCACGGTGAACCTCAACATCCACCTTACAATGATTTATTAATCCACTGACTTCTCAGTCACATCATTAATCCCCAAATTCTCATATCGTTGACAAGCTGGAAGCGATAACTCTCCAGCTACTTCTTGCTCAGATGTAACGTCCTCCTCAGGTAGTGACAAGGTCTTCAAAACTTCTTCCAATTCTTCCTCTATTTCAACACTTCCTCCCGTAGTACCATCCCTGCAGAAGTCACTGAAGGAGATTCTGGGGCAGGGAACTGAGGGGGGACTCACCCCCATTCCTAAAAGCTTGCTCCACCATCTCACTCCACAAACGACCACACCCTCCCTCAGGTGATTGATCCTCACCTGCCACCCGTAAGACAGGGGCTGCGTCTTCCACCACAGGTTCAGACATGCGTCTTTTCTCCTCACATGCTGCAGCTATGTGGTCATACTCACCACATAGGCGACATGTATGCCTTTGTCCAGGATACAAAACCATGACCTGTGTCCTGAATTCCTGATGACAAACGTAAGACGGTATGGGATGTCTCAATGTTATTTTAAGGTAAAAAGTACCTTCTGGCAAACCTGCGTAGGCGCCTGCTACCCACATACCATGCTGGGCAAAATGAACTGTCCCATATTTCTCGAAGACTTTTCTGATATCAGCTTCATCCGCCTCAAAGAGAACGTTGCGTAACTTAATGCAGGTATAATGCCTGGAAACATCACTCATTCTCACACGTACAGCAGGAGTAGCATCAAGACTCACGTCCTGGAAATGATTAACCAACGATTCATATACCGTTGCAGCGAGCAGTTTCACGAAGATTCAATGCGCTCCATTTAAAGCCACTCCATATAATTCTCCATCTTGAATTCCATACGTCTCTCTGATGATCTTAGGTAAGACATCCTGCGCTGAACTAGGCGAAATCGTCCCCTGGAGAAGCTCAGTGCCAACAGTATTAATCCGGAGTCTATAACAAACCGCCATGTTGAGAGCAGTAATTTTTCTTAGGTGTCAACAGAGGCGCAAACACCACCTTCTCACACACCCACTGACAGGCAACTGAGGAGCGTTTGCGCAGTAGATCCTCTGGGCCCGAGAGCGAAGAGGACAATGTTGAGGAAATTAGTAGGGGTTGGAGTAGGGGCGGTAGATGTTAGGGTAGTGAGTGGAATTGTTTAGAGGGAGAAAAGTTGAGGGAGTGGGTGATAGAGTGAGAGAGGTTTGAAGGGAGAGTGAGAGAAGTGTGAAGGGAGAGTGAGAGAGGTGTGAAGGGAGAGTGAGAGAGGTGTGAAGGGAGAGTGAGAGGTGTGAAGGGAGAGTGGGAGAGGTGTGAAAGGAGAGTGGGAGAGGTGTGAAGGGAGAGTGGGAGAAGTGTGAAGGGAGAGTGGGAGAGGTGTGAAGGGAGAGTGAGAGAGGTGTGAAGGGAGAGTGGGAGAGGTGTGAAGGGAGAGTGGGAGAGGTGTGAAGGGAGAGTGGGAGAGGTGTGAAGGGAGAGTGGGAGAGGTGTGAAGGGAGAGTGGGAGAGGTGTGAAGGGAGAGTGGGAGAGGTGTGAAGGGAGAGTGAGACCAGAAAGACCAATCAAAGAAGAAATAAAACAAAGTGATTCTTAATAAAGTAAGCGAGAGGTTAAACAATCCCCTCCAGTTACTCTGTCTCTCGTACTCTCATTATGTCATTGATACTCTGTCACTGATACTCTGTTTATGTCACTGATATTCTGTTAATGTAGTTGTTGATGTGGTTGATACTCAGTTTATGTCGTTGTTTGTCGCTGATACTCTGTTTATGTCACTGATATTTTATTTATGTCACTGTTTATGTCACTGATATACACCAATAACCCTCACATACGAGAGGGGATTATTATTATTATAATCAAAAAGAAGCGCTAAGCCACAAGGACTATACAGCAATACGAGAGGGGAGCTTACGACGTCGTTTCGGTCCGACTTGGACCATTTACAAGTGGTTCAGGTCGGACCGAAACCGAAACGTCATCGTAAGCTCTCCTCTCGTATGTGCGGGTTATTTGTGTATTGTTCCAGTGACGGTATTGTGTCTTATTGTTATTTATATCACTCATACTTTGTATAGCTGATGGTGTCATGGCACATCTTCCTGAACTCACTAAGTACATCAAGTATTCACCGGGTTGTGGCTGCCGGAGTCGCTGTTCGGGTAATGAGCCAGACTCTTATTCACGATGGTTCACACATTATTACTAGCCTCATGGGCACTGTTATACCAACATGCTCTTACTCATAAACTGTGTACAGACTCTTCGTCCGCTTCCTGATTCTTTCACTTTCTAACCATCCTCAAACCGAAGAAATACTTTCTTGCGTCCCTGTAACTCTCGTCCAGTCTTTTCAGAATGTCTTTTTCTGTCTATTGAATCTCTTAGGTCGTAATCATGTCTGCCTTATTTTTTTTTCTCTCCCAGTGTTCTGCTTTAGTTTCTTCATAGATATTTTTTCTAAGCTTCGAAATTAGACTAGAAATGATTATTTATAATTTCTCTGGCTTTGGAATATGTTTGCTCAGGTGAAAGTTTGATGCTGGTGCAGCGGACAGTGACTGGTCAGATGTCTTAGTTATTCTACTGATGTGTACCTTGGGCACGCGCGGGTGCGTGCGTGTGTACTCACCTCTAAGTGGTTCAAGGGGTCGAGTCACAGTTCTTGGCTCAATGTGTGTGTGTGTGTGCGTGTGTATGTGTGTGTGTGTGTGTGTGTGTGTGTGTGTGTGTGTGTGTGTGTGTGTGAGTGTGTGTTTATTTGTCTGTATGTGTTTTCGCTCGCGTGAGGAGACGAAATTTGGAAGAATTCCTTCCAAGATTTCACGTTCGACTCTAACGAGAAAAGAAACACAAAAATACTCTCCCCCGAATTCTCTTTTCAGTGTCTACCGCTTCACTGTTATCGCCCCTCAAGGAAGGTTCCTTGATGTTGGTGAGGGGCTCTTGATTTAGAGAATTGTATCTGTGCTCCAGTTCCCCGAATTAAGCCTGAATGCCTTCCACATCCCCCCCCAGGCGCTGTATAATCCTCCGGGTTTAGCGCTTCCCCTTGATTATAATAATAATAATAATAATTCACTGTTATCGGATTATGTCCTTTGATCTATCCTTGCAGTGAATTATCTCACTGAATTTTCTCTGCTCAGTTTTTCTCCGAAAATAATTTTTTTTTTGTCATTCATGTTGATATTCCCATAAAATGATTCCCGATATTAGCCAAATTATTTAGTAATTACTGAGACGGTGTCTGCGTCTGGCAGTTCAACAGGGAACGATGAACATTTTCCACATAAGAACATAAGAATGGAGGAACACCGCAGAAGGCCTACTGGCCTATACAATGTTCACCTGAGGTAGTTATGTGAAGCATTGTACAATTCTGCTCATTTTTGTGACACGTTGTTCAACTGGCAGTTTATATCCACTTACCTGGCAACTTAATACCAAACATATCCGGTATCTACTACCATATATTTGGCAGTTTAATACCATATGCATCAGGTAGTTGAATGCAATATACTTGGCAGTTGAATACAACACATCTGGCAGTTTATATCACACATCTGGTGGTTTAATACCACACATCTGGCAGTGTAACACCATACGTCTGATACGTTTGATTCCACGCATCAGGCAGTTCAATCCCACATATCAGGCACATTAACACCACACATCTAGCAGTTTACTACCATACATTTGGCAGTTTACTACCACAGATCTGACGCTTTAATACCACCCATCTGGCAGTGTGATTTACTGTTTCATCTTTTATTCAACTGTTAAGAATTAAATGAAAAAAAGCGACGTTAATATTTTATCCGGGTTATATATATATCTGGCTGTTGTTTGAGAATTTATTAATATTTGAAAAATATTTAATAAATAATTTACGCTTCTGCTTCGATGTTTAAATAATAATACATTTTTATTAAGCATTTATTTATCCTGATCTCAATTTTCTTTTGCCGAGTCCAGTTTCAAGGAATTAATGAATGATGCTGTTGCATCGACACCCCTCAAGGAAGGTTCCTTGATGTTGGTGAGGGGCTCTTGATTTAGGAAATTGGATCTGTGCTCCAGTTCCCCGAATTAAGCCTGAATGCCTTCCACATCCCCCCCCCCAGGCGCTGTATAATCCTCCGGGTTTAGCGCTTCCCCTTGATTATAATAATAATAATAACTGCATCGACACCATGCCCAGCCCTTCTAGGGTAGGGTAGGTGCCTGAGCTCGAGCCTTTAGCTCATAAGACTGTCATTCCCATTTGCCCCTTTGGGGCGGGGATGGCAGACCAGAGAGGCCTAGCTTGTGGCTAGGCCTGGGGATAGTTGATCCCAAAGATGAGGAGGTACTTGTGCCTCCTCCCATGGGAGACTTTGGTCTCAGACACTCCCAAAAGAGGGAGCCAAGGCCGGGCCACCACTTGGAAAAGGCCTGGGCCGGGAGAATACCGGCGAATCTTTAATAATAATAATAATAATAAGATGCTATTGCTCTCTCTCTCTCTCTCTCTCTTATATATATATATATATATATATATATATATATATATATATATATATATATATATATATATATATATATATATATATATATATATATATATATATATATATATTTGGGGTGCCAGGGGTAAATGTAAATTGGGAGCCTTTAATTGAGCTATGTGTAGATAGAGATTTGGTAATAAGTAATACATATTTTATGGAAAAGAGGATAAATAAATATACAAGGTGTGATATAGCACGTAATGAAAGTAGTTTGTTAGATTATGTATTGGTGGATAAAAGGTTGATGGGTAGGCTCCAGGATGTACACGTTTATAGAGGGGCAACTGATATATCGGATCATTATTTAGTTGTAGCTACAGTTAGAGTAAGAGGTAGATGGTACAAGAGGAAAATGGCAACAACAAACAAGAGGAAGGTGAAAGTGTATAAACTAAGGAAGGAGGAAGTTCGGGTGACATATAAGCGACTATTGGCGGAAAGGTGGGCTGGTGCAAAGATGAGTAGTGGGGGGGGGGTTGAAGAGGGTTGGATGAGCTTTAAAAAGGCAGTATTAAAATGTGGGGCAGAAGTTTGTGGTTATAGGAGGGTGGGTGCAGGAGGAAAGAGGAGTGATTGGTGGAATGATGAAGTAAAGGGTGTGATAAAAGAGAAAAAGGTAGCTTATGAGAGGTTTTTACAAAGCAGAAGTGTTATAAGAAGAGTAGAGTATATGGAGAGTAAAAGAAAGGTAAAGAGAGTGGTGAGAGAGTGCAAAAGGAGAGCAGATGATAGAGTGGGAGAGGCACTGTCAAGAAATTTTAATGAAAATAGAAAAAAATTTGGAGTGAGTTAAACAAGTTAAGAAAGCCTAGGGAAAATATGGATTTGTCAGTTAAAAACAGAGTAGGGGAGTTAGTAGATGGGGAGAGGGAGGTATTAGGTAGATGGCGAGAATATTTTGAGGAACTTTTAAATGTTGAGGAAGAAAGGGAGGCGGTAATTTCATGCACTGGTCAGGGAGGTATACCATCTTTTAGGAGTGAAGAAGAGCAGAATGTAAGTGTGGGGGAGGTACGTGAGGCATTACGTAGAATGAAAGGGGTAAAACAGCTGGAACTGATGGGATCATGACAGAAATGTTAAAAGCAGGGGAGGATATAGTGTTGGAGTGGTTGGTACTTTTGTTTAATAAATGTATTAAAGAGGGGAAGGTACCTAGGGATTGGGGGAGAGCATGTATAGTCCCTTTATATAAAGGGAAAGGGGACAAAAGAGATTGTAAAAATTATAGAGGAATAAGTTTACTGAGTATACCGGAAAAGTGTACGGTAGGGTTTTAATTGAAAGAATTAGAGGTAAGACAGAATGTAGGATGGCGGATGAGCAAGGAGGTTTCAGAGTGGGTAGGGGATGTGTAGATCAAGTGTTTACATTGAAGCATATATATGAACAGTATTTAGAAAAAGGGTTTAGGGAAGTTTTTATTGCATTTATGGATTTAGAAAAGGCATATGATAGAGTGGATAGAGGAGCAATGTGGCAGATGTTGCAAGTATATGGAATAGGTGGTAAGTTACTAAATGCTGTAAAGAGTTTTTATGAGGATAGTGAGGCTCAGGTTAGTGTGTGTAGAAGAGAGGAAGACTACTTCCCGGTAAAAGTAGGTCCTAGACAGGGATGTGTAATGTCACCATGGTTGTTTAATATATTTATAGATGGGGTTGTAAAAGAAGTAAATGCTAGGGTGTTCGGGAGAGGGGTGGGATTAAATTATGGGGAATCAAATTCAAAATGGGAATTGACACAGTTACTTTTTGCTGATGATACTGTGCTTATGGGAGATTCTAAAGAATAATTGCAAAGGTTAGTGGCTGAGTTTGGGAATGTGTGTAAAGGTAGAAAGTTGAAAGTGAACATAGAAAAGAGTAAGGTGATGAGGGTATCAAATGATTTAAATAAAGAAAAATTGGATATCAAATTGGGAAGGAGGAGTATGGAAGAAGTGAATGTTTTCAGATACTTGGGAGTTGACGTGTCGGCGGATGGATTTATGAAGGATGAGGTTAATCATAGAATTGATGAAGGAAAAAAAGGTGAGTGGTGCGTTGAGGTATATGTGGAGTCAAAAAACGTTATCTATGGAGGCAAAGAAGGGAATGTATGAAAGTATAGTAGTACCAACACTCTTATATGGATGTGAAGCTTGGGTGGTAAATGCAGCAGCAAGGAGACGGCTGGAGGCAGTGGAAATGTCCTGTCTAAGGGCAATGTGTGGTGTAAATATTATGCAGAAAATTCGGAGTGTGGAAATTAGGAAAAGGTGTGGAGTTAATAAAAGTATTAGTCAGAGGGAAGAAGAGGGGTTGTAGAATGACAAGGAAAGCATATAAATCTATAGGGGAAGGAAAGCGGGGTAGGGGTCGTCCTCGAAAGGGTTGGAGAGAGGGGGTAAAGGAGGTTTAGTGGGCGAGGGGCTTGGACTTCCAGCAAGCGTGCGTGAGCGTGTTAGATATGAGTGAATGGAGACGAATGGTACTTGGGACCTGACGATCTGTTGGAGCGTGAGCAGGATAATATTTAGTGAAGGGATTCAGGGAAACCGGTTATTTTCATATAGTCGGACTTGAGTCCTGGAAATGGGAAGTACAATGCCTGCACTTTAAAGGAGGGGTTTGGGATATTGGCAGTTTGGAGGGATATATTGTGTATCTTTATACGTATATGCTTCTAACTGTTGTATTCTGAGCACCTCTGCAAAAACAGTGATAATGTGTGAGTGTGGTGAAAGTGTTGAATAATGATGAAAGTATTTTCTTTTTGGGGATTTTCTTTCTTTTTTGGGTCACCCTGCCTCGGTGGGAGACGGCCGACTTGTAGAAATATATATATATATATATATTATATATATATATATATATATATATATATATATATATATATATATATATATATATATATATTATATATATATATATATATATATATATATATATATATATATATTCACGAAGGAGTGATCGTGCTGAGAGATTCATTATTTTCATACGCTGTTAACATTCACTTAAGATGACCCATTTAGACATAGTCCAGCAGCTGTTGACCAGGGAAGGCATCCAGATTTTCTATAACAGGGAGGCTTAGGGGTGGCTTTGTGTGGCTTAACGTGGTTTGGGGGTGACTTTCTGGTTTGAAGGGGGGCGAGGGAGGTCTAGAAAATTTGTTTTGTAGAAATGGTAATTATTATTATTATTATTATTATTATTATTATATTATTATTATTATTATTATTATTATTATTATTATTATTATTATTATTATTTTTAAGGTTGTGTGAAATACTCTTCATGATCAGCGGTTTCCATTCAGTCCGTTAAATGTGTAAACAATATTTATAATATATACAGTATGGAAATAAAGATTTTCGTTCGCATTTTTACTTTTCATGAAATATTGAGAAGAGAAAACTGGCAGAAAATTTTAAGTCCATTTCTTCATTTCAGTGTTTATATGCATGGAGAAAACAGTCTCTTTAATATTACTTTTAACTCGACACTTTCAAGAGGCACAAGAGCTGTGGCACAACACAGGCAGGAGTCCAGGAGTCCTAGTAACAAGAGATCAACTCTCTTAAACATAAGGTGAACTTCACACCACCCCAGCATCTCTAATTACAACGGTAGTAGGATCTGGAGCTCTAGCTCAACACTGAGAAACGTTAATCACCAGCCTCTCTGTCTGTCTGTCTGTCTGTCTGTCTGTCTGTCTCTCTCTCTCTCTCTCTCCCTCTCTCTCTTTTTTCTCTCTCTCTCTCTGTCTTTGTCTCTGTCTGTCTGTCTGTCTGTCTGTCTGTCTGTCTGTCTGTCTCTTTCTCTCTCTCTGTCTTTGTCTCTGTCTGTCTGTCTGTCTGTCTGTCTGTCTGCCTGTCTCTCTCTCTCTCTGTGTGTCTTACTGCCTGTCTGTCTGTCTTCCTCTCTCTCTCTCTCCCTCTGTCTGTCTCTGTCTGTCTGTCTGTCTGTCTCTCTCTCTCTCTCTCTCTCTCTCTCTCTCTCTCTCTCTCTCTCTCTCTCTCCCTCTCTCTCTCTCTCTCTCTCTCTCTCTCTCTCTCTCTATCTATCTATCTATCTATCTATCTATCTATCTCTTTTTTTACACAGGGTTTGGCAAGGTTAAGGATCCCTAGCTTTATTGACAAGCTATTTGCAGGTTAAGGATTCCTAACTTTATTGGCAAGCTAAGATCTGTTACCTACATCAGCTCATTTGAAAGCATTTTTATTGTTATGAGACATACAAGTAGGGAACAGGATGAAGTTGGAGCCATCTGTGGGCCAGCATTTTCATTTGATCAATTGACTTTATCTCGTTGACATCATTATGCTGTACGAATGTGTTCCATACTCAAGTCATCCTGGGTATATATGATCTCAGATGAAGTGATGTTCTGCAGAAGGGTACAGCCAGAGTGAAGTTGCTGCTTTCTGCCCGTCTTGTGGCAGAAAAGCTTGTTTCACGCTGTCCTCGAAGTGGATCCAAGTGTGGTACTTTGACAATATTGGCCTTGTACATAACAGTAAGGCCACCCACATCCCTCCTGTGTTGAAGGCTCTGCTGAAATGACAGATCTATCCAGGATTGGTCCAGGCGAGAGATGAGACGTCTTGCTCTGTTCTCTACTATGCCAAGCAGTCGCAGATGAGACGGGGGGCAGGCAAACCAAGAAAGTGGAGCATACTCAAGGTGTGAGCGTACTTGTGCCTCGTACAGAATCTTGCAACCCCTACTGTCAAGCAGATGCGAGATAAGGCGAAGTGCTGTAAGCTTCCTGGCTGCCTTGTTTGCAAGATTTACAACATGGTTCTTCATGGTCAGTTTGGAGTCAAATTTCACCCCAAGGATATCAACTTCTTCTCCAGGTGCCAACACCCTCCCATTCATCCTTACTACTGCACCAGCATTACCATCATGGTGCCTAGAGACGATCATCATTTGCATTTTCTCAGGTGCAAATGTTACTTGCCATCTATTTCCCCAAGCTGATGTAACTCTTAGCTGGTGATTGATGTAGCTTAGAGCAGCTGGCATTTCTTCTCTTGGATAAGTGAATGTCAGTGTACAGTCGTCTGCATATGCATGGGATTCTGGGATGAAATGAAGAAGGTCATTGAAGTAGACATTCCATAACAATGGTCCCAGCACGCTTCCTTATGGAACACTTGCCCCAATAGGATGTCTTGCTGATTCCGTTCCATTGGTCCACCTCCCATTTAGCAATGGCCCACTTTTGAATGTCACCCATATGCCTAAAGGCTTGCAGGTGCAAGTTTTTGTTATAGGTGGCAGGATGTCTCTTATACCTTCGCCATGCTTTGTACTTAGCAGTAGCAGCCTCTCTACAACGAAAGCCAAACCAAGGCTGATCTGTAGGCTTCGTCACATATTGCCGGTGAGGAATGTGTTCTTGTTGTAGATTAAGGATGTGTCCAGCGATGGCTTTCACTTGGTTGTCAACATCCCCTTGGAGAAGAGCATTCCAATCAGTTGTGGCGAACTCAGAGCAAAGAGTTGGCCAATTACTCGCACACTCTCTCACTCTCACTTTCATCCCTGTCACTACACAAGAGACTTCACAAGGTCAGGTTAACAGTTGATACTTAGTTTATTTGAAACTTTTTATTGTTATGAAACTTACAATCCTGTAGCTCACTCCTTGTTGCAGCGTGTCCGTGTTGCAGCATGTCCGTGTTGCAGCGTGTCCGTGTTGCAGCGTGTCCGTGTTGCAGCGTGTCCGTGTTGCAGCGTGTCCGTGTTGCAGCATATCCCTGTTGTAGATTATCCGTGTTGCAGAGTATCTGTGTTGCAGAGTCTTCGCGTTGCATAGTATCTGTGTTGCAGAGAATCCGTGTTGCAGAGAATCCGTGTTGCAGAGAATCTGTATTGTAAAGAATCCGTGTTTCAGTATCTGTATTGCAGAGTATCCATGTGTCGATTCCCTGAATGGATGGAAACGTTGGGTACGTTTCCATGCTCTTGCTCCCCCTGTTCACCTAGCAGTAAGTTGGTACCTTCGTATTAGTCAACTGTTGTGAGTCGCATCCTGGCCGGGGGGGGGGGGAGTCGTAGTATACCTGAGATTGATCTGGGCTTTGAAATGAGCTGAAATAGGAGAACAGCTCTTAGCCTGTAAAATTGATTTGTGTAAAAAAAATACAAGTAGGGAACAGGATGAAGTTGGAGCCATCTGTTTGCAGGCGACTTCATTTGAGAAACTGACTTTTTTCATCGATGTAGTTATGTTCCAAATTCGAGCCATTCTAGGAATGAATGATTTAAATGAAGAGATGTTCTTGAGAAGGGTACAGTCAGAGCGTAGTTGCTGTTTTTTGCCCGTCTTGTTGTGTAGAAGTTATCTTCCCCCTGTCCTCGAAGTGGAGCCAAGTATGGTACCTAGACATTAGCCTTGTACATAGCAACAGGGCCACGCTATCCCTCCAGTGATAAAGACTGCTGAAATGACAGATTTGTGCAGGCTGGGTCCAAGCGAGAGATGAGTCGTCTTGCTCTTATCTCTATTCTTTCTAGAAGTCATAGATAAGACGGAGGGCAGGCAATCCAAGAAAGTGGAGCATACTCAAGGTGTGAGCTCACCTGTGTTTCATATAGTCTTGCAGCCTCTACCGTCGAGCAGACGAGAGATATGCCTTACTGCTGTTAGCTTCTTGGTCGCCTTGCTTCCAAAATTTACTACATTGTTCTTCATAGTTTGAAATCAATTTTTAAAATTAGTTCAGAAAACTAACAGGTTGAAGATGAATCACATGCAACATTTGAGTATTATTTTTATTCTAGAAACGATTGTAGAAGCCACTGGCTGACGAAACGTTACCGGAATGAAGATTCCGAAATTTTACACAAGATTCTTATTTATTAGTCTGAATTCATATTTCTCCCTTAGGATATCAACTTCATCTCCGGGTTCCAACATTCTTACCACAGCTCTCAGTCTCAGAAGCCAGAGCAACCTGCCTTTTTCCCAGGCTAATATAGCTGTAAAATAGTGATCGATGTAACTAAAAGCAGGTAGCATTTCTTCTTTTCTATATGTAAATGTCAGAGTACAGTCCTCTGCATATGCGTGGGACTCTGAGATGAGGTGGAGAAGGTTATCGAAGTAGATATTTCATAACAATGGCCCAAGTACACTTCCCTGTGGAACACTTGCACTAGTAGTGGATCTTGTTGACTCTGTCCCTTTGAGAACTACATTAGAGAACTACCTTGAAGGCAATCGCCGAGCCGACAGCCAGCGACCCCTAATGCTTGAAAGTTTACCAAGACTCCTTGGTGCCATACTCGGTAGAAAGTGCCAACAATGCCCAGTGCTACTGTACAGATGATCTTGGATTCATCCTGTGACTGGGTCCACATAGATCTCTCTCTCTCTCTCTCTCTCTCTCTCTCTCTCTCTCTCTCTCTCTCTCTCTCTCTCTCTCTTTCTCTCTCTCTCTCTCTCTCTCTCTCTCTCTCTCTCTCTCTCTCTCTCTCTCTCTCTCTCTCTCTCTCTCTCTCTCTCTCTCTCTCTCTCTCTCTCTCTATCTATCTATCTATCTCTTTCTCTCTGACGCTTCACTAATGGCTGTAGGTAGTACATGAATGGGCGGGTTGAGACCAGAGACCACAATAAACAGGTTATTAATGACCATACACTTGCCAACCTAAGCGAAAAAAACATGTCCGCTCACCACTGATATAAATAATTAAACCTTGAAATATGAATAGATAAATAACTGTTTCCATGGCAACGTAGGGATTGTCGCTAAGTCCGGGTGTAAAGTGACCTTGTGTACTCACCTAATTGTGGTTGCAGGGTTCGAGTCATAACTCCTGGCCCCATCTATTCACTGTGTGTGTACTCACTTAGTACTAAACTAGTTGTGGTTGCATGGGTCGAGTCATAGCTCCTGGCCCCGGCTCTTCACTGGCAGCTACTGGCCCACTCTCCCTGCATTATGAGCTTTATCATACCTCTTCTTAAAGCTATGAATGGATCCTGCCTCCACTACATCGCTTCCCAAACTATTCCACTTCCTGTCTCTCTGTGACTGAAGAAATACTTCCTAACATCTCTGTGATTCATCTGAGTCTTCAATTTCCAACTGTGTCCCCTTGTTGCTCTGTCCCATCTCTGGAACATTCTGTCTCTATCCACCTTGTCAATTCCTCTCAGTATTTTATATGTCGTTATCATGTCCCCCCTATATCTCCTGTCCTCCAGTGTCGTCAGGTCGATTTCCTTTAACCTCTCTTCGTAGGACATACCTCTTAGCTCTGGGGTGTTTGGCTAGTTGTGGGCTCCAAACTGGTGCCGCACACTCCAATATGGTCCTAACGTACACAGTGTATAGGGTCATGAACGATTCCTTATTAAGAAGTCGGAATGCTGTTCTTAGGTTTGCTAGGCGCCCATATGCTGCAGTAGTTATTTGGTTGATGTGCGTCTCAGGAGATGTGCCTGGTGTTATGCTCACCCCAAGATATTTTTCCTTGAGTGAGGTTTGTAGTCTCTGGCCCTCTAGATTGTACTCTGTCTGCGGTCTTCTTTGCCCTTCCCAGTCTTCATGACTTTGCACTTGGTGTGGTTGAACTCCAGGAGCCAATTGCTGGACCAGGTCTGCAGCCTGTCCAGATCCCTTTGTATCTCTGCTTGGTCCTCGCCCGACTGAATTCTTCTCATCAACTTCACATCATCTGCAAACAAGGACACTTCGGAGACTATTCCCTCCGTCACGTTATTCACAAATACCAGAAACAACACTGGTCCTTGGACTGACCCCTGTGGAACCCCACTCGCCACAGGCGCCCACTCTGACACCTCGCCACGTACCATGACTCGCTGCTGTCTTCCTGACAAGTATTCCCTGATCCACTGTAATGCCTTCCCTGTTATTTCTGCCTGGTCCTCCAGTTTTTGCACTAATCCCTTGTGTGGAGCTGTGTAAAACGCCTTCTTACAGTCCAGAAAAATTTAATATACCCACCCCTCTTTTTCTTATCTTACTGCTGTCACCCTGTCATAGAACTCCGGTAGGTTTGTGACACAGGATTTCCCGTCCCTGAAAGCGTGTTGGCTGTTGTTGATGAGCTCATTCCTTTCTAGGTGTTCCACCACTCTTCTCCTGATAATCTTCTCCACGACTTTGCATACTATACATGTCAGTGACACTGGTCTGCAGTTTAGTGCTTCATGTCTGTCTCCTTTTTTTTAAAAAAATGGGACTACATTTGCTGTCTTCCATGCCTCAGGTAATCTCCCTGTTTAGATAGATGTGTTGAATATTGTTGTTAGGGTTACACATAGCACCTTTGCTCCCTCTCTCAGGACCCATGGAGAGATGTTATCCGGCCCCATCGCCTTTGAGGTATCTAGCTCACTCAGCAGCCTCTTCACTTCTTTCTCGGTTGTGTGTACTGTGTCCAACACTTGGTGGTGTACCCCACCTCTCCGTCTTTCTGGAGTCCCTTCTTTGAATCTCATGTTGAGTTCCTCATATACTTCGCGGTCGTTTCATATTGTCTCTCTTCCTACCTTTCTTAGCCTGATTAACTGGTCTTGACTGTTGTTTTTTTTCCTGATGTGGCTGTACACCAGCTTCTGGTCAGATTTGGCTTTCGCTGCTATGTCGTTTTCATATTGTCGCTGGGCCTCCCTTCTTACCTGTACATATTCATTTCTGGGTCCTTTGCCATTTATACTTCTTTCATTCCCTAGCACACTTGGTTTATGCCTCCCTGCACCCTTGGGTGAACCATGGGCTCATCCTGGCTTTTTCATTATTCCTGTGTGTGTGTGCGTGTGCGTGTGTGTGTGTGTGTGTGTGTGTGTGTGTGTGTGTGTGTGTGTGTGTGTGTGTGTGTGTGTGTCTGTGTGTGTGTCTGTGTGTCTGTGTGTGTGTCTGTGTGTGTGTCTGTGTGTGTGTCTGTGTGTGTGTCTGTGTGTGTGTCTGTGTGTGTGTCTGTGTCTGTGTCTGTGTGTCCGTGTGTGTGTGTGTGTGTGTGTGTGTGTGTGTGAATGTAGTGACTATGAGTGTGTTCATAACAGTGTTTACATTTAGGAGTGTATTAATGTAAACATTTGTACATGTGTGAATGTGGGAGTGTGTGAAAATGAGTGTATAAATGTGAGTTTAAATGAGAGAATGTGTGAATGTCAGAGTAGGAATATGAGTATATATGTGCAAGAGTACGTGGCTGTGAAAGTGTGCGAATGTGTGTGAATATGAGTGTATGAACGAAAGTCTGTGTAAATGGTCGTCTGTGAATGGGAGAGTGAATGTGCTTGTGAGAATGTGAGTGCGTGATTATGGGTATGGGAATGTACAAGTGACAATGTGTGTGTGGGTTTAAGAATGTGTGAAATGAGTGTGCAAACTTATTTTTAATGTGAATATGCGTGTGAACGTGAGAGCGTCTTAAAATGTGAAAATGAGAGTGTGAATGTGAAAGTGTGTGAATGTCAACGAGTGTGAATGTGAGTGCGTGCGATTGTGAGCATGTCAATTTGAGAATGTGTTAATGAGTGTGTGATGATGAGTTTATAAGTCTGAGTATGAGTGTAAATGTACGAATATGACTGTAAGAGTTTAAATGTGAGCATCAGTTTGAATGTACGTGTGAATATGTGTGAATGTGAATCTGTGTGAATATGAGTTTGAACATAGGCTACTGAAAGTAAGTGTGAATGTAACAATGTGAGAATGTGAATATGTGATGTCTGAACGAATATGTGATGTCCGCACGCAGGTAGAACGTGCGAACCTCAGCCCGGCTGCTTAGGATCTAACGTGAAGAGCATTGAAGACAGCCAGGAGTCTCTTGGTATTCCCTATTATGTATGATGAGAGGCTGATGAAAACTCCTGGGCCCCTTACACTTTATATGTTATCTCTTAGTGCACTCATGGCACCCCTGGTTTAAACTGGGGACATTCTGTGTCTTTGTGGATGAATGGTTCAGAGAACCGACATGTTGATAAATTAGACACATGTGCAACTCTTGGGTATCTTTATTGAGGAAACGCCACTGTTTCCTCAATAAAGATACCCAAGAGTTGCACATGTGTCTAATTTATCAACATTCTGTGTCGTCTGCCGAGACTTTTGCGTACATAGGGAGTGATTTCAGTGTGCAAATTTTCCAGGTGATTTATCTTTCTTGCCTGCTTACCAAGGAATATAGATCAAGGGGCGTCAAAGGTTCCCAGCAATTTAGGAGCTTCACTGCATTTACAAATAATAATAATAATAATAATCTTTATTTGAACAACGTATACAGATCATAGCTAACATTAGTGACTTACTATATAGAAAGCCCCTTGTTATGCAAAGCATTTCAGGTAAATTAGGTTAATTTCTTCCCCAGGATGCGACCCATAACAGTCGACTAGCACTCAGGTACTTACTGAGAGGTGAACAGGGACAGCAGGTCTTTTACATAAGGAAACACGTTCTAATGTTTCCACCCGTACTGGGGATCGAACCACGGACCTCAATGTGTGAGCTGATTGCGCTACCAATCGAGCTACTGGAGTGAAGGTCCTCTGTGCAGTATATTCTGTTGGTTAGCGGCACTTTCGCCTGCGTTAAAAAGGGAAAGTTGGAGCACAATAACAATGCGGCAACCCTGAGGGTACAAGAGACTAAAACAGGACCATCAATGGCTTTCAATATCTGTTGTTTTGAAGGATCAAGATAAGCCCTTCAAAATGTGACTGATGAAGGACAATTGATAGTGCGAAATAAAGTGAATGTTACTGTTTGTGAATGTGAGTCAGCGAATGTGTGAGTGTGAATGTGAGTTTGTGAATGTAAAACTATGTTTGTGGTTTGCCTTCTCAAAAGAAACTACCGAGAACTGGTCACACCGGTTGACAGTAAACTGGCAGTTGAAACAGACTGACAGTCAACAGACTGACAGCAATAGACACCGACTGACTGGCACTGGCAGCAGCAAAAACAGATTGACAGACACTATGACACCAGTAAACACAAATAGACTGACAGTCACGATGACAGCAGTAAACACAGAAAGACACACACACGCTGACAGCAGTAAACACAAAAAGACAGACACGCTGACAGCAGTAAACACAGAAAGACAAACACGCTGACAGTAGTAAACACAGAGAGACAGACACGCTGACAGCAGTAAACACAGAAAGACAGTCACGCTGACAGCAGTAAACACAGAAAGACAGTCACGCTGACAGCAGTAAACACAGAAAGACAGTCACGCTGACAGCAGTAAACACAGACAGTGAACGATGTCCCTTAATAATAAAGCTGTGAGTGATATTTTTCAACCTGAGCTGTTTAAATTACATCGTTATAATTTCAGGATAATTGGGTCATAGTGAACAGGTGCGAGTCGTTTCAGCGTATTTGTTGACTGCCGAATTGGGTAGTTAGTGTTAATTACCTGAGCAGGTCGGACGACTGAGATGAGGGGGGAGGAAGGGGGGAGGAAGGGGGGAGGATAGTATGCTCATAATATAAACAGCTCTGTGTGTGTGTGTGTGTGTGTGTGTGTGAGTGTGTGCGTGCGTGTGGTGTGTGTGTGTGTGTGTGTGTGTGTGTGTGTGTGTGTGTGTGTGTTTTGTGTGTGTGTGTGTGTGTAAGAAAGAGAGGGCGAGAAAAAAGGGTTGGGAGGGGTGGGGGGTTGTGAGGTAAATAGAGAGCCGCACATTGAAAAAGTTTGATATGCGAGTGAATACACAAAAGATTTTTCCATGATTAATGAAAAAGGACCAAATCCGCTGGTGTCACACAGCCCTGAATTTTTGACAAACTGGGAAATATCCAGCATTTTAAAATTAAAGAATGCTGGATACACCGTCCATGGAGTGTGCTGACACATTACCGCTGAGGCAAATGGAGAAACAACAGTTAATAAACAGTAGGAATGATGGTTCGCACAGAGTTCATTGAAGATAATGGCAATTACCACCTCGAATATTAAGCAAAATTAATATACATTTTTCCAAGCATAAATTTCTTTTCCAAGGCTATAAAGAACAAGAACAAAAGATTTTAATGTTCTTTTCTAAAAATAGGTGTTTGCACTCCAGTGATGAGGAGAGTGTAAAGGGATTAAGTATAAGCCAGTGTCCTTGCTGCTGCAGAGTTATACACTGCAGTATTCTTGTGCTAAGCCAGCACTAGGCCAGGACACAGTCCATTTTGATCAAGTGTTATTATTTTGGTAATGACTGTAACACCATGATCATAAGCCAATTTAATGAACAATAAAAGTTAAGGGACCGGATATTATTTATTAAGGTAATTGGAGAAAGTAAAATATAATGACGAGCGTTTACTTGCAAGGGACACGTTCCTCCCTCCCCTGACGACTTATCGTTTTATATATTTCCACGTTTATAAACGCAAACGCTCAGTTGAGGACTAATGGCGAAAAGCCGACAAGTGTTGATAAATATAGAAATGGTGAGAGGAACTTTACTAAGACGCTTCGTCTGTGGACAGGCGATCACTGCAGGATACATTACACCCAAGATAAGTGTTGTGGAAAATACATACTGTATATATTTCCCGGAAATACAATATATGTAAATTGATGGCCTATATTGTATTTAATAAAAATTACATTATAAAAAATGGGAAGCCCTGTGCCTGCGCAGAGGAGACTCGCCATTGTTGTTTGAATTGGACGAGAAACGTTAGTGAATAATCGGAAGAATTTTCGTCGCTCTAGAGGTTAAATTGGGCTGACACCTCTCAAATAGGAGCCGAGATTGTTGAATGTGCATTCCTGCATAACTTTAGATATCAGACGACTGGACAAGACAGCTCCTGGGACCTCAGATAAGCTATCTGAATTTGTGTTATAATTCTGGCCAGCATTATCTATCTTCATAAATTTGGTTAGAATGAGGTTTTTGAGTATGATACATATTAATCTCCAGTCAAATTGGTGAGTGATATTAAGATATATTCTCCTTCTGTTATATAAATGTGTATAAGTATCATTATCTTTAATATACAGTCTACCAATTTTTATATTTACCAGAATTCCTGGTGTGTATGTACATTTCATTTTTAATTATAGGTCTAGAGCAACTTGTGGACATGACAGTTGTAGATATAGAAGGAGGATATTTTTGTGACCTAGGTGTCCCAAATTTCTACTTGTCTAAATAACTTTGATAAATAATAATTATCTGTGTTACCATTTACTGGTATGTACATTATGAGTTGCATCCAGATAAATGTAATTTTCCGCATTTAATTTGCCCGTTGGACCTTCTTGAGCCGGAGGCAATTAGTGAAGTCATTAATTAGTTAATTACTTAATTATATGTGAAATGACAGAAGGAGGTGGATGTTAAGTTCACAAATTTACTTAATGTGTAGTGGATTATAATTATTACAATATTAATTTTGATAAGCCAAAGTAGCTAGGATTTATATTGAGGTATTTGTATAATATTAATTTTGATAAGCCAAGTCTGGCTAAAGGTTTGTATTAATGTACATTTAAAATTTATATTATAATTTTCTTACATGTAATTGCTAAGCTCAAGTGTAGCTAGTATTTATTCAAAGGTAAGTGGTATCAGTGTTGTAAGTTGTAATCACTGTTATTAATTAAGTTGAATTTAATACATTACATCATGGCTGAAAATGAGGAAATTAATATAGAAGACAAACATATGGAATATAGAGCAAAAAAAAGCATCACTACAGGCTAGAAAATTTCATGTAACCAAGGCATATAATAAATGTTTGGAATTAATGAATCAAGAAACTGTGAATACTGATGATTTAAAATTGTATTTGGATGCTTTAGGTAATAGATATGATTCATACAAATTATATTACAACAAATATGAAAGAGATTTGTTAGTACACTGTGTAGATGAGACTGAAGTAGATCTCATGATTAATCAGTATTATGAATTAGAGGAAAAGATTCTTTCTTGTAAAAGTCAGGCCTTGAATAAATTAAAATGTGTAAACCAGGCAGTTGGTCAGTCTGCTCCAACAAATAACATGTCTTTGCCAAAACTCCCAGAATTATGTTTACCTGTATTTAATCCTGGAGAAAATTGGGAGGAATTTGGTCAATTTTTAAAGCAGCTGTGCATGACAGGAGTGACCTAGCCTGTGTAACTAAATTATTTTACCTCAAAGGACAGATAAGAGGAGATGCTCACATGCTCATACAAGCCTTTCCCAATGTAGATGACTCTTACAAGGAAGTAGTTGACTTATTGAAGGTCACTATGGTAATATAGAACAAAGTAAGTTGGATCTAGTGAATATCATTGTTAATTTAAAATCTCCATATCACACTTACAAAGGTTTACAGCAGTTTAGAGTTAAACTGGAGAGCACTCTCGAAACTTTAAGTAATAAATATAATCTGAAGGAATCAGACTGGTTATTGAGTGTCATTGTACAGAATAAATTAAGCTGTTAAACACTTGAATGGATCTCGAACAAATATCACAAAGGTTATTTTGGTCTGGAGGAAATAAGACTAGGTCTACAAGAATTAATTGTTCAGTTGCAGACCAGCCAACCAACTCATTTTAAAGATGCAACACATAATAACTCTGAGGTATCTGTCAAGTTTCACAAAGGGAAAAATTATCCCAATGTTAATAATCAAAATTCATTTCCTAAAAAGAGTTGCATAGGTGCATATCAAGTAGCAGGAATCAGAAATAATGATTCTCCACAAGGTAAGAAGAATAAGTACCCTCCTAAGAGTAGCCCAGTTAATAAGAAACCAGTCAGAGAAAAGAGAGATTGTCTTTTCTGCAAGGGTACTCATTCTTCTAAGAATTGCAGTGCATACAATTCATGGAATGATAAAGTTGAAAGATTGGAGGAACTTGACAGATGTATCAGGTGTCTAGGTAATCACAATGTAAAGGATTGTCATGCCAAATTAAACTTTTGTTATCAATGCCACAAAGGAAGGCACCATATAGTCATGTGTAAAGGCCTATATGATAATGTTGATAATAATGATAATGTTGACAATCCTGACACAACAGTAACTAATGTAAAAATTGCTGCTAATGTTAATAATGATGGTTTTGCTGAAGTAGCCTTACCTGTGTTACAGGTAAAAATTGATGATAAAAGGCATAAATCAAAAAATGTAAATGCATTATTAGACCAGGGATCACAGCGTACTTTCATAAAACGTAAATGTCTTGATGGTATGAAAGTACAGATGGGAGATCCTACAACTCTAAAATTATCTGGTTTTCTCTCAGATAAAAGAGCTCAATTGTATGACACTGTTTATGTAACACTCAGGCTGGGCAATGAGAAAAAACGTGTTAATGCAGTAATCGTAGATAGACTTCCAGAGAAAATATCTACAGTAGGGCTTAATAAAGCTACAGAAAGACTTTCACATAATGTAAACTTAGCACCTTCTTGTGTAAGTGATGATTCTGTAGGCCCAATAAATATTTTGATAGGTAGTGACTATTATGCCTCCTTTGTAAAGGGTATGGTAAAGAAATGTGGTGTCACCCTTTTGAAGACTGCAGATGGTAGGATTCCTCGTAATAATAATGCATGACTAGAGGAAACTATAAATACCATAACTGTGTGTCTTACTCATGAAATCGTACCCCAGTATAATTCTTCAATAGAGGATGGTATTGAGCCAGTGCATAAATTGTGGGAATTAGACGGCATTGGAATAAATGTAAATGAAGAAAGTCCAGACGATTCTTTTACTCAGGAACAATACCTGAGAGATGTAAAATTTGAATCTGGACAATACTGGGTGCGACTTCCGTGGAGACTGAACCGTCCAGAATTGCCCACTAATTACAGAACGGCATATGGACAATTAAAGGCTCAACTCCGCGAACTGAGTGAGATACCAGAATTGTTAACTGCCTATAATGATATAATTGCTGAGCAGTTAATTAATAAATTTATAGAAGAGGTACCTCCTGAGCAAGCCAGAATTTATGGTCACTATTTGCCACATCACGGAGTGAAGAAGGATTCTAAGACCACTCCTTTGAGGATTGTGTTTAATTGTAGTGCCAGGAGTAACAAAAATGTACCCAGTTTAAATGACTGTTTGATGACAGGTCCGTCGTTGACAGAAAAATTAGGAGATATCTTATTAAATTTCAGGATGAAGAATTATGCCTTTACAGTTGACATAAGTAAAGCTTTCCTAAGAGTGGGTTTACAAGAGGCTGACCGGGATTGTACCCGCTTCTTATGGCCTGAGAATCCTGTTGACCCACTTAGCCCTCTGAAAACCTGTCGCTTTAGGAGCATATTATTTGGTGCTACATCCAGTCCGTTCCTACTTCAAGCGACGATAAATGCACACCTTAAACGTATGAGAAGTCCATTGAGTAAAGCAATGAACAAACAATTTTATTTGGACAATTTCCTGGGTGTTATGTCAACTGAAGAGGAACTGTTAATGACTTACGGAGAGGCTAATAAAATAATGCAAAGTGCAAATATGCCTCTGAGGGAATGGAATAGTAATTCGTCTAAATTAAAGAACAAAATAAGTAAAGATTACCCTGTAGATGAAGTACCAAAATGTGGTAATGTATTGGGATTAACTTAGGATACTGAGAGAGATTTGTTAATGTTAAAACCTAACAATTACAGTATGCCCAATAAATTAACTAAGAGAGTTTTGCTTGCTGAAGTTTCCAAATGTTTTGATCCACTAGGTTTAGTGTCACCCCTTACTATAAGAGGGAAATTATTAATACAGGAAGCATGGAAACTTAAATGTGCTTGGGATGAAATTCTGAGGAATTCATTAACAGATGGGATGAATTAATTGGTGATTATGAAAAGATTACAATGTTGGAGTTCCCACGCCAGGTGGCCAATCCAAATGGGAAAAATGTACTCCACATTTTTTGTGATGCTTCAAAATTGGCACATGGAGCAGTTGCTTATCTTCAATGTAATAGTGTTATTTCTCTTGTTATGTCTAAGGCTAAAGTGTCTCCAATTAAATCATGTACCTTACCTCAGTTGGAATTAACAGCCATTTATATAGGTGCCAAATTAGCTAATTATATAAGAATAAGCTGCAGGAGATAAATATTAGCGACACTGTAATTTGGTCTGATAATGAGGTATCCTTACAATGGATTCGTAATGGAAACAGTAAAATTGTGTACGTACAAAACAGAGTCGCTGAAATTAATCAGAAGCAAGAGAAGTATAACAGTTTGGGTCAGCATATGTTAACATTTAATCATATACCTGGTGAGGAAAATCCAGCTGATTTCTTGTCTTGAGGTTTACCTTATGCTAAATTTGTAAATGCTGTATCATGGTTTAAAGGACCGAGCTGGTTGGTAAATAAAGCTAATTGGCATGTACAAAAGGTGTATATTGCTACTGTTGAAATTACTGTGACCACCGCTTCAATAGTTTGTCCTTCCTTAGCCACTGATATAAATAGGTATTCTTCTTTACCCAAACTGATCAATGTAACTAAGTTGGTGTTTAAATTTCTAAACAAGATGAATATCTCATATATATAAGTTTTCACATCCTCTTGAATATTGGATAAAGAGGGTACAGGAGGAAATCTATGGAAATGAGATTAAATTGATGATGGAAAGAAAAATTGTGAAAGATTCCATAATAGAGAAATTGGGGCTGTATTTAGAGAACAATGCAATTATGTGCATAGGTAGGCTACAAAATGCTGAATTGGGTGATTATGCTAAACACACTATCTTACTGCCCAAAACTCATCATCTAACAAATTTGATTGTTCTAAATGCCCTTAAAAATGTAATGCATGGTGGGGTACAAGATACCTTAAATTGTTTTAGCGAAACTTTCTGGATTCCACAAGGACGGCAAAGTGTAAAAAGGGTGATTAAATCATGTGTAATATGTCGTCGTGTTGATGACAGATCCTATATGTACCCATGTCCTCCACCATTGCCAAAGGAGCGTGTACAATTAATGAAACCATTTGATGTAACAGGTGTAGACTATAGTGGTCCAATAATTTTAACAGGTACTTCAGATGGTGTTCCACTGAAAGTGTGTGTTTGTTTGTTCACCTGTACTGCTACTAGGACAATTCATTTAGAAGTGGCACAGGACTTGTCTGCAGAACAGTTTATACAGCTGTTTCGAAAATTTGCAGCTAGGAGATCCTGTCTGAGATTGATAATTTCGGATCATGCCACAAATTTTGTAGCAGGTGCTCAACATTTGATAGAGTTAAATAATAGTAACGATGTTCAATCTCTGTTAACCCAACGAGGGTGTACCTGGAAATTTGTTACTCCTAGAGCCCCTTGGCAGGGGGGGCTGTACGAAAGACTTATAGGCACAGTGAAGCGGTGTCTCCGTAAGATACTACACCGGAAGAAAATTAATTTGGAAGAATTCCGTGCAGTGTTAGTGGAGGCAGAAAACCGGATAAATAATAGGCCTCTCTCGTACATGTGTGATACACCTGATGCAGATGTATTAACACCTTCTCACCTAATATGTGGAAGGAAATTGGAAGCTTCCCCTGTCTATAGAGATAGTCTGGAAGAAAGTGATGAAGATTACAATGATGTGGCAGTGTTGTGTGATAAATTTAAAATGTTAAAGTAATTGATCATTGGTCTAATGTGTGGTGTAAGGAATATCTTCTTACACTACGTGAACACTTTTATGGTGCGACAGAGGCAGTAAATCGACAGAACATTCAACCAGGTGACATTGTGTTGATTGATACTGAACAACATCGAACATTGTGGCCTCTGGGCAAAGTATTGACATTGTACCCAGATGTACAAGGTGTTGTCCGGAATGTCAAAGTGTTGTGTCGTGGCCAAGAAAGTTTACGCACAATTAATAAATTTATTCCCTTGGAATTAAATGGTATTCAATCAAATGTAAATGAAAATCTAAGGGAAAGTGACATGAGTGATACAGAAGGTAACGCTGACCAAATGATGCAGGAAGATGAAATTGTAGTAAGACCTACTAGGAGAACAGCCACTCAAGCCAGAACCGGCTGGAATCATTTCCTAAAGGAAGGAGTAATTTGAGCCATTTAGCAACGAACTCCGCCCAGCCGCAGTGTGGAAAATACATACTGTATATATTTTCCGGAAATACAGTATATGTAAATTGATGGCCTGTATTGTATTTAATAAAAATTATGTTACAAAAAATGGGGAGCCCTGTGCCTGTGCAGAGGACACTCGCCATTGTTGTTTGAATTGGACAAGAAAGGTTAGTGAATAATCGGAAGAATTTTCGTTGCTCTAGAGGTTAAATTGGGCTGACACCTCTGAAATAGAAGCCAAGATTGTTGGGTGTGCATTCCTGCATAACTTGAGATATAAGAAGACTGGACAAGACAGCTCCTGGAACCTGAGATAAGCTATCTAAATTTGTGTTATAATTCTGGCCAGCATTATCTTCATAAATTTGGTTAGAATGAGGCTTTTGAGTATGATGCACATTAATCTCCAGTCAAATTGGTGAGTAATATTAAGATATATTCTCCTTCTGTTATATAAACGTGTATAAGTATCATTAATTTTAATATACAGTCCACTAATTTTTATATTTACCAGAATTTCTGGTGTGTATGTACATTTCATTTGTAATTATAGGTCTAGAGCAACTTGTGGACATGACCATTTACTGGTATGTACATTATGAGTTTCATCCAAATAAATGTAATTTTCCACAAGTGTTGTCAGTGTCACAGTCAGCACCATTAAACACCCGACCAAGCAAAAATACACCCGCCAGGACCAGGACAACGCAGGTGTGTACATCATTCCATGTGGTGGTTGTGATCTGATGTACGTGGGAGAGACTTCCCGTAACCTGCCAATTAGGTAGAAAGAACACTACCGTTCCTTCAGGACTCACCACATGAATAACGCCTGCGTGGTATATAAGGACCAGACTGCCCACCTAATGTCTTGAAAGGATGCCCAGTAGATCACAAAAAATGGGTAAAACACGAAGAAGATGCCTGGAAGCTGTGATAATCCCAACACAAAATCCAACAGAATCAAGAAGCTTTCAGATTAGCCATCGTTCTAGCACAGTTTACCTTATAATTCACCTCCTACAATGACCTCGTCTGACTGCGCTTCTATAAATTTTCTTGTACATTCCTGTGTGCTGGCTGAAGAAGCCTCCCCATGGGCGAAACGTCTTAAGTTCCTCTCTTCAGTTGTCATTCTCACCGTAGATGTGCTGAGTTTCATGTTAAATAAATGACTTCTCAGTATTACTCAGTATTACAATATCTCGCTGATGAAACTACAACACTGTGAAGTGAGAAGTAATGAACTTACTTTGATAAAATCTCACTTCACAGACAGACGTCTGTGTGAGTATCAATGACATTATCTCATATACCTAAACTTATAACATAGAGGCACCACAGGAACTTAAAACCTGTCCTGTTTGCTGGTGACGCAACTTGTCCTCACCAATACTGTTAACGACGAGTTCGTAAAGATTTTTACCTGGACGGCCACCAACAAACATACTCTGTGTTGACACGACCTTCTTTAAGTTGTTTGTGAATGAAGCTAAAAATTCCAAGTTTTGAGTGAAAATATATAATTTTCGTATATCAAGGCAAGACGAGGGAAAATTCTTGTGTATACACACTGACTCCAACATGAAATTCAACACTCATATTAAACACATATCTAAGAAAATTACAAAACTTTGAACATTGTACCAATAATACGCTATATGCCTCAAGCAACATTACTCACTCTTTATTACTCATTAATCTATCTTTACCCCACATATGGTGTCTGTACTTGGTGATTAATAACAGCAAACCACCTACAACCTATTGTGACCCGGCAGATATCAACTATTCGAATATACACCCAATAAGGTTTCGGACTCCCCAACCTCCCTGCTATTCCTCACCTAACAAAACAGTCACACCTACTACCAATGCACATTCTGTATATATAGAAAACTACGAACTTCAGCCCAGCGCTCCGACTCATCCTGGAGAGGTGCAGCAGAACACGTTGACACAATACTAGAAACAAGTACCACTTTCACATACAGCATGTTCGATTCAACCTATCTAAGAAACTGTGAATATATAGGGCCTAAAAGTTTGGAATTCCCTTTCAGAAAATGAAAAAAAAAATCACAAACCACCTCCTGCTTCAAAAAGAAAAAAAGTTAAAAACCCCAATTTAACAAGAGCAGTTCTGTTTATCTGTTATATATTAATTAGCATTTGTATTGTTGTTAGCACTGTCACCACTTTATTTCAGCATAGGTCATAACCACAACAAACATTATAACGAATGGTCTTAAAAAAATCCAAAAGTGTCATAAGCATAAACCAAACTGTTGAGTTAATGTCAGAGACTGTAAAGTCAAACATTCTGGCCAACCAATTAAATTTTATACATATTTGTAGTTAATGTTCTGCAGAGCCTGGAGCGTTCTGTGGAGTATGCCAAAAATGTTAACTATTCCTGAACCAAATATATTATATAACTTAATAGAAATAAAAACTATCATTATTATTATTGTTATTATAATTATTTTCATTATTATTATTATTATTATTATTATTATTATTATTATTATTATTATTATTATTATTATTATTATTATTATTATTATTATTATTATTATTATTATTACATCATAGTAAAATCTTTAGCTTTTTATATCCATCTTTATGCTTTTATAATATGTATTTAATTTCGGTTTGGGTTGGTTTGGCTAGTTATATTATGGTAAGCTCACGTTAACCATTTTTGGTAAGTCCAGCCATGGCTGACGTAGCCAGTGTGTTGAGGTAATACGTACGTAGATACGTGGAAATAAAAAGCACTGGTGGAAGAGAATCCTTTTAAAAAGGTCCTCCGTTACCAGTGACTTTGCTCTCACTTGTCGACTTATGTCATTGTTTGCCTACGTAGGTACTTAATTAATGCTGGATACAATTCCCGCAGTAAGTACTTATTAAGTTTATCTAAGTGTGTTGATTTTTTTGCTTATTTAGTAAAAACTAATTTAAGAATCTGAGGACAGGCTTCAAAATTTATGAACATTAACCACTTATTGACTACATCCAGACGTTTGTGTGACGTTACCACATTGCCCGGTGAGACCAACGCCATGTAGGTCACGGTACATACACTGCCATCCCGTCCCTATACCCTAGACACGAAAGTCAGGAGACATTCAAAAATAAGGGAAAGCAGTCACATGTGGAAAGAAAGGCACATGTGGCGAAGTTGCATTTAGGTGGGCCACTGGATCTGTGAGCCTCAAAGGAGAGACAGCTAAGTAACATACTAAGACCAGTTGGGATTCAAACCCGAGTTATTTAGTCAACCTTCGGCTGGTCGAAATATATTATTTACACACACACACATACAAGCACACACACACACACACACACACACACACACACACACACACACACACACACACACACAAACACACACACACACACACACACACACACACACACACACACACACACACACACACACACACACACACACACACGCACACACACACACACACACACACAACACACACTCCTTACGCCCGACGGTGTAAGGAGGCAAAAACAAAGTGCAATAGAGAATGGAAAAAGTACAGAAGGCAGAGAACACACGAAAATAGGGAGATCAGTCGCAGAGCCAGGAATGAGTACGCACAGGTAAGGAGGGAGGCCCAGCGACAGTATGAAAATGACATAGCATCGAGAATCAAGACTGACCCGAAACTGTTGTATAGCCACATCAGGAGGAAGACAACAGTCAAAGACCACGTGATCAGATTAAGGACAGAAGGTGGAGAACTCATAAGAAATGATCAGGAGGTATGTGAGGAGCTGAACAGGAGATTTAAGGAAGTTTTTACAGTAGAGACAGGAAGGGTTGTGGGAAAACAGTACAGAAGGGAACATCAAGAGGGAATATACCAACAAGTGTTGGATGACATACGAACAACTGAGGAGGAGGTGAAGAAGCTCCTAAGTGACCTTGACACTTCAAAGGCAATGGGACCGGACATCTCCCCATGGGTCCTTAGAGAAGGAGCAGAGATGCTGTGCGTGCCTCTAACCACAATCTTCAACACATCCCTTGAAACTGGGCAACTACCTGAGAAATGGAAGACAGCTAATGTAGTCCCCATATTTAAAAAAGGAAATAGAAACGAGGCGCTAAACTACAGACCTGTGTCTCTGACATGTATTTTGTGCAAAGTCATGGAGAAGATTATCAGGAGGAGAGTGGTCGAACACCTGGAAAGGAACAAGATTATAAATGAAAACCAGCATGGGTTCATGGAAGGCAAATCTTGTATCACAAACCACCTGGAGTTTTATGACAAGGTAACAGAAGTAAGACACGAGAGAGAGGGGTGGGTAGATTGCGTTTTCCTAGACTGCAGGAAGGCCTTTGACACAGTTCCCCACAAGAGATTAGTGCAGAAGCTGGAGGATCAGGCGCATGTAACAGGGAGGGCACTGCAATGGATCAGGGAATACCTGACAGGGAGGCAGCAACGAGTCATGGTACGTGAAGAGGTATCACAGTGGGCGCCTGTTACGAGCGGGGTCCCACAGGGGTCAGTTCTAGGACCAGTGCTATTTTTGATATATGTGAACGACATGATGGAAGAAATAGACTCTGAAGTGTCCCTATTCGCAGATGATGTGAAGTTGATGAGAAGAATTAAATCGGATGAGGATGAGGCAGGACTGCAAAGAGACCTGGACAGGCTGGACATGTGGTCCAGTAACTGGCTTCTCGAATTCAATCCAGCCAAATGCAAAGTCATGAAGATTGGGGGGGGGCAAAGAAGACCGCAGACAGAGTATAGGCTAGGTGGACAAAGACTACAGACCTCACTCAGGGAGAAAGACCTTGGGGTGACCATAACACCGAGCACATCACCGGAGGCACACATCAACCAAATAACTGCTGCAGCATACGGGCGCCTGGCAAACCTGAGAATAGCGTTCCGATACCTTAATAAGGAATCGTTCAAGGCACTGTACACTATGTATGTTAGGCCCATACTGGAGTATGCAGCACCAGTCTGGAACCCACACCTGGTCAAAGCACGTCAAGAAATTAGAGAAAGTAAAAGGTTTGCAACAAGGTAGTCCCCGGTCGGGGAATGTCGTAAGGAAAAAGGGTTAGGGGGAAACCCGGGCTGACGACACTGGAGGACAAAGGGTCGGGGGACATGACAACGAATAAATATAGGGGGGGAAAAGACAAGGGGGGCAGAGATAGATGTTCCCCGAAAGGGGACACGGACAAGGGGTCACAACTGGGAAATGAAGACTCAACGGTCACGGGACGTTAGGGAAATATTCTTCAGTTAGAGTTGTCGGAAGGGAAAACCCTTTCAAGTGAATAGTGGAGGGAGGGAAACCCTCATATTTTAAGAAGAGGATGATACGCTCAGGAAGCAAGAGAGAGAGGGCCTATAGGGGTCAGGAAAAGGCGGGGCCAGGGGCTAGTCCGAACCCCCTGCAACCACAATTTGGGAGAAAACCACACCACCCCACAACACACAAACACCCCACCACACACCCAACCCCCCACACACACACCACACCACACAAAACACACACACACACACAACAACCCCACCACACACACCCTAACCTAACCAAACACTTACTCAAAAACCCCCCCCCACACAAAACATTTTTACGATAAGCTGAAGAACAGAAATCCAACGGAAAAAACAAAATGGCTTTTAAAAAGGGGGGACAAAGGGAAGGGAACGATGAGCTGTTCGGAAAAGGGGAAAAAAGGGGGAACGACTCAAGAACAAAATGGAACAACAAAGGGAGAAAAGGTTAAACGAGCTTTGCAAAAACAGTTAGACAAATACCCGCGAAGCAAGAAGTGGGGAAACCGAGTGTAGTAGCTGAGGCAAAGTACGGGTTGGGAAAAAAATGATTGCTGAAGCAGGACAAAAATGAGGTCCGAAAGTAGCAAGATGACTGAAATGAGAACATCAGCGGGCAGCGAGGGACTGAAGGGGGGAGGGATCTAAGCAGTCTTTTGCAGCAGTAATATCAGGTCATCATGGTGTCTGGGAGATGATTAGGGAAACAGCAAAGGAGATCCTTAGATCAGATCCAGAGATACAGAGGGAAAAGAAATGGGAAGAGAAGAGGGAGAGATCAATAGTTATTCATGGGCTTCAGGAGGCTGAAGGGCAGACCTATGATGAAAGAAAGCATTGGGAGAAAACAGAGATTAAGAACATCATTGCAATAACAGTAGAGAGAGGGACATGTCTCAGGTAGAAAATTTTCACAGACTTGGGGGTATTCGAGGGAAAAAAATCGACCAGTCAGATTGACATTCAAGACAGATGTGGTACGGAACAGGATACTACAACAGAAACCACTGTTAAAGGACTCTCCAGATTATCAAAAAGTGTTCCTCAATCGAGACAGAATACGAAAGGAAAGGGAACAACTGAAAGTGAGAGCAAGACAGAACCAGTGGAAGGAAAGAGAGACAGGACAGGCAACGGCAGACAGGAAAACTCAGCCTTTGGGGGAACATCAAACACAAATGCTTACAGAAACCTCTCAACCCCTGTCACCACATATGAACCAAACACAGTAAACAGAAACGAACCTCACTCCATAGCCACCACCCCCCTAAGCACTAATTCCACAGCAGCCTCCCATAATATTGTGCCCTGCCTCCCACCCTCCCATCCTGCACCTTCCTCTTCCATCTCCCAAAATACAGTAATGGAAAGGAAGCTAAAGGTATGGTACACCAATGCAGATGGAATAACAAATAAGAGTGAAGAGTGGCAAGAACGCATCATTGATGCATCACCTGACATTATAGCACTAACAGAAAACTTACAGGGATGATAACAGATGCAATTTTTCCACCTGGATATCAGATTATGAGGAAAGACAGAGAGAACAGAGGAGGGGGAGGAGTAGCATTGCTCATAAAAAAACAGTGGAGTTTTGAGGAGATGGGAGGAATGGAAAGAAGGGAAACAGACGACTTCATTGTAGGAACACTTCACAAAGGTGATGATAGCAGTGATGTATAACCCACCACTTAACAGCAGGAGAACAAGAGAAGAGTATGATGTGCGCAACAGGGCAATGGTGGATACACTAGCTGAAGTGGCCAGGAGGGCTCATATGGGTAGGACAAAATTGCTTATAATGGGGGATTTCAATCATAAAGAGATTGACTGGGAAAACCTAGAGCCACATGGGGGACCAGAAACATGGAGGGATAAGATGTTGGAGACTGTATTGGAGAACTTCATGCATCAACATGTTAGGGATACAACCAGATATAGGGGAGAGGATGTTGCAGCAAGGCTGGATCTCATATTCACCTTGAATAGTTCACGAAAGACCCCTTGGCGCTAGTGATCATGATGTCCTGACTTTTGAATATCTTGTTGAGTTAACAGTGGAGAATGCAGTAGCACGAGAACAAAGAGAGAAACCAAACTTTAAAAAAGGGGACTACATAGGAATGAGAAGTTTCCTGCATGAAGTGCAGTGGGAAAGAGAACTAGATGGAAAGACAGTAAATGAAATGATGGAAATAGTAACCACTAAGTGCAGGGAGGCAGAGGAAAGGTTCATACCAAAGGGCAACAGAAAAAATGGTAAGACCAGAATGAGCCCATGGTTTAATTGGAGGTGTAAAGAGGCCAAAGCCAAATGTGCAAGAGCATGGAAAAGGTATAGAAGGCAAAGGACTCAAGAAAACAAGGAGATGAGCAGAAGAACCAGAAACAAATATGCAAGGATAAGGAGAGAGGCCGAGAGGCAATACAAGAACGACATAGCATCAAAAGCCATTAGGAGAAAAACATTAGGAGAAAAACAACAGTCAAGGACCAGGTAATCAGACTGAGGAAAGAAGGAGGGAAGCTGACGAAGAGTGACCAAGAAGTATGTGATGAACTAAACAAAAGATTTAGAGAAGTATTCACAATAGAGTCAGGAATGCTTCCAGCAAACTGTGGAGGTAGGGTGCACCAGCAGGTGCTGGACACAATACACATAACTAAGGTAGAGGTGAAGAAACTGCTAGAAGAACTCGATACCTCAAAGGCGGTGGGCCCAGATAACATATCTCCATGGATACTGAGAGAGGGAGCAGAGGAACTGTGTGTGGGCCATAGCAGCAATCTTCATAAATCTATCCCAAACAGGGCAGTTGCCTGAGGCGTGGAAGACAGCACATGTAGTTCCAATTTTAAAAAAAGGGGACAGACAGGTAGCATTAAACTACAGACCAGTGTCACTGACTTGTATTGTATGTAAAGTCATGGAAAAGATTTTCAGGAGAAAAGTAGTGGGAAAACATTTAAAAGATTGGGCTCATACATGACACTCAGCATGGCTTCAGAGATGGGAAATCCTGTGTCACAAATTTACTTGAGTTCTACGATAAGGTAACAGAATTAAGACATGAGAAAAGGGATGGGTAAAATTGCATCTTCCCTTTGATTGCAAGAAGGCTTTTGACACAGTACCACACAAGAGACTGGTGCAAAAATTAGAGGAGCAGGGAGGAATGAAGGGGAAAGTACTGCAATGTATCAGGGAATACCTGACAGGAAGGAAACAACGTGTGTTGGTGCGTGCTGAAGTGTCGGAGTGGGCGAATGTGTCGAGTGGGGTTCCACAAGGTTCAGTCCTAGGCCCGGTGCTGTTTCTTGTATACGTGAATGACATGGTGGAAGGAATAGATTCAGAAGTGTCACTGTTCGCTGATGATGTGAAACTGATAAGGAGAATACAAGTGGGAGAGGATCAGTTAAGATTACAAGGGGATCTGGACAAACTACAAGTATGGGGCCCCACAAATGGCTCCTGGAGTTTAACCCCATAAGTGTA
Source organism: Cherax quadricarinatus (assembly GCF_026875155.1). Taxonomy (NCBI): domain Eukaryota; kingdom Metazoa; phylum Arthropoda; class Malacostraca; order Decapoda; family Parastacidae; genus Cherax; species Cherax quadricarinatus. The sequence continues at coordinate 40,619,645 of NC_069403.1, read as the reverse complement.
AGGTCATGAAGATTGGGGAAGGACAAAAGAAGAAAACCCCAGACGGAGTAAAAGGTTGGAAACCAACAGCTGCAAACGCATTAAAGAAAAAGGGTCTTGGGGTAAGCATCATAACGAAATTCCCTTGAGGCACACATCAAACAAATAACCTGCAGCATATGGGAGAATGGCAAACCTGAGATTGGCGTTTGGATATCTGAGTAAGGATCATTCACGACATTGTATACAGTGTTAAAGTAGACCTATACTGGAATATGCAGCGCCATATGAACCCCTCACTTAGTCAAACACGTCAAGAAAATTTGGGGAAAGTGCAAAAAATTGCAACACGAAATTTTCCCGGAACTGAGGGGTATGTCTTATGAGGAGAGGTTAAGGGAACTCAACCTATGACACTAGAGGATAGGATGGAATAGAGGGGACATGATAACAACGTATAAAATACTAAGAGGCATTGACAACATGGACAAGGATCGAAGGTTTCAGAGATGGGATACAGAAACACGGGGACACAATTGGAAACTGAAAACTCAGATGAGTTCTAGGGATGTTAGGAAGTATTTCTTTAGTCTTAGAGTTGTCAGGAACTGGAATAATCTGGAGAGTGAAGTAGTGGAAGCAAGTTCCATAAATAGCTTTAAGAAGAGGTATGACAAATATCATGGAGCAGGGAGAGAGTGAATTAGTATCGACCAGTGAAGAGGCGGGTCTAGGAGCTATGACTCGACCCCTGCAACCACATATAGGTGAGTACACACACACACATCGTCCTGAAGATACTAGAGAACAAGAGGGTTAAGGGTGACGTGATAACGACATACAAAATACTGCGAGGAATAGATAAGGTGGACAGAGACAGGATGTTCCAGAGATGGGACACAGAAACAAGGGGTCACAATTGGAAGTTGAAGACTCCTTTGAGTCAAAGGGATGTTACGAAGTATTTCTTCTGTCTTAGAGTTGTCAGGAAGTGGAATAGTCTGGCAAGTGATGTAGTGGAGGCGGGAACCATACATAGTTTTAAGACGAGGTATGATAAAGTTCATGGAACAGGGAGAGAGAGGACCTAGTAGCGGTCAGTAAAGAGGTGGGGCCAGGAGCTGAGTCTCGACCCCTGCAACCACAATTTGGTGAGTACAATTAGGTGAGTACACACACACACACACGCATATAATATATATATATATAATATATATATTATAATATATATATATATATATATATATATATATATATATATATATATATATATATATAATAATATATATAATATAATAATATATAAAATAATATATATATATATATATATAATATATATATATGCAAAACAACCACTCTTAAAGAATAGACAAATTCCAAGCGCTTTCGTGATTACTCACATTATCAAGGAACTATGAAAGTATAGCATCCAAGGAAGGTATATAAGGTGTCTGGCCAACACCTCACTATCAGATCCCACAACGGTTAAACACCTGACGCGCGCCGGCCCGACTGGACAGGTCCTTCGCACAACCCACCAACAAACTATTCTACCCAAGAAAATTTAAAAAATTATTATTTGTCCAGTGTATTATTAAATTCTTCCCAAATTCTATTAATTATAAATGGATCTAATTTATATAAACCAAAGGAAATATTCATATTATTGTCAAAACTGCTTTTTATGAAACAAGATTCAATAATATTCCTGTCGACCATGGACTTGCTTGATACTACTTTCTCAACTTTTTGAAAATCAAGATTTTTGAATACAACTTTAATATTAAAAGTCTTAAGAAGAGAAGGCATATCAACCAAGTTTTCATGGTAAGGGAGAACCAACATATTTTTAGTTGAATAAGGCTGGTTGTCCCTTTTTGGATTGTAAAAAGTATTTCTAGCAACTTTAAAAGATTTATCAATTACATTTCTTGGGTATTTTAAATCATTACCTATTTCATAAATTTTGGATATTTCCTCATCTATGAACTCAGGACTACAAATTCGTAAAGCTCTCAAAAACATTGATGAGAAAACAGACAGTTTGACTCAATCTTGATGCGAAGAATAATAGTGGACATAGGAACAGTTATTTGTAGGTTTTCTGTAAATTTTAAATTTGAATTCATTAGTTTGAATTCATTAGTTTGAATTCATAGCTCTTTGATAATGTGAGTAGTCACGAAAGCGCTTGGAATTTCTCTATTCTTTCAGAGAGTTGTTTTGCAGATATATATATATATATATATATATATATATATATATATATATATATATATAATATATATATATATATATATATATATATATATATATATATATATATAAACACACACATATCTATATATATATATATATATATATATATATATATATATATATATATATATATATATATATATAAATATATATATATATATAATATATATGTATATATATACATATATATATATATTTATATATATATATATATATATATATATATATATATATATATATATATATATATATATATATTATATATGTATGTATATATATATATATATATATAATATATATATATATATATATAAACACACATATATATAAATTAATATCTTATTTCAGATTTCTTATATCTAAATAACGTGCTTTCATACACATGCAACATTGTGTCCATAATCCATTTACGTTGGCAAAAATATGTATGCCACACGCGCCACGGTTAACAAACAGAACACAAACTCAAACACTGGATACGTGCGTACAACATCCAAACACAAACAGGCGAGCAAACAGTGTTAAGACCAACGGGGACAGAGGATATAGCACTGAGGGATGGGGAAGGGATAAGGGATTTAGATGAGGAAGGTTGGGGAGGAGGAGGTTTGCAGACAGGGTGGGTGGACTAGGTGGGGAAGGAAATAAAGGAGGAGGAGGAGGGAAGAGTTGGGGAAGGAAGTAGAAACAGGAGGAAGGAGAAGCGAATAAGGAAGAATATACCCGAAATGCTGTACGTATCACTGGCTTTCCAATTAGCTTTTACTCTATATCTTTAAGTATTTGTAATCACTGTGTGCTTTTTTTTTAAAAAAAAGTCAATTTTCAGATGGGGAAGAGAAGAAGAGTACAGAGAAGATGGGGAAGAAAGGATGGAGGATGTTGTAAGACACACAAGGGTATGCTTTCTTGACAACTCTAAACGGAGAATAATACCCTTAGTCACGTGGTAAATGTTCCTGACTGGGTTGGAGAGAGTACAGGAGAAGGAAGGAACAATTGACGTGACTCTCTGCACGAATAGACAAATGAAAAAAAGAGAAAACAGTAAAGGTGTAATGGCTGGAAGATCACCAAGACCACTGTGTCTAAATCGACGTGATCTGATTAGAAAAATCTCCTATTGTCAAACATTAACTCATAAATAACTCGCACATTACAAAGTAAACGTTAGGTGACATTTCGATCCGCCCTGGACCATTATCAAACTACATATGAGCAAGAAAATTGTACTGGTTAGTTGAGCAGGCCAGGTGACCTGTCTTATGACTTATATTCTACAATGGTTGTTATCTAATATTGGTTTAAGAAGAAGCTATAGTTCAGCTAAATATTTTTTTTCCAAAGCCTGGGTTATTTGTGACATGTTGCACCTACGACAATGTCATCGTCATTCATCTTTATCTTGATTGTTTCTGCCTCTAGATACAGGGAGACGAGTTTAATGTTTTTGGTATATTTGTAATACACGTTTTCAGAGAATTGTGTTGACTAATAGATGGTACAACACTGAAAACTTTTTGTTTCTGTTCACTGGTATTTTATTTCTGTATTACTGCTGTTTCTACAAATTTCTAAACTTATAGATATAAAATGACATTGGAATGATTGTGAGAGCTTTCAGTATTGCATTACCTCTGTGACGCAACACCTTCGAGGGAAACATTGACTGTTAATTGACTTGATAACGAAGTTCAGTTTGGGGTTGCAACAGCGTTTGTTCTCCTAAACGATTCCCAGCACCGAAATTTTCTTGAATTTACCTTTTCTATATTTTACAAGGGATTAAAATAGGCTTGGGTAAATTACATAAAACCATAAATAACTAATATTTAAACACTAATAAGCACATTAACTCTGGCGTTCAATGACAGAAATCGCGAAATCGTGGACTGATCCTTAAATCACCTTTACACACGAATATTTATCCTTTTCTAAGACATTTTCGCTCTTGAATCGCAGTGTTTGGGCAAGACCAGGCAACGCTCATTTCTGCATGATTATTGGGGCGGGTGTGAGTATGGCTGCCATCACCACCCAACACCTCTTTCTACAATCTTTAATGTGAGGAGAGGGATTAGTTCAAGATGTTAGGGAACTATAATGAAAGGAAGTGATACTAACAACACACAAGGATGTGAAGGAGGATGCTGAGCGACTAGAGTGTGTGGGTTATACTAAAAACACACAGGGTTGTAAAGGAGGATGCGGAGCGACTAGAGTGTGTGAGTTACAGAAACAACACACAGAGTTGTGAAGGATACTGAGCGACTAGAGTGTGTGAATTACAGAAACAACGCATAAAGTTGTGAAGGAGGATGCTGAGAGACTAGACTGTGTGAGTTATACTAGGAACACACTGGGTTGTGAAGGAGGATGCCGAGCGACTCGAGTTTGTGAGTTACAGAAACAACACACTGGGTTGTGAAGGATGATGCTGAGCGACTAGAGTTCGTGAATTAAAGAAACAACACACTGGTTTGTGAAGAGGATGCTGAGCGACTAGAGTGTGTGAGTTATACTAACAACACACTGCGTTGTGAAGGAGGATGCTGAGCGACTAGAGTGTGTGAGTTATACTAACTACACGCAGGGTTTTGAAGGAGGATGCTGTACAACTAGAGTGCGTGAGTTACACTAACAACACATTGAGTTGTGAAGGAGGATGCTGAGCTACTAGAGTGTGTGAGTTACAGAAACAACACACAGAGTTGTGAAGGAGGATGCTGAGCGACTAGAGTGTGTAAGTTACAGAAACAACACACTCAGTTGTGAAGGAGGATGCTGAGCTACTAGAGTGTGTGAGTTACAGAAACAACACGCAGGGTTGTGAAGGAGGATGCTGAGCGACTAGAGTGTGTGAGTTATACTAACAACGCACAGGGTTGTGAAGGGGGATCCTGTGCGACTAGTGTGTGTGAGTTACGCTAACAACTCACAGGTTTGTGAAGGAGGATGCTGAGCGACTAGAGTATGTGAGTTACAGAAACAACACACAGAGTTGTGAAGGAGGATGCTGAGCGACTAGAGTGTGTGAGTTATACTAACAACACAGGGTTGTGAAGGAGGATCCTGTGCGACTAGAGTGTGTGAGTTACGCTAACAACACACAGGTTTGTGATGGAGGATGCTGAGCGACTAGAGTGTGTGAGTTACAGAAACAACACACAGAGTTGTGAAGGAGGATGCTGAGCGACTAGAGTGTGTGAGTTACAGAAACAACACAAACAGTTGTGAAGGAGGATGCTGAGCTGCTAGAGTGTGTGAGTTACAGAAACAACACATACAGTTGTGAGGGAGGATGCTGAACGACTAGAGTGTGTGTTTTACAGAAATAACACGCAGAGTTGTGAAGGAGGATGCTGAGCGACTAAAGTGTGTGAGTAATACTAACAACACACTTGATTGTGAAAGAGGATGCTGAGCGACTAGAGTGTGTGAGTTATACTAACAACACACAGGGTTGTGAAAGAGGATGCTGAGCTACTAGAGTGTGTGAGTTACACTAACAACACGCAGGGTTGTGAAGGAGGATGCTGAGCTATTAGAGTGTGTGAGTTACACTAACAACACGCAGGTTTGTGAAGGAGGATGCTGAGCTATTAGAGTGTGTGAGGTATACTAACAACACACTGGGTTGTGAAAGAGGATGCTGAGCGACTAGAGTGTGTGAGTTACGCTAACAACACAGGTTTTTGAAGGAGGATGCTGAGCGACTAGAGTGTGTGAGTTACAGAAACAACACACAGAGTTGTGAAGGATGATGCTGAGCGACTAGAGTGTTTGAGTTATACTAACAACACACAGGGTTGTGAAGGAGGATCCTGTGCGACTAGAGTGTGTGAGGTACACTAACAACACACAGGTTTGTGAAGGAGGATGCTGAGCGACTAGAGTGTGTGAGTTACAGAAACAACACACAGAGTTGTGAAGGAGGATGCTGAGCGACTAGAGTGTGTGAATTACAGAAACAACACAAACAGTTGTGAAGGAGGATGCTGAGCTACTAGAGTGTGTGAGTTACAGAAACAACACAAACAGTTGTGAAGGAGGATGCTGAGCGACTAGAGTGTGTGAGTTATACTAACAACACACAGGGTTGTGAAAGAGGATGCTGAGCTACTAGAGTGTGTGAGTTATACTAACAACACACAGGTTGTGAAGGAGGATGCTGAGCGAAATAGAGTGTGTGAGTTATACTAACAACACACAGGGTTGTGAAAGGGGATGCTGAGCGACTAGAGTGTGTGAATTATACTAACAACACACAGGGTTGTGAAAGAGGATGCTGAGCTACTAGAGTGTGTGAGTTATACTAACAACACACTGGGTTGTGAAGGAGGATGCTGAGCGACTAGAGTGTGTGAGTTATACTAACAACACACAGGGTTGTGAAGGAGGATGCTGAGCAACTAGAGTGTGTGAGTTACAGAAAGAACACACAGAGTTGTGAAGGAGGATGCTGAGCGACTAGAGTGTGTGAGTTACAGAAACAACACCCAGAGTTGTGAAGAAGGATGCTGAGCGATTAGAGTGTGTGAGTTATACTAACAACACACAGGGTTGTGAAGGAGGATGCTGAGCAACTAGAGTGTGTGAGTTACAGAAACAACACACAGAGTTGTGAAGGAGGATGCTGAGCAACTAGAGTGTGTGAGTTATACTAACAACACACAGGGTTGTGAAGAATGATGCTCAGCGACTAGAGTGTGTGAGTTATACTAACAACACACAGGGTTGTGAAGGAGGATGCTGAGCGACTAGTGTGAGTTATACTAACAACACACAGGGTTGTGAAGGAGGATGCTGAGCGACTAGAGTGTGTGAGTTATACTAACAACACAAATGGTTGTGAAGGAGGATGCTGAGCGACTAGAGTGTGTGAGTTATACTAACAACACAAATGGTTGTGAAGGAGGATGCTGAGCTACTAGAGTGTGTGAGTTACAGAAACAACACTCAGGGTTGTGAAGGAGGATTCTGAGCGACTAGAGTGTGTGAGTTATACTAACAACACACAGGGTTGTAAAGGGGGATGCTGAGTGACTAGAGCGTGTGAGTTATACTAACAACACACAGGGTTGTGAAGGAGGATGCTGAGCGACTTAAGTGTGTGAGTTATACTAACAACACATAGGGTTGTAAAGGGGGATGCTGAGTGACTTGAGCGTGTGAGTTATACTAACAACACACAGGGTTGTGAAGGAGGATGCTGAGTGACTTGAGCGTGTGAGTTATACTAACAACACACAGGGTTGTGAAGGAGGATGCTGAACAACTAGAGTGTGTTGGTTACACTAACAACACACAGAGTTGTGAAGGAGGATGCTGAGCAACTCTAAACACTAAAGTTGCATTTTATTTCCCTCTCTACTCGATGCTGTATTGACTCGATGCTGTATTGTGAAAGATGTTGCTGTTGCAAGTTGTAAAGGCTGTTTAGGTTGTGAAGTGTGTAAGTTTTAGGAATGTGGGAGGTTTAAAAGGGGCTTTAGGTTTTAAATGAGGTATTTAGACATGTTGGACATTAGCAAAGGTAATGGATATTCTAATAGCGTGGGCGGTCTTAAGCTGAGGTATGATTTTAAGTGGCCTGGAGATTTTTGAAGGTGTAAGAGGTTGCTATGACGGTTTAGGTTTAAAATGGTGAGGGAGGGGGCACAGAGTGTTCAAACTAAATTGAGTTTTCATATAGTGTGGGGGGATGTTAAATGTAATAGAGGTTTTAATGGTGAAGAAGGTTATGAATGGTGTGAAGGATTTCAGGGTGCTGAAGGCATTATATGGTATTGGAGTTTTAATGGGTCACTTTATTTTTATAGAGGAAGTGGTTTTATACACAAATAACATGCATATAGAAGAGAGGAGTATACGACGACGTTTCGGTCTGATTTGGACCATTTACAAAGTCACATTAACGAAAAGGAGAGATGGAGGGGAATTTATAGGCAGGAGGTGGTAGTAGTAGTAGTAGTAGTAGTAGTAGTAGTAGTGGAGGTAGAAGGCAATAGTAGTAGCGGGGGAGGTAGTAAGAAGGAAGAAGAGCCAGTCAAATACTAAGAAAGAGGAGCACTGCAAGGGAGCTAGGTGCCCACAGAGGGTAAGAGCATGAACACAGAGGGGGGGGGAATAAATAAATGAATAAAGAAGGAACAAATACACAAAGCAGAAGAAAGACAAGCCAAAGGAGAAAAAGGAAAGAGAAAAGGGGAAGAGAGAGAAGAAGAAAAAGGAGGAATCAGGTTAAGTCAGGCTAAGTCCAATGTGTACACCTTCGTATGATGACACTATACTGCACGAATATGACAGTATCCTGAGGCAGATTTTTACGAAACTACTTAACTTTACTCTAGAAGATGTACAGTGAGACCAAGCTACACTTCCAGTCAGACTAGGAGGCATTGGTGTCCGCAAGTCATCACATATTGAGATACCTGCTTTTCTGTTCACATGCGTAGCACTCAGAGGACTTGTAGCAGTGATTCTCCCTAAATATAATTTATTAAATAAAATTTGGGAAGAATTTAATGATACATTAGGCATGTAAAAAATCTTAATGCTTAGATACAGTATCAGTTATGCTACACAGAGTCGGGTGTTATGAAGCGACTCTGAGGTGTAGTCTTGCCATTATATGCCTTCCTTTTGATATTTTGTTTTCATAGTTCCCTGATAATGTGAGAAGTCACGAAATCGCTTGGAATTTCTCTATTCTTTCACAGTGGTTGTTCTGTATATTGTGATATCACCTGTTTACTGTGATTTTATTGCATGCATATATTTAAGGGTCAGAAGTATCAAGAATGTTCTCTGCAGGTTTTGTTGCTAGTTCGGATTCTTCTTCTGGGGATGGTGCTTATGATCTTGGCAAGGTTGCTAAAGACGGTGCTGATGTAGATCTACAATCTGCGCTAGTTAGGAATCCAGCCTCAAAAACTTTCTAGCCAACAGAAAGCAAATTGTGTAAATTCTGCAGGCGTGAGATATCTGGAAAAACAAATGGGACGTGCAATTTTGACAATCTAAAAAATAATACCGTGACCTCCTGACAGAAGGAATGTGTCATTCTAACCCCTGTAAACGTTTTCACCCTAAAAGGTGTTATACATCAGTCCACGAAAAAAGACAATGTTGACAACGCTAACTGCCCTGCATACTACCTGAAACAAACCAGAAGGTCCAGACCCCACAAACCCATTCTCCTTTGTATGGACTGATGAAGCCACTGTGTGGCGAAACGTTTCCTCATTAACGATACCCAAGTGTCGCACATGTAGATAAATGGTTCTCTGAACCATTTATCTACAAACCCTGGAAAGCTAACCATGATAGTAAGAACCATTCATTAGTAGGATATTTTTTAGTGCTAGGAAGCAGAAAAATTGGCAAGAACTGAAAAAAAAAGATACTTCGCCACCTCGGAGCCTTGTTGGATTGGATGCACAATCATTGGCTTCCTCTCCAGTACTACAAGTATTAGTGCCAACAAAAATAAAAAAAAACAACAAGCCAGCAATACGAGATCATTTGTATTTGAAAATATCCAAGGTCTTATTTAGCCATTCACCAGCATCAAAATACATTTTATCAGTGGAATCCTCGTGGAGTCAAATGAGATGTTAGCGGCTTTCAATGACACTCACACTAAAGATAACTTTGACAACGAAATATGAATATCAGGTACAGTGTGTTTGGATGCAACAAAAAAATGAGGTATCAAGGGTGGCAATATTGGCCTGTACATCAGAGTCGTTGATCTGCACCCAGTTACTATACGCCACAAATGATGTAACTGAAGTTTAGCCAGTAACGCTGAGAACCTAAACCTAGTCATTGTGGTTATATATTATTAGAGAGTACTGTAAAAAACAATATTCATATAAAGTAACGCTTCATATATCATGTCATTTTCCGTGTAGTATACGGAAAGCAAACGCGTTTTATTCTTGTCAGTCAGGCAGTGGCCAGGACAGGAGCAGATGAGAGGTGTGTTTAGTTCAGTACCAGACGGGTGGTCATGGGATGAAGTCGTCATGTTTGGGCGGTAGTTCGAGTAGGTAATTTTGTTAATTTTTTTAGTGTATTCCATTTTGTGTATTTTCTGGTGCTCTCATGTTTATTTGCAAAGCCCTGGTATGCAGGAGCCTGTGTTTTTTTTGTAGTAGTTATAAGTTGTATATAAGTTATTATTAATATTATATATACTTTTGTATAGGTGAGTTTTTGTGTCCTTTCTTATACAACATTAATTATTTACACTCATGCTGAATTTGTATGAGTACATGCTGGCCCAAGGTTTGCTCTGTATTTCAGAGTAATTTTATAACCCCTAGACAGCAGTGTGAGCAGCCTTTAGGAGCCAGGAACATTTTATTTAAGTTACTGTCAAAACACACTAGTCGCTCAGCATCCTCCTTCACAACCCTGTGTGTTGTTAGTATAATTCACACACTCTAGTCGCTCAGCATCCTCCTTCACAACCCTGTGTGTTGTTAGTATAACACACACTAGTTGCTCAGCATCCTCCTTCACAACCCTGTGTGTTGTTAGTATAACTCACACACACTAGTTGCTCAGCATCCTAATTCACAACCCTGTGTATTGTTAGTATAACTCACACTCTAGTCGCTCAGCATCCTCCTTGACAACCCTGTGTGTTGTTAGTATAACTCGCACACTCTAGTCGCTCAGCATCCTCCTTCACAACCCAGTGTGTTGTTAGTATAACTCACACTCTAGCCGTTCAGCATCCTCCTTCACAACCCAGTGTGTTGTTAGCATAATTCACACACTCTAGTCTCTCAGCATCATCCTTCAAACCCTGTGTGTTGTTAGTATAACTCACACACTCTAGTCGCTCAGCATCCTCCTTCACAAACCTGTGTTGTTAGCGTAACTCACACACTCTAGTCGCAGAGTATCCTCCTTCACAAACCTGTGTGTTGTTAGCGTAACTCACACACTCTAGTCGCTCAGCATCCTCCTTCACAAACCTGTGTGTTGTTAGCGTAACTCACACACTCTAGTCGCACAGTATCCTCCTTCACAACCCTGTGTGTTGTTAGTATAACTCACACACTCTAGTCGCTCAGCATCCTCCTTCACAACTCTGTGTGTTGTTTCTGTAACTCACACACTCTAGTCGCTCACCATCCTCCTTCACAAACCTGTGTGTTGTTAGTATAACTCACACACTCTAGTTGCACAGGATCCTCCTTCACAACCCTGTGTGTTGTAAGTATAACTCACACACTCTAGTCGCTCAGCAACCTCCTTCACAACCCTGCGTGTTGTTTCTGTAATCCACACACTCGAGTCGCTCAGCATCCTCTTTCACAACTGTGTGTGTTGTTTCTGCAACTCACTCACTCTAGTCGCTCAGCATCCTCCTTCAAAACTCTGTGTGTTGTTTCTGTAACTAACACACTCTAGTCGCTCAGCATCCTCCTTCACAACCCAATGTGTTGTTAGTGTAACTCACGCACTCTAGTCGCCCAGTATCCTCCTTCACAACCCTGTGTGTTGTTAGTATAACTCACACACTCTAGTCGTACAGCATCCTCCTTCACAACCCTGTGTGTAGTTAGTATAACTCACACACTCTAGTCGCTCAGCATCCTCCTTCACAACGCAGTATGTTGTTAGTATAACTCACACACTCTAGTCGCTCAGCATCCTCCTTCACAAACCAGTGTGTTGTTTCTGTAACTCACGCACTCTAGTCGCTCAGCATCATCCTTCACAACCCAGTGTGTTGTTTCTGTAACTCACGAACTCTAGTCGCTCAGCATCCTCCTTCACAACTTTATGCGTTGTTTCTGTAATTCACACACTCTAGTCGCTCAGTATCCTCCTTCACAACTCTGTGTGTTGTTTCTGTAACTCACACACTCTAGTCGCTCAGCATCCTCCTTCACAACCCTGTGTGTTGTTAGTATAACTCACACACTCTATTCGCTCAGCATCCTCCTTCACAACCTTGTGTGTTGTTAGTATAACTCACACACTCTAGTTGCTCAGCATCCTCCTTCACAACCCTGTGTGTTGTTACTATAACTCACACACTCTAGTCGCTCAGCATCCTCCTTCACAACTCTGCGTGTTGTTTCTGTAACTCACACACTCTAGTCGCTCAGCATCCTCCTTCACAACTCTGCGTGTTGTTTCTGTAACTCACACTCTCTAGTCGCTCAGCATCCTCCTTCACAACCCTGTGTGTTGTTAGTATAACTCACACACTCTATTCGCTCAGCATCCTCCTTCACAACCTTGTGTGTTGTTAGTATAACTCACACACTCTAGTTGCTCAGCATCCTCCTTCACAACCCTGTGTGTTGTTACTATAACTCACACACTCTAGTCGCTCAGCATCCTCCTTCACAACCCTGTGTGTTGTTAGTATAACTCACACAATCTAGTCGCTCAGCATCCTCCTTCACAACCCTGTGTGTTGTTAGTATAACTCACACAATCTAGTCGCTCAGCATCCTCCTTCACAACCCTGTGTGTTGTTAGTATAAATCACACACTCTAGTTGTTCAGCATCCTCCTTCACAACCCTGTGTGTTGTTAGTGTAACTCACACACTCTAGTCGCTCAGCATCCTCCTTCACAACCCTGTGTGTAGTTAGTATAACTCACACACTTTAGTCGCTCAGCATCCTCCTTCACAACTCTGTGTGTTGTTTCTGTAACTCACACACTCTAGTCGCTCAGCATCCTCCTTCACAAACCTGTGTGTTGTTAGCGTAACTCACACACTCTAGTCGCACAGTATCCTCCTTCACAACCCTGTGTGTTGTTAGTATAGCTCACACACTCTAGTCGCTCAGCATCCTCCTTCACAAGCCAGTGTGTTGTTTCTGTAACTCACGCACTCTAGTCGCTCAGCATCATCCTTCACAATCCAGTGTGTTGTTTCTGTAACTCACAACTCTAGTCGCTCAGCATCCTCCTTCACTACTCTGTGTGTTGTTTCTGTAACTCACACACTCTAGTCGCTCAGCATCTTCCTTCACAAACCTGTGTGTTGTTAGCGTAACTCACACACTCTAGTCGCACAGTATCCTCCTTCACAACCCTGTGTATTGTTAGTATAACTCACACACTCTAGTCGCTCAGGATCCTCCTTCACAACTCTGTGTGTTGTTTCTGTAACTCACACACTCTAGTCGCTCAGGATCCTCCTTCACAAACCTGTGTGTTGTTTGCGTACCTCACACACTCTAGTCGCACAGGATCCTCCTTCACAACCCAGTGTGTTGTTAGTATAACTCACACACTCTAGTCGCACAGGATCCTCCTTCACAACCCTGTGTGTTATTAGCATAACTCACACACTCTAGTCGCTCAGCAACCTCCTTCACAACCCTGCGTGATGTTACTGTAACTCACACACTCTAGTAGCTCAGCATCCTCCTTCACAACTGTGTGTGTTGTTTCTGTAACTGACACACTCTAGTCGCTCAGCATCCTTCTTCAAAAACCTGTGTGTTGTTAGCGTAACTCACACACTCTAGTCGCACAGCATCTTCCTTCACAACCATGTGTATTGTTAGTATAACTCACACACTCTAGTCGCTCAGCATCCTCCTTCACAACCCAATGTGTTGTTAGTGTAACTCACGCACTCTAATCGCACAGTATCCTCCTTCAAAACCCTGTGTGTTGTTAGTATAACTCACACACTCTAGTCGCTCAGCATCCTCCTTCACAACCAATGTGTGTAGTGTAACTCACCACTCTAATCGCACAGTATCCTCCTTCACAACCCTGTGTGTAGTTAGTATAACTCACACACTCTAGTCGCTCAGCATCCTCCTTCACAACCCTGTGTGTAGTTAGTATAACTCACACACTCTAGTCGCTCAGCATCCTCCTTCACAACCCTGTGTGTAGTTAGTATAACTCACACACTCTAGTCGCTCAGCATCCTCCTTCACAACCCTGTGTGTTGTTAGTATAACTCACACACTCTAGTCGCTCAGCATCCTCCTTCACCACCCTATGTGTTGTTAGTATAACTCTCACACTCTAGTTGCTCATCATCCTCCTTCACAACCCTGTGTGTAGTTAGTATAACTCACACACTCTAGTCGCTCAGCATCCTCCTTCACAACGCTGTGTTGTTAGTATAACTCACACAATGTAGTCGCTCAGCATCCTCCTTCACAACCCTGTGTGTTGTTAGTATAACTCACACACTCTAGTTGCTCAGCATCCTCCTTCACAACCCTGTGTGTTGTTAGTGTAACTCACACACTCTAGTCGCTTAGCATCCTCCTTCACAACCATGTGTGTAGTTAGTATAACTCACACACTCCAGTTGCTCAGCATCCTCCTTCACAACCAAGTGCGTTGTTAGTAAAATTCACACACTCTAGTCTCTCAGCAACCTCTTTCACAACCCTGTGTTGTTAGTATAACTCACACACTCTAATCGCTCAGCATCCTCCTTCACAACCCTGTGCGTTGTTACTATAACTCACACACTCTAGTTGCTCAGCATCCTCTTTCACAACCTTGTGTGTTGTTAGTATAACTCACACACTCCAGTTGCTCAGCATCCTCCTTCACAACCAAGTGCGTTGTTAGTAAAATTCACACTCTCTAGTCTCTCAGCAACCTCTTTCACAACCTTGTGTGTTGTTAGTATAACTCACACACTCCAGTTGCTCAGCATCCTCCTTCACAACCAAGTGCGTTGTTAGTAAAATTCACACTCTCTAGTCTCTCAGCAACCTCTTTCACAACCCTGTGTTGTTAGTATAACTCACACACTCCAGTCGCTCAGCATCCTCCTTCACAACTCTGTGTGTTGTTAGTGTAACTCACTAGACGCACAGCATCCTCGTTCACATCCCTGTGTGTTGTTAGTGTAACTCACACACTGTAGTCGCTCAGCATCCTACTTCACAACCCAGTGTGTTGTTAGTATAACTCACACACTCTAGTGGCTCAGCATCCTCCTTCACAACCTTGTGTGTTGTTAGTGTAACTCACACACTTTAGTCGCTCAGCATCCTCCTTCACAACTCTGTGTGTTGTTTCTGTAATTCACACACTCTAGTCGCACAGCATCCTCCATCACAACTCTGTGTGTTGTTTCTGTAACTCACACACTCTAGTCGCTCAGCATCATCCTTCACAACCTGTGTGATGTTTCTGTAACTCACACACTCTAGTTGCTCAGCATCGTCTTTGACAACTCTGTGTGTTGTTTCTGAAACTCACACACTCTAGTCGCTCAGCATCCTCCTTCACAACTCTGTGTGTTGTTTCTGTAGCTCACACACACTAGTCGCTCAGCATCGTCTTTGACAACTCTGTGTGTTGTTTCTGTAACTCACACACCCTAGTCGCTCAGCATACTCCTTCACAACCCAGAGTGTTGTTAGTATAACTCACACACTCTAGTCGCTCAGCATCCTCCCTCACAACCCAGTGTGTTGTTAGTATAACTCACACACTCTAGTCGCTCAGCATCCTCCTTCACATCTCTGTGTGTTGTTAGTATAACTCACACACTTTAGTCGCTCAGCATCCTCCTTCTCAACCCATTGTGTTGTTAGTATAACTCACACACTCTAGAAGCTCAGTATCCTCCTTCACAACTCTGTGTGTTGTTTCTGTAACTCACACACTCCAGTCGCTCAGCATCCTCCTTGGCAACTCTGTGTGTTGTTTCTGTAACTCACGCCCATGCCAGCACCGAGACCCTCTCTCCCAAATTAGGTTTGACCTGGGCCGGTTCCTCACTGCCCAGAGTCTCCTGCTGGTCAGACTCATTGAACAGGCTCCCCAGGCTTAAACTGTCACCACAGTCAATAGAAAGATCAAGGCGAGGTACAGAAGTTCTTCCCTTGCTCACCTGACTAGTCATAGTATATAATGAAAATTTTTAAACACAGTAGCTTCAGTTTTTACCTTAAAACCTTGTAAATCAGGGTCCTTCCAAACCAAACATTCCTCACTTTTGTTGC
>NC_069403.1:40585925-40590925 GCF_026875155.1 Cherax quadricarinatus | reverse complement strand
TCATGGTTGTTTGTCACACATCAGAAGAGAAATATACTGAATGAGGAGGTCAACGACATCAAAAAGAGAAGCCTCGCCACGGGGCCCTTTGCCCAGTCAACGGGAACCCAAGTACAGAGGTCTGACGGGGTCAAAATCGCCCTATGGAGGCACTTGCTACCGGGAAAGGAGGGAAAAGAGTTTGTCTGGGACTACGCCTGTCCCGCCACATGGCAGACACCACTTCCCATATCCGTAGCTGAATGGGCGGAGCTCCCACCAGGGAAGCCAAAAAGATCCAAGGTATAAAGGTTTTCCCCCCTTATTATAACTTCATCTCAAAGGGTCGGAGACCCTTGGGCATTGGGCAAGTGGTTTAAAAGTTCTCAAAAAAATGGGTGAAATGTATCATAAAAAACCAAAGCACAGAGCGGCCAGCTTCCTTTTTGCAGAGATCAAGTTGCAACCCAGGGGAAAATGCCTGCAGCATTTGGGAAAGCGGCCCACCCCCGAGGGGCGGGGACGGTATTCAAGATGTAGCTCTGGATGTTATAAATGTTGTTCTACTCCTATTGTTTTTTATGTCAATGTTTCTGTCTTTTCTAAACTACATGAATATAGAAAATTTTGGGGGTAGGAGAAAAAAAATATTCAAAAAGTTCAGGGAGAACCTTTAGATTTCCCTGAAAACAAGTTTATTCTTTTTCTGAGGATGACGGTCCCAAGCCTTTCCAGAGGGGGTACCTCCCCATTTGTTATTATATTATATATTATATATATATATATATATATTAATATATATATAATTATATTATTTATATATATGGGGAAATGGAGCAGAATTCTTCCCCCGTAGCCCTGCATGTTGTAAGAGGCGACTAAAATGCCCGGGGGCAAGGGGTGTAAACCCCCTTTCCCGTATAAATTTCTAAATTTTAAAAAAGGGAAACTTTCGTTTTTTTTTGGGCCCCCATGCCTCGGTGGGTACGGCCGGTTTTTTGAAAAAAAGAAAGAATATATATAAATATATATTTCTTGCAATATTTTATTTCATTTCGTGAATTTCATGCTTTTTTTATGAATAAATAAACGCAATTTCCTTTTGTGCCTGGCAGTCTCTCGATTATACATCTTCTTTCCTCTACAAATCTCCATGTGATATTTTTTCCTTTAAATCAAGAAATTTATTATGAACTGTTCTTTGTCGAAAACATGAAATCTTTAAAAGTGATGCGAGAATTCTTCAATTTTGATTAAAAATTTGAAAATTTGAAAAAGTGCAAAAAAACCCCAAATGGTGCTTCAACACCACATTGCCGATTTTCTTGGGTCTGGGTTTCCCTACCAACATCTTAGATATCCCCTTTTTGTCTTTAAATAATCTCTATGCTAAACTTTCATTCCCCCAGGGTTCGGAGACTCGAACATTTCGGATTTTCAGGCCAGTAACCATACAAAAAAAGATACATGTAAACAAATACCGTACCAAAAAAAGGCGAGACAATGTAATATTTTATTAAATTTTAATTTTTTTCTCGTGAGTGTCACGTTTTTTTGTTATGCATGTTGAACATTGCAAACATTTCTGTTACAGTTGGCCGGGGGTGACGGTTCACCTCGCACACACGTTGGTAAACTGATAAAAATGAGCAATAGCAAAAATGATATTAGGAAAATAAAAGAGTTGATGATAAGAATTTTTATGTGCTTATCTTGGTTTGTTTTTGGGTTTAAAAATTTTCCCCGACTAAATCGCTTCCGAAACTCTTTGCTACATCATTTAATTTGCATTGCTGTACTGTCATTGGAATTGTTTGATTTTTGAAAAAAAAATTTCATTAATTACACTGTTGTACCGCAAAAAAAAAATAAAATAAAATAATAAAAATACGTTCATATTTCTTGCTGTGGCTCAAATAAGAAGCGCGTCTCTGTTACGCGCTCAGAAGACGGAGGATCAAGCCTTCACCACGGTGTCTGACGCTGAATTACCCACGTGGGTTTAGCGCTTAACAAGAATTATGTAAATTTATTTATTGAAACTTGTGTGAATGTTAGGAAATATTTAAATCAGTGATTAGTTTGGTCCTGTATAGCTGCTCATTATCAGATTCAGTTGGCAAGCTGAGATTTGTGAAAACTCACATAACATTTTAATATTCTGTGGCACAAATTTATCCTCGGTCACGACTGCATCCGGTGCACATGAATCTGTTACACATAAAATGCACTGAAATTCTCACACGAATTTCTGAATAGACAATTTCTGTTCGAGAATATATAGTAAAAGTAAGCAATTGATGCTTATGTAAAAACCTCACTAGAGTCCAGTGTTTTACCAACTGTTGGAATACTATCAGTCCGCACAGACTGCGGCACCAAGCTGTTGCTTCAGAGTTTCTGGAATGCGGCTAACAAGACTGTAAATAAATTGAACAGATCTGAAAAAAAAAGACATAATATGAGGCTTCCTGTGATCTTGGGGTCTGGGACAGATGGACCACATGACCTTTTATAAAAAACTCTGTCTCTAATTATATTTACCATTCCCTACTGCATCGACCGTTATTATAATTATCGTCATTTGCTATAAATATTTTTGGTTTCTCGACATCAAATTTACTTAATGAAATCTTCAGTTTGTTTATTTATCCTATGTTAGTTTATGAAGGATTAACTATTCCATGTTACTGGTTACACACAAACACACACACACGGAGCCAGGAGCTATGACTCGACTCCTACAACCACATATACATAAATGATTACGGACAAGCACACACACACACACACACTCACACACACACACACACACACACACACACACACACACACACACACACACACACCACACACACACACACACACACACACACACACACACACACACACATACACACACACACAGGAGAAAAACAGTAGTCAAGAATCAGGTAATCAAGATAAGGAATGAATGAGGGGAGCTCACAAGGAATGGCCAGGAAGTAGTGAAAAACTCTGCGAGCGATTTAGGAACGCATTCACAGTGGAAACAGAGAGGCTTCCAGCAAACCGAGGAGGAGGTGAAGACACTGCTGGGTGAACTAGATACCTCGAAGGAGGTGGGCCCAGATAACATCTCTCTGTTGGTCCTGAGAGAGGGAGCTGATACACTGTGTGAGCCACTAACAGCAATCTTCAATAAATCTATGGAAAACAGAGAAACTGCCGGAGGTGTGGGGAGAAAGCAAATGTAGTCCCGATTTTTGAAAAAGGAGACAGACAAGCTGCACTAAATTATAGACCATTGTCGCTGACATGTATTGTGTGTAAAGTTATGGAGAAGATTATCAGGAAAAGAGTAGTGGAGTACCTAGTAAGGAATGAACTAACACATGACAACCAATAGAGCTTCAGGAAATGTAAATCCAGCACCACAAACCTATTGGAGTTCTATGGCAAGGTAACAGAAGTAAGATAGGAGAGAGAGGGATGGGTAGACCGCATCTTCTTGGACTGTGAGAAGGCTTTCGACACAGTACCACACAAGAGACTAGTTGATAAGCTAGAGGAGCAGGCAAGAATAGGAGGGAAAACACTGCAATGGATCGGGGAATACCTGACAGGAAGGAAACAACGTGTGTCGGTTCCAGACGAGGTGTCAGAGTGGGTGCATGTATCGAGTGGGGTTCCACAAGGGTTAGTCCTAGGTCCAGTGCTCTTTCTTTTATATATGTGAATGACATGACGGAAGGGACATAGTCAGAAGTATCCCTGTTTGTAGACAATGTGAAATTAATGAAGAGAATACAAGCGGAAGAGGATCAGGTAAGCCTACAAGGGGATGTGGACAGGCTGCAAGCCTGGTCCAACAAACAACTCTTGGAGGTTAACCCCAGCAAGTACAAGCTTATGAAGCTTGGGGAAAGACAAAGGAGACAGAAGACGGAGTACAGCCTAAGAGGCCAGAAGCTGCAAAACTCATCAAGGAAAAAAATCTTGGGGTGAGCCTCATACCGAGCACATCTCCTGACGCGCACATACACTGCTGCAGCATACTGGCGCCTGGAAAATCTGAAATAGCGTTTCGAGATCAAGTAAGGAGTCATTCACGACACTGTACACCATATTGGAGTATGAAGCACGGTATGGAACCCACACCTGGTCATACACGTCAAGAAATTAGAGAAAGTGCAAAGGTTTGTAACAAGTAATAGTCTCGGAGCTGAAGGGTTTGTCTTACAAGGAGAAGTTAAGGGAACTCTACCTGACGACACTGGAGGTCAGGAGGGATAGGGACGACATCATAACAATATATAAAATACTGAGAGGAATCGACAAGGTATCGGATAAGGACAGAATGTTTCAGAGATGTGACACAGCAATAAGGGGTCTCAGCTGGAAGTTGAAAACTTAGATGAGGTTACAGGGATGCTAGGCAGTACTTCTTCAGTCACAGAGTTGTCAAAAAGTGGAAGTCTGGGGAGTGATATAGTGGAGGGAGGATTTATACATAGCTTTAATAAGAGGTATGATGAAGCTCATGGAGCAGGTTGAGAGTGGAACTTTTAGCGACCAGTGCAGAGGCGTGGCCAGGAGCTATGACTAGACCCCTGCAACCACAATCAGGTGAGTACAATTAGGTGAGCACACACACACACACACACACACACACACACACACACACACACACACACACACACACACACACACACACACACACACACACATAATGTGGTTATAAAGCCAGCTAGACTACCCTCTAGAACTTCATACCACTAAAGTATATAATGTTAGGTGACCAGTGAGAATACTGGACACGTTTCCTGCTAACGCCCGCCACATTCAGGAGAATATTTGCTTAGAGACTAAATTTGATTCTCCTGTTTGGGAACCAGCCTTGTGAGCAGTACGTACCGATCTAGAGCCTACCTGGAGAGAGTTTCGGGAATCAACGTCACCGCGGCCCATGTCCATGACTAGGCCTCATAATGGATTTAGGAATGATAAACCCAGGTTGTTATGCTGACCCCAAACCAAAG
>NC_069403.1:40579321-40585425 GCF_026875155.1 Cherax quadricarinatus | reverse complement strand
TCTAAATATTTTTAGATTTTTTTTCAGTAATTTTAATAAAAACAAACACAGAAAAAATATTTTTTTTCGTTGGGTTCAGTGATTTTGGCGAAATTAGCATACACAAATTTCCTTGTCCAAAATGGCAAGAAGAGCGTTGCTATTTAAGCCAAGTTTCGCAATTCTGCCTATTCGGCACGACATATATATATATATATATATATATATATAATATATATATATATATATATATATTATATATATATATATATATATATTTATATATATATTATAAATATATTATATATATATATATATTTATATATATATAATATTTTATATATATATGTCCATATTTTTTTTCAACAAGTCGGCCGTCTCCCACCTAGGCAGGGTGACACAAAAAGAAAGAAAATCCTCAAAACGAAAATACTTTCATCATTCAAACATTTTCACCTCACTGATACATAATTATTGTTTTTGCAGAGGTCCCAGATACAAGGGTTTCGAAGCACATATAAAGATACAATATAAAAAGCGACCTGAAATAACATAATACACTCCCTATAGATGTATATCAGGGCCCCAAATTTAAATATTTTACCGTCCCATTACACACCCCTCCAAATGCCAATATCCCAAACCTCCTTCTTTAAAGTGCAGGCATTGTACTTCCCATTTCCAGAACTCAAGTCCGGCTAATAAAAATAAACCGGTTTCCTTAAATCCCTTCACTAAATATTACCCTGCTGACACTCCAACAGATCTCATGTCCCTAAGAGCCATTCGTCTCCAGTCAATCCTATCTAACACGCTCATGCACGCCTGCTTTGGAAGTCCAAGCCCTTCGCCCTCAAACCTTCTTTACCCCCTCTTTGCAACCTTACCGAGGGACGACTCCTACCCGGCCTTCCATTCCCTACAGATTTATACGCTCTCCATGTCATTCTACTTTGATCCTTCTCTCTAAATGACCAAACCACCTAAACAACCACTCTCCGCCCTTGGGCTAATACTTTTATTAACTCCCCACCTCCTAATTCCACACTCCGAATTTTCTGCATAATATTTTCACCACACATTGCCCTTTTGACAAGACATCTCTACTGCCTCCAACCCCCTCCTCACTGCAACTTTCACAACCCAAGCTTCACACCCATATAAGGTGTTGGTACTATATACTTTCATACACTCCCTTCTTTGCTTCCATAGATAATGATTTTTGTCTCCACATATACCTCAACGCACCATTCATCTTTTTTACTTCTAATTTCATATATATATTATATATATATATATATATTATAATAATATATTATATATATATATATTTATATATATATATATATATTATATTTATAATATATTTGTCGTGGCCGAATAGGCAGAATTTGCTATCTTGGCTTTTTAAAAAGCAACGTTCATTTTTGCCATAATAAGTCAAGCGAAAATTTGTGTATGCAAAAAATTTTGCCAAAAAACATTTGAACCTAACGAAAAAAATATATACCGCTGGTTTGTTTGTTTAAAAATACTTAAACAAATCAAAAATATATTTAGTTTGATTATGCAAAAATAATTGCTTTTTGTTATAAAAAGGTTAGGAAAGTTTCAAAAATTTCTTTAGGTGAAAAATTTAAAAAATATATTATATATATATTATATTTTAATATATATAAAATATATATTTAATATATATATATAATATATTTATGTATATATATATATATAATATATATATATATATATATATTTATATATATTAAAAATATTATTAAAAATATATTATATATTTTATATTTTATAATATTATATTAATATAATAAAATAAAAAATTTTATATAATATATATATATAAATGTTTTTATATTATTTTAAAAATTTTATAAAATTTTTTAATATATATATTATATTTTATATTAAATATATATATATATAATTATATAGAATGTTAAATAATCATTATGGAAGGAGAAAAGAAAATATGAATGTGAAAATTCAAGAATTATGTGGATTAAAGTAAAGGTTGGATGCGAAAAGGGGTGGGTCATATAAGCTGTATGCACCTGGAGAGAGAGGAATGCAGAGGAGAGAGAGAGATTTTGGGGATTTTTAAGTGAATGTTAGGAGCCTTTGAAAAAAATGAGAGAGTAATTGTGGTGGGACCTAAATGTAAAGTGGGAAAAACTTTTGAGAGGGTTTGTGGTGGGTAAGTTTGGGGGTGCCAGGTGAAAATGATATGGGAGCCCTTTGATAAAAACTTTGTTTAAGAAAGGGGTTTAGTTATGGGTAATAATATTTTAAGAAAAAAGGATAAAATGGGATACACGATATGATGTAGGGCGAAATGACAGTGTTTGTGGATTTGTATTGGTAATAAAAGACTGTTGAGTAGACTTCAGGATGTACTTTTTTATAGGGGGGCCACAGATATAAGATCCTTTCATTGTGCTACACTGAGGAAAAGGTTAGGGGTAAAAGGAGAATAGAAGCTCAGGGAAAAGAGAGGTGAAGGTTTTAAACTAAAAGAGGAGGAGTTGGGTAAAAAATTAAAAGCTATTGGAGGTGAGGGGTATGAAGCATAGGGAATGGGTCAAGAGGGATGGGGGAGGTTTTAAAAAAAGTAGTTTAGAGTGTTCACAGAAGTTTTTTGGTTACAGGAAGTGGGTGCAGGGGGGAAGGGACCATTGGTGGATGATATGTAAAGAGATGTAAGGGAGAAAAAGTTAGCAATGAGAAGTTTTTACAAAATAAAGTGATGCAAGGAGGGGAAAAGTTTGGAGAAAAAGAGAGAGGTTTAAAAGGGGGGTGAAGCAATGTAAAAAGGAGCAAATGAGAGAGGGGGAGATGTTATCAAAAAATTTTGTTGAAAATAAGAAAAAGTTTGGAGTGAGATTAACAAGTTAAAAAGCCCAAGAACAAAAGGGTTGTCATTAAAAAAGGAGAGGGGAGTTATTAAATGGAGAGTTAGAGGTATTTGGGAATGGATGGAAAATTTTGGGGGAAATTTTTAAATGTTGATGAAAATAGGGGAAACTGTGATTTTTGTGTATAGGGCAAGGAGGAATAAAAACTTGTAGGGGTGGGAAGAGCCAGTTGTGAGTGTGGGGGAAGTTCGTGAGGCGTAGGTAAAATAAAGGGGGGTAAGAGTGGGTTGATGGGAAAAAGATAAAATGTTTAAAAAAAGCAGGTGGGGATTAGTTTTGGATGGTTGGGCAATTTTTTAAAAAATGTAGGAAGAGGGTAAGGTACCTATGTTTGGGGCGAGGCATCTATTTCCCTTTTATAAAGGAAAAGGGGGATAAAAGAGAGTGAAAAAATTATAGGGGGATAAGTCTGTTGATTTTAGGGTAATTGAAAGGTAGAGTTAAATTGAAAGAATTAAGAGTAAAGGGGAAAAAAGGATGCGATGAAAAAGGGAGGCTTTGGGAAAAGGGTAGGGGGTGTGTGGACCAGGTGTTTACAGTAAACTAAAAATGAACATTAATTAGAAAAGGGCTAAAGAGGTCTTTGTGGCATTAGGATTTGGAAAAGGCGTTATGACAGGGTGGATAGGGGGGGGAAATGTGGCAGATGTTGCAATTTGTATGGTGTAGGAGGTAGGTTACTAAAAGCAGTGAAGAGTTTTTACGAGGATAGTGAGGCTCAAGTTAGAGTATGTGGGAAAGAGGGAAATTTTTTCCCAGTAAAGTAGGCCTTGGGACAAGGATGTGTAAATGTCACCGTGGTTGTTTAATATATTTATAGATGGGGTTGTAAGAGAAGTAAATTTGCGAGGGCCCTGGCAAGAGGCGTGGAGTTAAAAGATAAAGAATTCACACACAAAGTGGGAGTTGTCACAGCTGCTCTTTGCTGATGACACTGTGCTTTTGGGAGATTCTAAAGAAAAAGCTGCAGAGATTGGTGGATAAATTTGGTAGGGTGTGCAAAAGAAAAAAATTTAAAAAGGTAAATTTACAGGAAAGAGTAAGGTTATGAGGATAACAAAAAGATTAGGTGATGAAAGATTGAATATCAGATTGGAGGGAGAGAGTATGGAGGAGGTGAACGTATTCAGATATTTGGGAGGGGACGTTTTCGGGGGAGGGGTCTATGAAAGATGGGGGTGAATCATAGAATTGAGAGGAAAAAAGAGTGAGTGGTGCACTTAGGAGTCTGTGGAGACAAGAACTTTGTCCTTGGAGGCAAAGGGGGGAAATGTATGAGAGTATAGTTTTACCAACGCTCTTATATGGGTGTAAAGCGTGGGTGTTTGAATTTTTGCAGCGAGGAGAAGGCTGGAGCAGTGGAGATGTCATGTCTGAGGGCAATGTGTGGTGTGAATATAATGCAGAGAATTCGTAGTTTGGAAGTTAGGAGGAGGTGCAGGATTACCAAAACTTTTTGTCCAGAGGGCTGGGGAAAGGGGTTTGTTGAGGTGGTTCGGCATGTAGAGAGAATGGAGCGAAACAGAATGGCTTCAAGAGTGTATCGTCTGTAGTGGAAGGAAGGCGGGGTAGGGGTCGGCTAGGAAGGGTTGGAGGGGGGGGGTAAAGGAGGTTTTGTGTGCGAGGGGCTTGGACTTCCAGCAGGCATGCGTGAGCGTGTTTGATAGGAGTGAATGGAGACCAAATGTTTTTTTTACTTGACGTGCTTTTTGGAGTGTGAGCAAAGTAAACTTTTGAAGGGGTTCAGGGAAACCGGCAGGCCGGCTTGAGTCCCGGAGATGGGAAGTACAGTGCCCGCACTCTGAAGGAGGGGTGTTAATGTTGCAGTTTAAAAACTGTAGTGTAAAGCACCCTTCTGGCAAAACAGTGATGGAGGGAATGATGGTGAAAGTTTTTCTTTTTCGGGCCACCCTGCCTTGGTGGGAATCGGCCCGTGTGATAATAAAAATAAAATATATATATATATAATATATATATATATATTATATAAAAATATATATATATTTATATTATATATATATATTATATTTATTTCATATATATATATATATATATATATATATTTATACTTTGTATTTATATATATATATATATATATTTTATATTATATTATATATATATTTATATATATATAAATTTATATAAAAATTTATTTTATATAATTTAATATATATATATAAATATATTATATATATTTATATATATATATATATATATTATATATTTTAATATATATATTTATATATATTATATATATATATACCCCCCCCCCCCGTGCCGAATATGTAAAATGGTCAATTAGAGCAACTCATTTAAAATTAATCCTTTCCCAAAAAAATTTTTCTTACACTTTTAAAGGTAATTTTTTTTTCATTAATTTTAAAATGTAAAATTTTTAATTTTCTCAAAAAGAATTTAGAAAATTCCCAAACCTTATTACAAAAAGAACAATTTATTTTTGCCAAAACCCAACAACTTTTTTATAAGTTTACAATAATTTTTACTAAACAACACAATCAAATATATTTTTTTCTTTAGGGTCAGAATGTTTTGGCGAAATTATTGCATACACAAATTTTCATTGTCCTATATGGGAAAATGAGCGTTCTATTTTAAACCCAAAATTTGCAAGTTCTGCCTATTCGGCACGAATTAAAAAATTTTTTTTATTTTTTAATATTATAAAAAATATATATTATATATATATATATATTATATATATATATTTTAAAAAATATTATATATATAATGTATATTTAAATATATATATATATCTATATATATATATAATTTATATATTATTATATAAAGTTTATTTTTTACTATATATAATTAATATATTATATAAATAATATATATATATGTATATATTTATAAATTTTATATATATATATATATATATTTAAAATTATATATTTAAAAATATACATATTAAAATATATTTATTATATATAATATATATATATATATTTAAATTTATATAATTATATATATATTTTTATATATATTATATATATATATATATATTTATTATGAATTCTTATTACCTTAAAATTAAAAAAACTAGAAAAGGGAATGAGTTATTTTCTTCAAATCAAAAGTAAAGTTTATGGAATGGGCAAAACTATTTAATTTTTCCCAGGAATGGTTTTTATATCTACATTTTTGGGCATAAAGAAAATTAAATAGCTTAGCCCA
>NC_069403.1:40559321-40574321 GCF_026875155.1 Cherax quadricarinatus | reverse complement strand
GCTGTGGCTCAAATAAGAAGCGCGTCTCTGTTACGCGCTCAGAAGACGGAGGATCAAGCCTTCACCACGGTGTCTGACGCTGAATTACCCACGTGGGTTTAGCGCTTAACAAGAATTATGTAAATTTATTTATTGAAACTTGTGTGAATGTTAGGAAATATTTAAATCAGTGATTAGTTTGGTCCTGTATAGCTGCTCATTATCAGATTCAGTTGGCAAGCTGAGATTTGTTGAAAACTCACATAACATTTTAATATTCTGTGGCACAAATTTATCCTCGGTCACGACTGCATCCCGGTGCACATGAATCTGTTACACATAAAATGCACTGAAATTCTCACACGAATTTCTGAATAGACAATTTCTGTTCGAGAATATATAGTAAAAGTAAGCAATTGATGCTTATGTAAAAACCTCACTAGAGTCCAGTGTTTTACCAACTGTTGGAATACTATCAGTCCGCACAGACTGCGGCACCAAGCTGTTGCTTCAGAGTTTCTGGAATGCGGCTAACAAGACTGTAAATAAATTGAACAGATCTGAAAAAAAAAGACATAATATGAGGCTTCCTGTGATCTTGGGGTCTGGGACAGATGGACCACATGACCTTTTATAAAAAACTCTGTCTCTAATTATATTTACCATTCCCTACTGCATCGACCGTTATTATAATTATCGTCATTTGCTATAAATATTTTTGGTTTCTCGACATCAAATTTACTTAATGAAATCTTCAGTTTGTTTATTTATCCTATGTTAGTTTATGAAGGATTAACTATTCCATGTTACTGGTTACACACAAACACACACACACGGAGCCAGGAGCTATGACTCGACTCCTACAACCACATATACATAAATGATTACGGACAAGCACACACACACACACACACTCACACACACACACACACACACACACACACACACACACACACACACACACACACACACACACACACACACACACACACACACACACACACACACACACATACACACACACACAGGAGAAAAACAGTAGTCAAGAATCAGGTAATCAAGATAAGGAATGAATGAGGGGAGCTCACAAGGAATGGCCAGGAAGTAGTGAAAAACTCTGCGAGCGATTTAGGAACGCATTCACAGTGGAAACAGAGAGGCTTCCAGCAAACCGAGGAGGAGGTGAAGACACTGCTGGGTGAACTAGATACCTCGAAGGAGGTGGGCCCAGATAACATCTCTCTGTTGGTCCTGAGAGAGGGAGCTGATACACTGTGTGAGCCACTAACAGCAATCTTCAATAAATCTATGGAAACAGAGAAACTGCCGGAGGTGTGGGAGAAAGCAAATGTAGTCCCGATTTTTGAAAAAGGAGACAGACAAGCTGCACTAAATTATAGACCATTGTCGCTGACATGTATTGTGTGTAAAGTTATGGAGAAGATTATCAGGAAAAGAGTAGTGGAGTACCTAGTAAGGAATGAACTAACACATGACAACCAATAGAGCTTCAGGAAATGTAAATCCAGCACCACAAACCTATTGGAGTTCTATGGCAAGGTAACAGAAGTAAGATAGGAGAGAGAGGGATGGGTAGACCGCATCTTCTTGGACTGTGAGAAGGCTTTCGACACAGTACCACACAAGAGACTAGTTGATAAGCTAGAGGAGCAGGCAAGAATAGGAGGGAAAACACTGCAATGGATCGGGGAATACCTGACAGGAAGGAAACAACGTGTGTCGGTTCCAGACGAGGTGTCAGAGTGGGTGCATGTATCGAGTGGGGTTCCACAAGGTTAGTCCTAGGTCCAGTGCTCTTTCTTTTATATATGTGAATGACATGACGGAAGGGACATAGTCAGAAGTATCCCTGTTTGTAGACAATGTGAAATTAATGAAGAGAATACAAGCGGAAGAGGATCAGGTAAGCCTACAAGGGGATGTGGACAGGCTGCAAGCCTGGTCCAACAAACAACTCTTGGAGGTTAACCCCAGCAAGTACAAGCTTATGAAGCTTGGGGAAAGACAAAGGAGACAGAAGACGGAGTACAGCCTAAGAGGCCAGAAGCTGCAAAACTCACTCAAGGAAAAAAATCTTGGGGTGAGCCTCATACCGAGCACATCTCCTGACGCGCACATACACTGCTGCAGCATACTGGCGCCTGGAAAATCTGAAAATAGCGTTTCGAGATCAAGTAAGGAGTCATTCACGACACTGTACACCATATTGGAGTATGAAGCACGGTATGGAACCCACACCTGGTCATACACGTCAAGAAATTAGAGAAAGTGCAAAGGTTTGTAACAAGTAATAGTCTCGGAGCTGAAGGGTTTGTCTTACAAGGAGAAGTTAAGGGAACTCTACCTGACGACACTGGAGGTCAGGAGGGATAGGGACGACATCATAACAATATATAAAATACTGAGAGGAATCGACAAGGTATCGGATAAGGACAGAATGTTTCAGAGATGTGACACAGCAATAAGGGGTCTCAGCTGGAAGTTGAAAACTTAGATGAGGTTACAGGGATGCTAGGGCAGTACTTCTTCAGTCACAGAGTTGTCAAAAAGTGGAAGTCTGGGGAGTGATATAGTGGAGGGAGGATTTATACATAGCTTTAATAAGAGGTATGATGAAGCTCATGGAGCAGGTTGAGAGTGGAACTTTTAGCGACCAGTGCAGAGGCGTGGCCAGGAGCTATGACTAGACCCCTGCAACCACAATCAGGTGAGTACAATTAGGTGAGCACACACACACACACACACACACACACACACACACACACACACACACACACACACACACACACACACACACACACACACACACATAATGTGGTTATAAAGCCAGCTAGACTACCCTCTAGAACTTCATACCACTAAAGTATATAATGTTAGGTGACCAGTGAGAATACTGGACACGTTTCCTGCTAACGCCCGCCACATTCAGGAGAATATTTGCTTAGAGACTAAATTTGATTCTCCTGTTTGGGAACCAGCCTTGTGAGCAGTACGTACCGATCTAGAGCCTACCTGGAGAGAGTTTCGGGAATCAACGTCACCGCGGCCCATGTCCATGACTAGGCCTCATAATGGATCAGGACTGATAAACCAGGTTGTTACTGCTGACCACACGCAATCCAACGTACGAACCACAGCCAGGCTGATTTGGTATTGGCTTTAGTTATCTGTCCAGTTCCCACTTGAAGGCTGTGTACTCACAGTAACCTTGTTTCTCATAGAGCGGATGTTCCACCGTCTACCTGGTATTTTGTTGTTATAGGGAGTGATTTCTGTGTGCAGATTTGGGACCAGTCCCTCAAGGATTTTCCAGGTATAAATCTTAATGTAACCTGCTCGCCTGCGCTCCAAGGAATACAGGTAAAGGGACTTCAAACGTTGTCAGTAATTGAGGTACTTTGCTGAAATTATACGTGCAGTGTTAGTTAGTTTAATATGTTTATTATGCACCCCATACCCATCCTGTGGGCGGTAGTCAAAAGATTACAGAGGTACATAATTGGTCCAGGGACTGGACTCCAAAGTTTTGATAGCTGAGCAAGTTACAGAGGTAATGAACTCACAATTTACAAAGGTAATGAACTCACAATTTACAAAGGTAATGAACTCACAATTTACAAAGGTAATGAACTCCAGGTAAGTCTGGTCACAATCATGACAAGTTACAAAGGTATTTACAGATTACAGAGGTACGTAATGGGTCCAGGGACTGGGCCCCCAAAGTTTTGATTAGCTGAACTAGGTACAAAGGTAATGAGTCACAAGTTACAAAGGTAATGAATTCTGTAAAAGGGTTACTTACTTTTATACTTTGGTACAATCATGAACAAATTATAGAGTAATGAGCAATTCACACTTCCACACCCGGTCAAAATTGTAAATGGTTATTGGTGCAAATATTGATTGTTGAGTCACACACCCCACACACACACACACACACACACACACACACAACACACACACACACACACACACACACACACACAACACACACACACACACACACCCCACACATTTTAGTTTAATATTCTTTTTTGCACCCCAAAACCCATCCTGTGGGCGGTATCAAAAGATTACAAAGGTACATAATGGGTCCAGTGACTGGACCCCAAAGTTATGATAGCTGAACTAGTTACAAAGGTAATGAACTCCAGGTAGATCTGGTCACTAATCATGGCAAGTTACAGAGGTAATGAATCAGCTTCACTCCTATACATGGTTACAGTCATGAACAAACTACAAAGTAATGAACCACTGATACGTCCACACCTGGTCACAATTGTAATGAGTTATAAATACAAATATTAAGTGGATCATACACCCACACTAGTGCGCGCGCGCACATACACACACGAGGGCGCACGCACGGACATGTGCACACGAGCGTACAAATATATGCATACACACAAGTTAAAGAAAAGAAAGTGAGAGGAAAGCTGAAATCATAATATTTCAAAGCGCAAACCGCTGGGGGTCTTAGGCGCTGTTGCCACATTGGCAGCGGTAGGCCTGATGAAGTGACGTCACGACAAGTTGTGTGCCATTATACATATGAAGTGAAGTGTATATAATGTGAAGTGTATACTACCATCAGTGAAGAGTGAAGTGAGGAAGCGGAATATATGGTTATAATCATCACGGGTGAAGGATCTCCAAAAATAGGGATTTAAGGCCTACGAAACGACTACGTCATCAGCAGCTGGCAACTGTCAACCGCAAGTTTATTCGCCAGTTGTGGTTTGCATGTTGACGGCCCTGGCTGGCCTTGTATACGTTTGATACTGGTCACTCACCCTGCAAGCTATTACCAGAATTAGAATAGAAATAGCATAGACATAGAGAATATAGGGGTTGACGAGTGTGAGAAGGTAGGTGGGACAAGCTTTTAAGGGCAACATGGTAAGACGGTGTTTAGGGGGCCCCAGGGGGGTTTAGTCAGGTCACAAGAAGTTGCGGCCAGTCATTACACCGCACAAGACTCTCACACACACACACACACCACACACACACACACACACACACTCACACACACACACACGCACACACGAAACCAGGCAGTGTTATTTCCGGTAGTTTTTTAGCAGTAAGAATACTTAGGAAGCTAGGAAGTCCTCTCTCAATGTGAACAAGGAAAATGATAATAACCAGCAACAATTAACACGTAAATCCAGAAAGGGCAATAAGTGGAGAGAGTAGCAAAATTGGGAAAGATAAATGAACAAAAATTTGTGCCTACACGACGGACCTCTCAACCCCCCCCTAACCCTCCCTCCCTCACACAAAAGCACACACACACAAGGGTAGACACTCACACACACACACATACACACACATACACACATACACACACACACATACATACACACATACGTAAACACACAAACACACACACACACATACACATACACATACACACACACACACACCGCACACACACACACACACACACACACACACACACATTCAACAAAACACATTCACACACACACACATACACACACACACACACCACACACACACAACACCACACACCACACACACACACACACACAAAACACACACACACCCTCCGCCACTTGACACCTTAGCCTTAGCCACCAAACCCCTCCCCCAAACCACCTAACCCCTCCCCCAAACCGTCTAACCCCCGCCCAACAACCTCCCCCTCCAATAACCATCCTCCCCCTCCCCCATAACCATCCATCCCCTCTCTCCCCCAAACCATCTAACTCCCTCCCCCAAACCATCTAACTCCCTCCCCCAACTATCTCTGCCCCTCCAATAACCATCCTCCCCCCTCCCCCACAACCATCCATCCCCTCTCCTAACCGTCTATTCCCCTCCCCCTAACCAGGATGAGGACAAGGGGCTCCAAGGACGAATCTGAGAGGGAGGAATGGGAGATAGAGCTCAAAAAAAGGGAGGAAGACTGGGGAAGGAGACTAGATGAGCTGGAAAGGAAGATGGAAGAGAGGTTAGCAGCAGAATGCAGAAGGTGGAAGCAACAGGCCACAGCAGCAGAAATCAGATAGAGAGATTAGAAGAGAGCTTTAGACATCTGAAACAGCACAGAGACAAAGATATTTCAGAAGTAGCATCGGCAATGGCTACATCGAACACAGACAACAGGTCCGAAGGAAGCATGAAACTAAACTGTATGCAGAGGTCCTGTCAAACCCACATGGGGCCAAAACAAAGACAGGGAGCACTCTAGGGCAGAAAGAGAGGTTGGAAGACATTCATGGAACTAGGACATGTGCAAGGGCCCTTACCAAACCTGTGGGGGCCAGGAGCAAGTGAGCAGGGAAAGGGTAAACCAAGAAGCATAGGGCCATAACGAGGGAAGGACTGAAGGAAGGAACACTCCACGGGAAGGAAAAATAAAACACATCAGAGGATCAATGGGAGTCACAGTGGGAGGTGGAAAGGGAGAGATCCGTGTTTGTCTATGGGCTAGACGAAGCTAAAGGGGAAACTTATATGAAAGAAAGCAGGAGGAGAAAAAAGCGATTGAAGACATCATGAAGGTGATAGGCGAGGGGGACATGACCCAGGTGGCAAATTTTCGGAGAATTGGGGGGTTCACAAAGAAAAGGAATCGGCTCTCAAAATAATTTTCAAGGCAGAATCAAAACCCCAACCATGATCCTGCAGGAGAAAGCACGGCTGAGAGGCAAGCAGGAGTTCCGGAGTGTGTACCTCGACCGAAAACAGAACACAGGACGAAAGGAAGACAATGAAAGAGAGAGTTCAAAACGAAAGGAGAAATGGGAGGAAATGAAAAAGGAGAGCAGAATAACCCAGGGATCAAATGGAAGGACAAGCGCACACCCCCAGAAACACCTGCAGAAGGACTCCAGCCACGACACCCCAAGGCAAACTGAACATTCCAAACCAACCATCACACACCGATCCCTCTGTTTCCACCCCCGCACCACAGTTACAGTATTAGAACAGAAGTTTAAGGTTTGGTACACAAATGCAATGATTTAACGAATAAAATGAGGAATGGCAAGAAAGAATCAATGAGAAGTCCCCAGACATCATAGCAGTTACAGAAACAAAAACTTTTTGGAGACAATAACAGATTTCACTTCCCACAAGGATACCGATCTTGAGGAAAGATAGAAGGGGTAGGGGGGAGGTGGGGGTTTCCTGCTCGTAAAAACAGTGGAAATCGAGAAAATGGAAGGATAGATGAGCAGGAGAAAGAGACTACAAACAGGTACACTTCAGTCGGGGAACACAAGTGGTCTTGCAGTGATGTATAATCCACCACAGAACTGCAGGAGGCCAGAGAGGAATATGAAGAGAGCAACGAGGGAATGGTTGGGCACACTTTGCTGAGGTTGTGCAAGAAGAGCTCACTCCAGCAGAGCAAAGTTGCTGGGTTACTGGGGGATTTTTCACCACAGGGAGTTGACTGGGAAAACCTGGAGGGCCCCATGGGGGGTCCCGAAACATGGAGAGCCAGGATGTTGGACGTGGTGCTGGAAAACCTCATGCACAAAAGGTTAAGACCTACCAGGTGAGAGGGAGGATGAACCAGCAAGTTTGGGACCTTGTGTTCACCCTGGGCAGCTCAGACATTTAGGATATCAAGCATGAGAGTCCCTTAAAGCTAGCGACCAAGTGGTTTTGTGCTTGAATAATAGTAGAGCTGCAAGTGGAGAGAATACAGAGTAGAATGGGAAAAAGCCTGACTATTAAAAAGGGGACACATAGGTTGAAGAACTTCATGCGGGAGGTCCAGTGGGAAGAGAACTGGCAGGAAAGCAGTAAATGAAATGATGGAATATGTAGAACAAAATGCAAGGAGGCAGTGGAAAGGTTTTTCCCAAGGGCAACGTAACAACGGGAAGGGGCCAGAACAAGCCCTGGTTTTTTCCCGACGGTGTAAGGAGGCAAAACAAAGTGAATGAGGGAAAGAAAAGTACAGAAGGCAGAGAACACACGAAAATAGGGAGATCAGTCCAGAGCCAGGAATGAGTACGCACAGGTAAGGAGGGAGGCCCAGGACAGAAAGAAAATGCCCTAGCATCGGAATCAAGACGACCCGAAATGTTGTAATCCACATCAGGAGGAAGACACAGTCAAAGACCAGGTGATCAGTTAGGACAGAAGGTGGGGAAATCACAAAAATGATCAGGAGGTATGTGAGGAGCTGAACAGGGAGATTTAAAGGGGTTTTTACAGTAGAGACAGGAAGGCTGTGGGAAACAGCACAGAAGGGAACATCAAGAGGGATATACCAACAAGTGTTGATGACATCGAACAACTGAGGAGGAAAGGTTTTAAGAAGCTCTTAATGACCTTCACTCAAAGGCATGGGACCGGACAACATCCCCCCTTGGGTCCTTAAGAAGGAGAGAGGCTGTGGTGCCTTAACCCAATTCTTCAACACACCCTTGAAACTGGGGGAACTAACTGAGAAATGGAAGACAGCTAATGAAGTCCCCAATATTTAAAGAAAGGAAACAGAAACGAGGCACTAAACCCACAGACCTGTGGTCTCTGACATGTATTGTGTGCAAAGTCATGGAGAAGATTATCAGGAGGAGAGTGGTCGAACACCTGGAAAGGAACAAGATTATAAATGAAAACCAGCATGGGTTCATGGAAGGCAAATCTTGTATCACAAACCTCCTGGAGTTTTATGACAAGGTAACAGAAGTAAGACACGAGAGAGAGGGTTGGGTAGATTGCGTTTTTCCTAGACTGCAGGAAGGCCTTTGACACAGTTCCCCACAAGAGATTAGTGCAGAAGCTGGAGGATCAGGCACACATAAAAGGAAGGGCACTGCAATGGATAAGGAATACCTGACAGGGAGGCAGCAACGAGTCATGGTACGTGAAGAGGTATCACAGTGGGCGCCTGTTACGAGCGGGGTCCCACAGGGGTCAGTTCTAGGACCAGTGCTATTTTTGATATATGTGAACGACATGATGGAAGGAATAGACTCTGAAGTGTCCCTGTTCGCAGATGACGTGAAGTTGATGAGAAGAATTAAATCAGACGAGGATGAGGCAGGACTGCAAAGAGACCTGGAGAGGCTGGACATGTGGTCCAGTAACTGGCCTCTCGAATTCAATCCAGCCAAATGCAAAGTCATGAAGATTGGGGAGGGGCAAAGAAGACCGCAGACAGAATATAGGCTAGGTGGACAAAGACTACAGACCTCACTCAGGGAGAAAGACCTTGGGGTGACCATAACACCGAGTACATCACCGGAGGCACACATCAACCAAATAACCGCTGCAGCATACGGGCGCCTGGCAAACCTGAGAATAGCGTTCTGATACCTCAATAAGGAATCGTTCAAGACACTGTACACTGTGTATGTTAGGCCCATACTGGAGTATGCAGCACCTGTCTGGAACCCACACCTGGTCAAGCACGTCAAGAAGTTAGAGAAAGTACAAAGGTTTGCAACAAGGCTAGTCCCAGAGCTCAAGGGAATGTCGTACGAGGAAAGGTTAAGGGAAATCGGACTGACGACACTGGAGGACAGAAGGGTCAGGGGAGACATGATAACGACATTACAAGATACTGCGGGGAATAGACAAGGTGGACAGAGATAGGATGTTCCAGAGAGGGGACACAGGGACAAGGGTCACAACTGGAAGCTGAAGACTCAGACGAGTCACAGGACGTTAGGAAGTATTTCTTCAGTCATAGAGTTGTCAGCAAGTGGAATAGCCTAGCAAGTGAAGTAGTGGAGGCAGGAACCATACATAGTTTTAAGAAGAGGTATGACAAAGCTCAGGAAGCAGAGAGAGAGAGGATCCAGTAGCGATCAGTGAAGAGGCGGGGCCAGGAGCTGAGTCTCGACCCCTGCAACCACAATTAGGTGAGTACAATTAGGTGAGCACACACACACACACACACAACACATCACACACACACACACACACACACACACACACACACACACCCTCACACACACACCCTCACACACACCCACACACACACCCACACACACACACACACACACACACACACACACACACACACACACACACAACCCTCACACACACCCTCACACACACCCACACACACACACACACACACACACACACACACACACACACACACACACACACACACACACACATGCACACATGTGGTAATGCTTTATTTACAGCTAGCAAAGTCAGGGTATTTCTCCAGAATGGTCTGCAATATACCACTGTGGATAAAATACTTAGCCATTTCTTGAACACTTCTGAGTGAGTTGTTTCTAAATTCATTAATTTGATCACACTCCAGTACATAATGACGCAATGTGTAACAATAGTCCATCTGGCAAAGTTTACATTTCGTTTTGTCTACATCTGGTGGTGGTGATTTAACCTGCCAAAGATACTTGTAACCCAGCCGGAGCCGGGCAGTAGTGACATCCAAGAGTCTACTTATCTTGTTGGATGCACCATAGACATGTGGCAGTGAAGGTCCTCTGTACATTATCCAGTTCTGCAGTTTTGCCTGCCTTGAAAGGGCTATTAGTGTAAAGAAGTACTCCAACCTAGATAAAATAAGTAACTTTAAGAGTATCATCATCGACTAGGCATCCATTGTTTTGAAGGTTCTCTCTCTATCTATACAATTATTTCCTTCGCAGTTGTGATAATGGCACTGTTGTTCTTTAAGGTGAGATTCTCTGACCTTATCACTCCTAAGTCCTTTACATTAATTTTTCGCCCTTTTGTTTTCTTAGAATTTGTCTTATAATCCGTTCTAGCTTTTAATTCCTCAAGTTCTCCATAACGGAGCAGTTGGAATTTGCCCACCTGCTCCGGGGCCCATTGGAAGACTTGGTTTATATCAGCTTGAAAATTTACAGTTTCCAAATTGGATGACACTCTACTGCAAATTTTAGTAACGTCTGCAAAGGATGATGCAGTGCTATAGTTTACATCTCCGTCTTTGTAGGACATGAAGATGAGGGAAAGAATGTGGGCGAGTACCGACCGTACCCTGTGGAACACAGCTTTTCACGGTGGCAGCCTCCCACTTACTCTGTTTATTATTACTATTTGTGATTTCTTGGATAGAAAGTTAAAAATCCATCTACCCATTTTTACAATTATTCCAGTTATTGTGCTATTATACCATGATCGTACTTGTCGAAGGCTCTTGCAAAGACTATGTATGTTACATCTGCATTCTGTTTGTCCTCCATTGCACCCAAGACTGTCATAGTGGTCCAGTAGTTGTGAGAGGCAGGAGCGATCTGCTCTGAACCTATGCTGCCCTAGGTTGTGCAGTTGTTTGGAATCCAACTGGTTACCTTATCTCGTAATTTCAAAAGAAA
This sequence comes from Cherax quadricarinatus, assembly GCF_026875155.1. NCBI lineage: Eukaryota > Metazoa > Arthropoda > Malacostraca > Decapoda > Parastacidae > Cherax > Cherax quadricarinatus. The sequence goes on along the minus strand of NC_069403.1, from coordinate 40,563,006 downwards.
CATTTGGGCTTTTTTTCAATTTAATTTGTGTTTTTTTTAGCTTCTTTGTCTCTTCTGGGTCCTGTAAAATTCATTTAAGTTCAATATTTTCTATTTCCCTAGTCAATGTTTCCCTCCTCATTTCGGTTAACCTAGACCCCTTCAGAAGCTCTGTGATTTTTCGTCTTCGCCTCTAAAAGGAGCATCTCTCTCTCTTTCTAGTTTACATCTTCTCTTCGTTTCTTTAGGGGACTGTGTATTGAACATAATACAACAGGCACAGAGTTGATTCTGTCTAGAATACTGGTTTCGATCCATATCTTTTAAAATGTTTTCCAGCATGTTTCATTAAGAAAGTGATTTATTTGATCCCAGGTGATGTTCATGTTGTTTAAGTTAAATTTGGTGAAGGAGCCCTTATTACGTTTTGCATTTTGCTGGTCTGGACAAGTCTGAACTTCGATTAGATTGTGATCTGAATTAACTGTCTTCCATGCTGTTTTATTTCGTACCAGGTCATCATTAGTTGTGAAAATAAGGTCAGGTGTATTTTTTGTTTATGCCTACACTATTTGCTGGCTTAAAATGTGTTTGTCACAGAGATTCAACAGCTCATTTGTGGGAGAATTTTTATCTGAGCTGCCTCCTGGGATTATCTCTCCTAGGAGGATGCTGAGCGATTAGAGTGTGTGAGTTTTACTAACAACACACAGGGTTGTGAAGGAGGATGCTGAGCGATTAGAGTGTGTGAGTTTTACTAACAACACACTGGGTTTTGAAGAAGGATGCTGAGAGACTAGAGTGTGTGAGTTATACTAACAACACACTGGGTTGTGAAGGAGGATGCTGAGCGACTAGAGTGTGTGAGTTATACTAACAACACACAGGGTTGTGAAGGAGGATGCTGAGCGACTAGAGTGTGTGAGTTATAATAACAACACACAGGGTTGTGAAGGAGGATGCTGAGCAACTAGAGTGTGTGAGTTATAATAACAACACACAGGGTTGTGAAGGAGGGTGCTGAGCGACTATATATATATATATATATTATATAAATATATAATATATAATATATATATATATATATATATATATATATATATTATAATATATATATATATATATATATACAAGGAATTCGCGAGAGCATGCGAAATATACACAAACACTGATCTCTGGCTGAAGGAGACTCGAACCTACGAACCTTAGGACAAGGTACGCAGTGCTTTACCAATCTACCCACACTGGACCAATACCTTGGCGTGTAGCATGCGCTACACGTTTGATCCAAGGCAGCCAGCTTTCAGGGAGAAGGCTACAGCTTTTCATCTCATCCCCTGCATGCAAGTTGTGCCTATTCGGCACGACATATATATAATATATATATATATATATATATATATATATATATATATATATATATATATTATATATATATATATATATATATATATATAATATATATATATATATATATATTTCTACCTCATCCCCCTTCCCCGCCATTTTGCATCATGTATGGCTTGTTCGAGATTTTTGCCCAGAATGTATATGTATTTGTATAGAGCAACCATATATAACCACCCACTCACTATCAACAACCATCTACAGCCACACTCTCACTATCATCAACAACCATCTACAACCAACTACTCACTATCATCAACAACCATCTACGACTACACACTCACTATCATCAACAACCATGTACAACCACACTCTCACTGTCATCAACAACTATTGTGGCATGCAAAGAGTATGTTACACTATTCGGCTGTAGGCTGCCTCCCAACCAGCGAACCGGGTACTAAGGTTTTAACGATCTTGGTTCATTGACTAATCACAGACGAGCCCGCCAGGTGCTGAGACAATGTGGTGTCACTCATGGTCAGCATTTGCCAGACTTGCCTCTAGCTGGTTGAAGCACAGTGCTCTATCTCAGGCTTCTGTCTTTGCCTTTATCACCGTGTGGTACACTTACTTCCAACTCCTGTACATAATGTACATAAGTGTACATATCTGCATATCAACCTATTGTGAAGGAAAATGTAAGTTAAGTACTACTACTGTGTTTATTTCTCTCCAACTCATTATGACCAGGTCAACAGGCAATTATTATCTGTGTTCGTAATAACTATCTACAACCACACACTCACTGTCATCAATCATCTACAACCACCCTGTCACTACCATCAACCATCTACAACCACCCACTCACTATCATCAACAACTGTCTACAACCACCCACTCACTATCATCAACCATCTACAACCACCTACTCACTAACATTAGCAACAATCTACAACCACTACGTCCACCACCATCAACAACGATCCACAACCACTCGTCTGCCAGCATCAGCAGTAACGATACTGGTCATTAATGTCATGACAAACAAGCACTTTGAATGTAAACAGCTCCCCGTTATGGCCTCTGAGAATAAGTTTATAACTCGATACTGGTTGCAGAAGTTGCCAGTTTTCTCTCTCTCTTCTCTCTCTCTCTCTCTCTCTCCTCTCTCTCCTCTCTCTCTCTCTCTCTCTCTCTCTCTCTCTCTCTCTCTCTCTCTCTCTCTCTCTCATGCTGTCTTAGCGCTGAATGAAGCAAACTTAAAACTGTTGGGAAATACTGAATTGTAAAGAGTCAGAGGAATTAAGTATTTAACACTATTTTTTTTGTGTGTGTGTGTGTAAATACGCATTTATGAATTAACATTTATGAAGTTCAAATTAGGCGTATTAATGTCCTAATTCGAGAACTGCGTGGCTGGCAATAAAAGCTGAATGCGAGAAGTGGGTCATAGCTATTGTTCATGGCCCGGGTAGGTGAGAGAAGTGTAGCGCGGGAGTCCTGAAGGGGGAGGAAGGAATTCCTGGAAAGAAAAACAATCGAAATTTTTTTGGAAAAAATGGTTACTTACAAAAAATAGTGCATAATTCTGGCAACATATTGATCCTGTCAGTTTGTTTTTATCGTATTGTTACGTATCTTTTTCTAAAAGTGCAATTGTTTTTGTTTTTGCTCTCATCGAGAGGACATGATGCTAACTCGTGTGTTTTTTTCCTTTTTTTTTTACTCCCAAAATCACGATTTTTATGATTGTTTTTTCCAAATACAGTACATGACATCTTCTCTGTCGTGTCCATATTAGTGCTCAGAGTGAGAAGTGCTCAGTCGCCTGTGGGCTGTAGTCAGAAGTTGGGGTGTAGTGCACCCGAAGTTTGGCACGCCGAGCCTAAGAGTTTTTCAGAAAATGGAATTTCTCTTTTTCTCAGGAATAAGATACTGACGTTTCGTTACTCGTTTTGCGAAAACTACTTGACGGATTGAGGAATGATGGTTCTACTCAATGGTAATTTGGATTTGCGATATTCCTTACCGCTTTTTCTCCCCCCAGAAATCCTCTCAAGGAAGGTTCCTTGACGTTGGTGAGGGGCTATTGATCTAGGGAATTGAGTTTGTGCTCCAGTTCCCTGAATTAAACATGGAATATCTTCCCCCCCCCCACAAGCGCTGCATAATCCTAGGGGGTTAGCTCTCCCCCTTTATAATAATACCCCAAAAAATCCTTAAAAACTAAAAGAAAACTTGAACAATTTTTATTATGCTCTCTATTAACATTTCGCTCAAAGCGAAATAGTATTTGAATACCTATAAAATATTAATATTTTTTTTTTTTAATCTTTTGAGGCAAAATCACTATAAA
>NC_069403.1:40461244-40558821 GCF_026875155.1 Cherax quadricarinatus | reverse complement strand
TCAAATCGCCCCTCAGGAGGCACAAATGCTACCCTGGAAGGATGGTAAGCAGATTGTCTGGGACTACGCCTGTGCCGCCACATTGGCAGACCCTACTTACCATACTCCGTAGCTGAAGTGGGCGGAGCTGCCAGCCACAGGGAGAGCCAGAAGATCCACAGGTATGAAGGTCTTCCCCCTTATTATAACTTCATCTCAATAGGGTCGGAGACCCTTGGAGCATTGGGCAAGTGTGTTTCAAAGTTCCTCAAAGAACTGGGTGAAAATGTCATCATAGAAACCAAAGATCACAGAGCGGCCAGCTTCCTCTTGCAGAGACTCAATGTTGCAATCCAGAGGAAAATGCCTGCAGCATTCTGGGCAAGCGGCCCACCGCCGAGGAGCTGACGAAGTATTCAAGATGTAGCTCTGAGATGTTATCAATGTTGTTCTACTCCCTATTGTATTTATGTCAATGTTTTTCTGTCTTTTCATAAAATCTACATAGAATATAGAATATATTGGGTGGTAGGAGAAAACAATATTCAAACAGCTTCAGGGAGAACCTTGAGATTTCCCTGAAGCAAGTTTATTCTTTTCTCTGAGGTGACGGTCCCAAGCACAGTTCCAGAGGTGGTACCTCCCTATATATGTATATATATATATATATATATTATATATATATATATATATATAAATATATATATATATATATATATATATATATATATGGGGAAGTGGAGCAGAATTCTTCCTCCGTAAGCCATGCATGTTGTAAGAGGCGACTAAAATGCCGGGAGCAAGGGGCTAGTAACCCCTTCTCCTGAAATAAATTACTAAATTTAAAAAGGGAAACTTTCGTTTTTCTTTATGGGCCACCATGCCTCGGTGGGATACGGCCGGTTTGTTGAAAGAAGAAAGAATATATATAAATATATATTCTCTTGCAATATTTCATTTCATTTCGTGAATACATGCTTTTTTTATGAATACATAAACGCAATTTCCCTTTCGTGCCTGGCAGTCTCTCTTGATTATACATCTCTCTTTCCTCTACAAATCATCCATCGTGATATTTTTTCCTTTTAAATCAAGAAATTTATATTATGAAACTGTTCTTTGTCAGAAAACATGAAATCTGTAACAGATGATGCAGAGAATACTCTTCACAATTTTGATAAAATTAGTAAATTCGAAAAAGTGCAAAACCCAAGTGGCTGCTTCAACACCACATTGCCAGATTTTCTTGGGTCTGGGTTACAATACCAACATCTTAGATCATCCACATTATGTCTTTAAAATAATCATCTCATGCTATAACTATCATTCCCTCAGTGGTTCAGCGAGACTCTGAACATTTCGGACTTTTCAGGCCCAGTAACCATACAAAAATGATACATGTAAACAAATACCGTACCAATAAAAGGCGAGACAATGTAAATATTTTATTAAATTTTTAATTTTTTTCTCGTGCAGTGTCACGTTTGTTGTTATGCATGTTGAAACACTTGCAAACATTTCTGTCTCACAGTTGGCCGGTGGTGACGGGTTTAAACCCACAGTCCACACACGTTGGTAAACTGATAAAAATGAGCAATAGCAATATGATATTAGGAAGAATAACAGAGTTGATGATCAAGTAATTTTTATGTGCTTATCTTGGTTTGTTTTTGGGTTTAAAGTTCCTCGACTAAAATCGCTTCACGAAGACATCTTTGCTGACATCATTTAATATTGCATTGCTGTACTGTCATTGGAAATTGTTCGATTGCTGAAAATAAATTTCATTAATTACACTGTTGTACCGCAAAAAAAAATAAAAATAAAAATAATAAAAATACGTTCATATTTCTTGCTGTGGCTCAAATAAGAAGCGCGTCTCTGTTACGCGCTCAGAAGACGGAGGATCAAGCCTTCACCACGGTGTCTGACGCTGAATTACCCACGTGGGTTTAGCGCTTAACAAGAATTATGAAAATTTATTTATTAAAAACTTGTGTGAATGTTAGGAAATATTTAAAATCAGTGATTAGTTTGGTCCTGTATAGCTGCTCATTATCAGATTCAGTTGGCAAGCTGAGATTTGTTAAAAACTCACATAACATTTTAATATTCTGTGGCACAAAATTTATCCTGGGTCACGACTGCACCCCGGTGCACATGAATCTGTTACACATAAAATGCACTGAAATTCTCACAGGGAATTTCTGAATAGACAATTTCTGTTCGAGAATATATAGTAAAAGTAAGCAATTGATGCTTATGTAAAAACCTAAACTAGAGTCCAGTGTTTTAACCAACTGTTGGAATACTATCAGTCCGCACAGACTGCGGCACCAAGCTGTTGCTTTAGAGTTTCTGGAATGCGGCTAACAAACTGTAAATAAATTGAACAGATCTGAAAAAAAAAGACATAATATGAGGCTTCCTGTGATCTTGGGGTCTGGGACAGATGGACCCCCATGACCTTTTATAAAAAAACTCTGTCTCTAATTATATTTACCATTCCCTACTGCAAACGACCGTTATTATAATTATCGTCATTTGCTATAAATATTTTTGGTTTCTCGACATCAAATTTACTTAATGAAATCTTCAGTTTTTTTTATTATCCTATGTTAGTTTATGAAGGATTAACTATTCCATGTTTTCTGGGTTTCACACAAACACACACACACGGAGCCAGGAGCTATGACTCGACCCCCTACAACCACATATACATAAATGATTACGGACAAGCAACACACACACACACACACTCCACACACACACACACACACACACACACACACACACCACACACACACACACACACACACACACACACACACCCCACAACACACACACACACACACACATACACACACACACAGGAGAAAAACAGTAGTCAAGAATCAGGTAATCAAGATAAGGGAAAGAATGAGGGGAGCTCACAAGGAATGGCCAGGAAGTAGTGAAAAACTCTGCGAGCGATTTAGGAACGCATTCCAGTGGAAACAGAGAGGCTTCCAGCAAACCGAGGAGGAGGTGAAGACACTGCTGGGTGAACTAGATACCTCGAAGGAGGTGGGCCCAGATAACATCTCTCTGTTGGTCCTAGAGAGGGGGAGCTGATACACTGTGTGAGCCACTAACAGCAATCTTCAATAAATCTATGGAAACAGAGAAACTGCCGGAGGTGTGGGAGAAAGCAAATGTAGTCCCGATTTTTGAAAAAGGAGACAGACAAGCTGCACTAAATTATAGACCATTGTCGCTGACATGTATTGTGTGTAAAGTTATGGAGAAGATTATCAGGAAAAGAGTAGTGGAGTACCTAGTAAGGAATGAACTAACACATGACAACCAATAGAGCTTCAGGAAATGTAATCCAGCACCACAAACCTATTGGAGTTCTATGGCAAGGTAACAGAAGTAAGATAGGAGAGAGAGGGATGGGTAGACCGCATCTTCTTGGACTGTGAGAAGCTTTCGACACAGTACCACACAAGAGACTAGTTGATAAGCTAGAGGAGCAGGCAAGAATAGGAGGGAAAACACTGCAATGGATCGGGGAATACCTGACAGGAAGGAAACAACGTGTGTCGGTTCCAGACGAGGTGTCAGAGTGGGTGCATGTATCGAGTGGGGTTCCACAAGGGTTAGTCCTAGGTCCAGTGCTCTTTCTTTTATATATGTGAATGACATGACGGAAGGGACATAGTCAGAAGTATCCCTGTTTGTAGACAATGTGAAATTAATGAAGAGAATACAAGCGGAAGAGGATCAGGTAAGCCTACAAGGGGATGTGGACAGGCTGCAAGCCTGGTCCAACAAACAACTCTTGGAGGTTAACCCCAGCAAGTACAAGCTTATGAAGCTTGGGGGAAAAACAAAGGAGACAGAAGACGGAGTACAGCCTAAGAGGCCAGAAGCTGCAAAACTCACTCAAGGAAAAAAATCTTGGGGTGAGCCTCATACCGAGCACATCTCCTGACGCGCACATACACTGCTGCAGCATACTGGCGCCTGGAAAAATCTGAAAATAGCGTTTCGAGATCAAGTAAGGAGTCATTCACGACACTGTACACCATATTGGAGTATGAAGCACGGTATGGAACCCACACCTGGTCATACACGTCAAGAAATTAGAGAAAGTGCAAAGGTTTGTAACAAGTAATAGTCTCGGAGCTGAAGGGTTTGTCTTACAAGGAGAAGTTAAGGGAACTCTACCTGACGACACTGGAGGTCAGGAGGGATAGGGACGACATCATAACAATATATAAAATACTGAGAGGAATCGACAAGGTATCGGATAAGGACAGAATGTTTCAGAGATGTGACACAGCAATAAGGGGTCTCAGCTGGAAGTTGAAAACTTAGATGAGGTTACAGGGATGCTAGGCAGTACTTCTTCAGTCACAGAGTTGTCAAAAAGTGGAAGTCTGGGAGTGATATAGTGGAGGGAGGATTTATACATAGCTTTAATAAGAGGTATGATGAAGCTCATGGAGCAGGTTGAGAGTGGAACTTTTAGCGACCAGTGCAGAGGCGTGGCCAGGAGCTATGACTAGACCCCTGCAACCACAATCAGGTGAGTACAATTAGGTGAGCACACACACACACACACACACACACACACACACACACACACACACACACACAACACACACACACACACACACACACACACACACATAAATGTGGTTATAAAGCCAGCTAGACTACCCCTAGAACTTCATACCACTAAAGTATATAATGTTAGGTGACCAGTGAGAATACTGGACACGTTTCCTGCTAACGCCCGCCACATTCAGGAGAATATTTGCTTAGAGACTAAATTTTATTCTCCTGTTTGGGAACCAGCCTTGTGAGCAGTACGTACCGATCTAGAGCCTACCTGGAGAGAGTTTCGGAATCAACGTCACCGCGGCCATGTCCATGACTAGGCCTCATAATGGATCAGGACTGATAAACCAGGTTGTTACTGCTGACCACACGCAATCCAACGTACGAACCACAAACCAGGCTGATTTGGTATTGGCTTTAGTTATCTGTCCAGTTCCCACTTGAAGGCTGTGTACTCACAGTAACCTTGTTTCTCATAGAGCGGATGTTCCACCGTCTACCTGGTATTTGTTGTTATAGGGAGTGATTTCTGTGTGCAGATTTGGGACCAGTCCCTCAAGGATTTTCCAGGTATAAAATCTTAATGTAACCTGCTCGCCTGCGCTCCAAGGAATACAGGTAAAGGGACTTCAAACGTTGTCAGTAATTGGGGTACTTTGCTGAAATTATACTCGTGTTATTAGTTTAATATGTTTATTATGCACCCATACCCATCCTTGGGCGGTAGTCAAAGTTACAGGGGTAATAATTGGCCCGGGGACGGCCCCCCCCCCCAAAATTTGATAGCTGAGCAAGTTACAGAGGTAATGAACTCACTTTTACAAAGGTAATGAATCACAATTTAAAAAAGTAATGAACTCACAATTTACAAAGGTAAAAAAAATCCGGTAAGTCTGGTCACAATCATGACAAGTAAAAAGGTATTTACAGTTAAAGGTCTAATGGGTCAGGGACTGGGCCCCCAAAGTTTTGATAGGAACGGGTACAAAGGTAATGACTCACAGTTAAAAAAAGGTAATAAATTCTGTAAAAAGGTTATTACGTTTATAAATTTTGGGTACAATCATGAACAAATTATAGAGTAATGAGCAATTTACATTCCACACCCGGGCAAATTGTAAATATTTTTTGGGGCAAAATTTATTGTTGAGTCAACACACACCACACCACACACACACACACACAACACACAACACACACACACACACACACCACACCACACACACACACAACACACACACAACTTTAGTTTATATCTTTATGCCCCCATACCCCTCCTGTGGGGGGTAGTCAAAAGATTTCAAAGGTACATAATGGGTCCAGTGACTGGGCCCCAAAATTATGAAGCTGAATAGTTACAAAGGTAATGAAAATCCAGGGGATCTGGTCACTAATCATGGCAATTCAGAGGTAATGAATCAGCTTCACTCCTATACATGGGTTTCAGTCATGCAAAATCAAAGTAAAGAACCACTGATCGCCCCCCCTGGTCACAATTGTAAGAGTTATAAATACAAATATTAATGGACATAACCCACACTAGGCGCGCGCCACATACCACACAGGGCGCACGCACGGACATTCACACGAGCGTACAAATAATTTCAACACCAAGTTTAAAAAAAAGAAAGTGAGAGGAAAGCTGAAATCATAATATTTCAAAGCGAAAAACCGCGGGGGGGCCCTTAGGCGCTGTTCCCCACATTGGCACGGTGGGCCTAAAATGAAGGGGACGTCACGACAAGTTGGTGCCTTTATACAAAATGAAGGAAGTGTATAAATGTAAATGTATCAAACCATCAGTGAAAAATAAAAGTGAGGAAGCGGAATATAGGTTATAATCACAGGGGTAAAGGGATCCCCCCCAAAAAATAGGGTTTTAAAGGCCTACGTACGACTAGCTTTCAGCACGGGCCAACTGTCAACCGCAAGTTTTTTTTCCGCCTATTTGTGGTTTCATTTGAGGGCCCGGGCGGGCCTTGAAAAACTGTTTGATACTGGAAAATCACCCCCGCAAGCTATTCCCAAATTAAATAGAAAAAAGAAAAAGACATAGAGAATATATTTTGAGGGTTTGTAGAAGGTAGGGGGGAAAAAGTTTTTAAGGGGCAACAGGGGTAAAAGGGGGTGCTGGGGGGTCCCAGGGGGGTTTAGTCGGGTCAAAAAGTTTGGGGGCCATCATTAAAAAACCGAAAAAAAAACAAGACTCTCACACACACACACACACACACACACACACACCCCACACCACTCACACACAAAACCACCCCACACACGCACACGGGGCAGGGGTTACTACCGGAAAGTTATTAGCTTAAAAATACTTGGGAAGCTAGGAAGTCCTTTTCTCATTTAACAAGGAAAATGATAAAAAACCAGCAAAAATTAACACAAAAATCCAAAAAGGGGCAATAAGTGGAAGAGTAGCATAATTGGGAAAGATAAATGAGACTAAATTTGTGCCTAAAACGACGGACCTTAAAACCCCCCCCCCTAACCCTCCCTCCCTCACAAAACCAAGCACACAAAACACAAGGGTAGACACTCACACACACACCCCCATACAAAAACACATACACACAAAAAACACACCACATACATACCACATACGTAAACACAAAAACACACACAACACATCCCACATACACATACACAAAAAACACACACCGAAACACACACACACACACACCACACACACACACATTCACACACAAAACATTAAACCCAACACAACACATACAAAAACACACACCACACAACTACACACACCACACAACACACACACAAACACACACACACAAACACACAAAACCCTCCGCCATTTGACAACCTTGGCCTTGGGCCCACCTCCCCCCTCCCCCAAACCACCTAACCCCCCCCCAAAAACCGGGTCAAAACCCCCCGCCCAAAAACCCCCCTCCCCCCCAAAAATTCCTCCTCCCCCCCCCCCCCCTTTAAACCACCTTCCCCCCCCCCCCCAAAACCATCTAACCCCCCCCCCCAAACCATCAAACCCTCCCCCCCCCCAACTATCTCTGCCCCTCCAATAACCCCCCTCCCCCCCCCCACAACCTTCCTTTCCCCTCTCCAAACCGTCATTCCCCTCCCCCCTAACCCGGATGGGGACGGGGCCCCAAAGGGACGAAATCTGAAGGGAGGAATGGGAGATAGAGCTAAAAAAAAGGGGGGGAAGACGGGGGGGGGGAAAACCTAGTTTACTGGAAAGGAAGATGGAAGAGAGGTTAGCAGAAAGAATGCAAAAAGGGGAAGCAACGGGCCACACAGCAGAAATCAAGTAGAGAGATTAAAAAGAGGGAGCTGAACATCAAAACACACAGAAAAAAGATTTTTACGGGAATTAGCATGGGAAATTTGGCTACACGAACACAGACAACATTTCCCAAAAGGAAGCTTTGGAAACTAAACTGTATGCGAGGTCCTTAAAACCCCATGGGGCCAAAAAAAAAGACAGGGAGCACCTAGGACGAAAAAAAGGGGTTTGGGGAAGACTTCATGGAACTAGGACATGTGCAAGGCCCTTTAACCGATACCTTTTGGGGGCCAGGAGCAAGTAGCGGGAAGGATAAACCAAGAAGAAATAGGGGCCATAACGGGGGAAGGGGACTAAAGGGAAAGGGAACATTTCCACGGGAAGGAACTAAAAAAATCAAGGAAGGGGCAATGGGGGGTAAAGGGGGAAAGGAGGGGGGAAAGGGGGGAAGAAAGGGGGGAATCCGTGTTTGCCCTATGGGCAAACGAACCCAAAGGGGAAATTTAATAAGAAAAAAAGCAGGAGGAAAAAAAAGGCGATTGAAGACATCATGAAGGTGATAGGCAAAGGGGGAAAATGCCCGGGTGGAAAAAATTTTTCGGAGAATTGGGTGGTTCACAAAGAAAAGGAACGCCTCTCAAAGTAATTTTCAAGGCAAATAAAACCCAAACCCCCAGGGATCCGCAGGAGAAAGAAACGGCTGAAAAGGCAACAGGATTTCCGGAGTGTGTACCTCACCGAGACAGAACACGGACAAAGGAAGACAAAAAAGAGAGGGGTTCAAAAACAAAAGGAAAAAGGGAGGAAATAAAAAAAGGAGAGCGAAAACCCCAAAGGATCAAAGGGAAGGACAACGCACCCCCCAAAACACCTCAGAAACCCCAAGCCACGACACCCCCAAAAACCCTAAAAAATTCCAAACCCAAACCATCACACACCGATCCCTCGTTTCCACCCCCCGCACCACAGTTACAGTATTTGGAAAAAATTAAAGGGTTTGGGAAAAAAAATGCAGATGGTTAACGAATAAACAGAGAATGGGAAGAAAGAAACAAAAGAGAAGTCCCCAAACCCTCATAAACATTTTCCGAAACAAAACCATGGGGGACAATTTAAAAGATGCAATCTTCCCACAAGGATACCAGATCATGAGGAAAAAATAGAAGGGTAGGGGGGGAGGTGGGGTTTTTCCTGCTCTAAAAAACAATTTAAATTCGGAAAAAGGGAAAGGGAAAAGATGAACAGGAGAAAGAGACTACATAGCAGGGACAACTTTAGTCCCGGGGAACACAAAGGGGGTCATTTCAGTGATGTTTTAAAAACCACCACAAACTGCAGGAGGCCAAAAGGAAAATAAAGAGAAACAAAAAGAGCAAAGGTGGAAAACCCCCTTGCTGAGGTGGAAAAAGAAAACCACTCCAGCAGAGCAAAGTTGCTGGTTAGGGGGGTTTTTTAACCACAGGGAGATTGACTGGGAAAAACCCGGAGGGCCCCATGGGGGGCCCCAAAAAAGGAGAGGGCCCGGGTTTGGACGTGGGGGCTGGAAAAAACCCCTGCCCCAAAAAAGTTAAAAGGGCACTCCAGATGAGAGGGGGGAAAGGGTGAACCACAAGATTGGACCTTGTGTTTACCCAGGGCAGCTCAGACATTGAGGATACAAGCATGAGGTCCCCTAGGAGCTAGCGCCCCCGTGGTTTTTGGGGCTTTTGAATAAAATAGTAAAACTCAAGTGGAGAGAAAAAACAGGAGTAGAAAAGGGAAAAACCTGACTATAAAGAGGGGGGCTTTCATTTGGTTTAAGAAAAATTTTAAAGGGGGGAGGTCCAGTGGGACAGAGAACTGGGGAGGAAAGCCAGTAAAAGAAAAGTGGAATATGAGCAAAAAAAATGCAAGGAGGCAGGGAAAAGGGTTTATTCCCAAGGGCAACGTAACCCGGGAAGAACCAAACAAGCCCCTTTTACCCGAAAGGTGAAAAGGGGCAAAAAAAAAATTTCCCTAGAAATGGAAAAAAAGAAGGGAAAGGGAAAAAAGAACACAAAAATAGGGGAATCAGTCGCAGAAACCAGGAATGAGTACGCACAGTAAGGAGGGGGGCCCGGGGACAGTAAAGAAAAAATGACATAGCATCGGAATCAAACTGACCCGAAACTGTTGTAAAGGGCCCCATCAGGGGGAAGACAACAGTCCCAAAAACCAGGTGATCAGATTAAGGACAGAAGGTGGAGAACTCACAAAAAAATGATCAGGGGTATGTGAGGAGCTGAACAGGAGATTTTTAAGGGAAATTTTTACAGTAAAAGACAGGAAGGGCGGGGGGAAAAAAGCAAAAGAAGGGAAAAATCAAGAGGGGGAAAATACCTAAAAAGTTTTGGATGACAAAAACAACAAATGAGGAGGAGGGAAAAGCTCTTAAATGACCCTTTACACCTTTAAAGGCGTGGACCGGGGAAAAAATCTCCCCTGGGTCCTTAAGAAGGAGCAGGATGCTGTGTGGGGCTCTTAAAACCCCAATTTTTCAACCAAACCCCTTTTAAACTTGGGGAAACCCACCTGAAAATTTGGGAAAACCGCTAATGTATCCCCTATTTAAGAAAGGAAACAAAAAACGAGGCACTAAACTACAGACCTGTGGCTCTGAATGTATTGTGGGGCAAAAATCATGGAAAAATTACAGGAGGGGGAGTTTGGGCCCAAAAACCTGGAAAGGAAAAAGATTATAAATGAAACCAGCATGGGTTCAAGGAAGGCAAAACTTTACACAAACCTCCTGGAGTTTTTTTACAAGGTAACAGAAGTAAGACACGGGGAGAGGGGGTTGGGGAATTGCGTTTTCCTAGACTGCAGAAAGGGGCCCTTTTACACCCTTTCCCCCCCAAGAAAATTAGGCAGAAAACGGGGGATCAAAGGGAAACATAAAAGGAAGGGCACTGCAATGGGGTAAGGGGAAAAAAACCTGACAGGGGCAAACAACGATCATGGTACGTAAAAAGGGAACACAGTGGGGGGGCCCGTTTTCAAACGGGGCCCACAGGGGTCCGTTTTTAGGACCAGGGGCTATTTTTTTAATATGTTTTAAAGGAAAAAATGGAAGGGGAAAAGACTCTGAAGGGTTCCCCCCCCCGTTTCGCAGATGAAAGTGAAGTTGATGAGAAGAAATTTAAAAAACAGGAAAAGGCAGGACTTTCAAAGAGACCTGGAAGGCCCGGGCATGTGGTCCTAAATGGGTCCTCGAATTTAAACCAGCCAAAAGCAAAGTCATGAAGAAATTTGGGGGGGGGCAAAAAGACCCCAGACAGAATAAGGGTAGGTGGGCAAAGAAATACAAAACCCCACTCAAGGGGGAAAGACCTTTTGGGGGGACCCCCTAACACCGATAAAAATCACCGGGGGCAAAAACCCCTCCAAACCCAAAAAACCGCTGCAGCATAAACGGGCGCCTGGGAAACCTGGGGAATAGCTCTGATACCTTTAATAAGGAATTTGTTTTAAGACAAATGAAAACGGGGTATGTTAGGCCCCCCTAAATGGAGTATTCAGCCCTGTCTGGAAAAACCCCAAAAAGGTCAAGCACGTCAAAAGTTAGGAAAAAGTAAAAAGGTTTGCAAAAACTAGTCCCAGAGCTTTAAGGGAATGGTCGTACGAAGGAAAAGGGTTTAAAGGGGAAAACGGGCTGACGACACTGGGGGACAGAAGGGCGGGGGGAAAAGATAAAAGACATAAAAAGATACTGCGGGGAATAGACAAGTGGACAGAGATTGGAAAGTTCCCCGAAGGGGACACAGGGGCAAAGGGGGCAAAAACTGGAACTGAAACTCAGACAGTCACAGGGGCGTTTTGGGAAATATTTCTTCAGTCAAGAGTTTTTTCAAAGGGGAAGTGGAATAGCCCAGCAAGTGAAGTAGTGGGGCAGGAACCATACAAGTTTTAAAAAAAGAGTATGAAAAGCTCAGGAAACAGAGAGGGGAGAAAATTTCCCGTAACGATCAGTTGAAGAGGGGGGCCCGGAGCGAGGTCTCGACCCCGGGGAACCACAATTAGGGAGCAATTTTTGGGGACACACACACACACCACCACACACACACACACACACAAAACACACACACACACAAAACACACCCCCACACACCCCACAAACACACCCCACCAAATCACACACACACCCCCAAACACACACACCACAACACACACACACACACACACACACCCACAACACACACCCTCACACACACCCCACACACACACACACACACACACACACACACACACACACACACACACACACACACACAAAAACATGCACACATGTGGTAATGCTTTTTTACAGCTAGCAAAGTCAGGGTATTTCTCCAGAATGGTCTGCAATATACCACTGTGGATAAAATACTTAGCCATTTCTTGAACATTCTGAGTGAGTTGTTTCTAAATCATTAAATTTTTGATCACACTCCAGTACATAATGACGCAATGTGTAACAATAGTCCATCTGGCAAAGTTTACATTTCGTTTTGTCTACATCTGGTGGTGGTGATTTAACCTGCCAAAGATACTTGTAACCCAGCCGGAGCCGGCAGTAGTGACATCCAAGAGTCACTTATCTTGTTGGATGCACCATAGACATGTGGCAGTGAAGGTCCTCTGTACATTATCCAGTTCTGCAGTTTTGCCTGCCTTGAAAGGGCTATTAGTGTAAAGAAGTACTCCAACCTAGATAAAATAAGTAACTTTAAGAGTATCATCATCGACTAGGCATCCATTGTTTTGAAGGTTCTCTCTCTATCTATACAATTATTTCCTTCGCAGTTGTGATAATGGCACTGTTGTTCTTTAAGGTGAGATTCTCTGACCTTATCACTCCTAAGTCCTTTACATTAATTTTTCGCCCTTTTGTTTTCTTAGAATTTGTCTTATAATCCGTTCTAGCTTTTAATTCCTCAAGTTCTCCATAACGGAGCAGTTGGAATTTGCCCACCTGCTCCGGGGCCCATTGGAAGACTTGGTTTATATCAGCTTGAAAATTTACAGTTTCCAAATTGGATGACACTCTACTGCAAATTTTAGTAACGTCTGCAAAGGATGATGCAGTGCTATAGTTTACATCTCCGTCTTTGTAGGACATGAAGATGAGGGAAAGAATGTGGGCGAGTACCGACCGTACCCTGTGGAACACAGCTTTTCACGGTGGCAGCCTCCCACTTACTCTGTTTATTATTACTATTTGTGATTTCTTGGATAGAAAGTTAAAAATCCATCTACCCATTTTTACAATTATTCCAGTTATTGTGCTATTATACCATGATCGTACTTGTCGAAGGCTCTTGCAAAGACTATGTATGTTACATCTGCATTCTGTTTGTCCTCCATTGCACCCAAGACTGTCATAGTGGTCCAGTAGTTGTGAGAGGCAGGAGCGATCTGCTCTGAACCTATGCTGCCCTAGGTTGTGCAGTTGTTTGGAATCCAACTGGTTACCTTATCTCGTAATTTCAAAAGAAACATTTGGGCTTTTTTTCAATTTAATTTGTGTTTTTTTAGCTTCTTTTGTCTCTTCTGGGTCCTGTAAAATTCATTTAAGTTCAATATTTTCTATTTCCCTAGTCAATGTTTCCCTCCTCATTTCGGTTAACCTAGACCCCTTCAGAAGCTCTGTGATTTTTCGTCTTCGCCTCTAAAAGGAGCATCTCTCTCTCTTTCTAGTTTACATCTTCTCTTCGTTTCTTTAGGGGACTGTGTATTGAACATAATACAACAGGCACAGAGTTGATTCTGTCTAGAAACTGGTTTCGATCCATATCTTTTAAAATGTTTTCCCAGCATGTTTCATTAAGAAAGTGATTTATTTGATCCCAGGTGATGTTCATGTTGTTTAAGTTAAATTTGGTGAAGGAGCCCTTATTACGTTTTGCATTTTGCTGGTCTGGACAAGTCTGAACTTCGATTAGATTGTGATCTGAATTAACTGTCTTCCATGCTGTTTTATTTCGTACCAGGTCATCATTAGTTGTGAAAATAAGGTCAGGTGTATTTTTTGTTTATGCCTACACTATTTGCTGGCTTAAAATGTGTTTGTCACAGAGATTCAACAGCTCATTTGTGGAGAATTTTTATCTGAGCTGCCCTCCTGGGATTATCTCTCCTAGGAGGATGCTGAGCGATTAGAGTGTGTGAGTTTTACTAACAACACACAGGGTTGTGAAGGAGGATGCTGAGCGATTAGAGTGTGTGAGTTTTACTAACAACACACTGGGTTTTGAAGAAGGATGCTGAGAGACTAGAGTGTGTGAGTTATACTAACAACACACTGGGTTGTGAAGGAGGATGCTGAGCGACTAGAGTGTGTGAGTTATACTAACAACACACAGGGTTGTGAAGGAGGATGCTGAGCGACTAGAGTGTGTGAGTTATAATAACAACACACAGGGTTGTGAAGGAGGATGCTGAGCAACTAGAGTGTGTGAGTTATAATAACAACACACAGGGTTGTGAAGGAGGGTGCTGAGCGACTATATATATATATATATATATATATATATATATATATATATATATATATATATATATATATATATATATATATATATATATATTATTTATATATATATATACAAGGAATTCGCGAGAGCATGCGAAATATACACAAACACTGATCTCTGGCTGAAGGAGACTCGAACCTACGAACCTTAGGACAAGGTACGCAGTGCTTTACCAATCTACCCACACTGGACCAATACCTTGGCGTGTAGCATGCGCTACACGTTTGATCCAAGGCAGCCAGCTTTCAGGGAGAAGGCTACAGCTTTTCATCTCATCCCCTGCATGCAAGTTGTGCCTATTCGGCAC
The DNA here is from genome assembly GCF_026875155.1 of Cherax quadricarinatus. NCBI lineage: Eukaryota > Metazoa > Arthropoda > Malacostraca > Decapoda > Parastacidae > Cherax > Cherax quadricarinatus. The sequence continues at coordinate 40,544,126 of NC_069403.1, read as the reverse complement.
GACATATATATATATATATATATATATATATAATATATATATATATATATATATATATATATATATATATATATATATATATATATATATATATATATATATATATATTCTACCTCATCCCCCTTCCCCGCCCATTTTGCATCATGTATGGCTTGTTCGAGATTTTTGCCCAGAATGTATATGTATTTGTATAGAGCAACCATATATAACCACCCACTCACTATCAACAACCATCTACAGCCACACTCTCACTATCATCAACAACCATCTACAACCAACTACTCACTATCATCAACAACCATCTACGACTACACACTCACTATCATCAACAACCATGTACAACCACACTCTCACTGTCATCAACAACTATTGTGGCATGCAAAGAGTATGTTACACTATTCGGCTGTAGGCTGCCTCCCAACCAGCGAACCGGGTACTAAGGTTTTAACGATCTTGGTTCATTGACTAATCACAGACGAGCCCGCCAGGTGCTGAGACAATGTGGTGTCACTCATGGTCAGCATTTGCCAGACTTGCCTCTAGCTGGTTGAAGCACAGTGCTCTATCTCAGGCTTCTGTCTTTGCCTTTACCGTGTGGTACACTTACTTCCAACTCCTGTACATAATGTACATAAGTGTACATATCTGCATATCAACCTATTGTGAAGGAAAATGTAAGTTAAGTACTACTACTGTGTTTATTTCTCTCCAACTCATTATGACCAGGTCAACAGGCAATTATTATCTGTGTTCGTAATAACTATCTACAACCACACACTCACTGTCATCAATCATCTACAACCACCCTGTCACTACCATCAACCATCTACAACCACCCACTCACTATCATCAACAACTGTCTACAACCACCCACTCACTATCATCAACCATCTACAACCACCTACTCACTAACATTAGCAACAATCTACAACCACTCGTCCACCACCATCAACAACGATCCACAACCACTCGTCTGCCAGCATCAGCAGTAACGATACTGGTCATTAATGTCATGACAAACAAGCACTTTGAATGTAAACAGCTCCCCGTTATGGCCTCTGAGAATAAGTTTATAACTCGATACTGGTTGCAGAAGTTGCCAGTTTTCTCTCTCTCTCTCTCTCTCTCTCTCTCTCTCTCTCTCTCTCTCTCTCTCTCTCTCTCTCTCTCTCTCTCTCTCTCTCTCTCTCTCTCTCTCTCTCTCATGCTGTCTTAGCGCTGAATGAAGCAAACTTAAAACTGTTGGGAAATACTGAATTGTAAAGAGTCAGAGGAATTAAGTATTTAACACTATTTTTTTTTGTGTGTGTGTGTGTAAATACGCATTTATGAATTAACATTTATGAAGTTCAAATTAGGCGTATTAATGTCCTAATTCGAGAACTGCGTGGCTGGCAATAAAAGCTGAATGCGAGAAGTGGGTCATAGCTATTGTTCATGCCCGGGTAGGTGAGAGAAGTGTAGCGCGGGAGTCCTGAAGGGGGAGGAAGGAATTCCTGGAAAGAAAAACAATCGAAATTTTTTTGGAAAAAATGGTTACTTACAAAAAATAGTGCATAATTCTGGCAACATATTGATCCTGTCAGTTTGTTTTTATCGTATTGTTACGTATCTTTTTCTAAAAGTGCAATTGTTTTTGTTTTTGCTCTCATCGAGAGGACATGATGCTAACTCGTGTGTTTTTTTCCTTTTTTTTTTACTCCCAAAATCACGATTTTTATGATTGTTTTTTCCAAATACAGTACATGACATCTTCTCTGTCGTGTCCATATTAGTGCTCAGAGTGAGAAGTGCTCAGTCGCCTGTGGGCTGTAGTCAGAAGTTGGGGTGTAGTGCACCGAAGTTTGGCACGCCGAGCCTAAGAGTTTTTCAGAAAATGGAATTTCTCTTTTTCTCAGGAATAAGATACTGACGTTTCGTTACTCGTTTTGCGAAAACTACTTGACGGATTGAGGAATGATGGTTCTACTCAATGGTAATTTGGATTTGCGATATTCCTTACCGCTTTTTCTCCCCCCAGAAATCCTCTCAAGGAAGGTTCCTTGACGTTGGTGAGGGGCTATTGATCTAGGGAATTGAGTTTGTGCTCCAGTTCCCTGAATTAAACATGAATATCTTCCCCCCCCCCACAAGCGCTGCATAATCCTAGGGGGTTAGCTCTCCCCCTTTATAATAATACCCCAAAAAATCCTTAAAAACTAAAAGAAAACTTGAACAATTTTTATTATGCTCTCTATTAACATTTCGCTCAAAAGCGAAACTAGGTAGTTTGAATACCTATAAAATATTAATATTTTTTTGTTTCAATCTTTTGAGGCAAAAGTCACTATAAAAACTCGGTGTGTAGGTTTCAAATGCTGCTTAATTAAATTTGAGTAAAAATTTAACTGAAATTGGATAATTAGGAAAAAAAATGTATTCTTGACTCTCTCGCTTGAAGACTTCAGGAAGGTGTACTTGAGAGGTTCCTAATTCCCAACACCAAGTGACGCAGGAGGACCTATAATTATGCATAGAAATAGGTAAAGAATACATAAAAGTGCACTTGCGGAGGGGCAACTTAACTGTTGCTACCCAGCTGTTGCTAGCCAACTGTTTCTACCCAACTGTTGCTACCCAACTGTTGCTACCCAACTGTTACTACCCAGGTGTTGCTACCCAGCTGTTGCTAGCCAACTGTTTCTACTCAACTGTTGCTACCCAACTGTTGCTACCCAACTGTTACTACCCAGGTGTTGCTACCCAGCTGTTGCTACCCAACTGTTTCTACCCAACTGTTACTACCCAACTGTTACTACCCAGGTGTTGCTACCCAGCTGTTGCTACCCAACTGTTTCTACCCAACTGTTACTACCCAGCTGTTACTACCCAGGTGTTGCTACCCAGCTGTTGCTACCCAACTGTTTCTACCCAACTGTTACTACCCAGCTGTTGCTACACAACTTTTGCTAGCCAACTATTGCTAGCCAACTGTTGAGAGCCAAGTGTTACTACCCAACTGTTGCTACCCAACTGTTACTACCCAGCTGTTGCTACACAACTTTTGCTAGCCAACTATTGCTAGCCAACTGTTGAGAGCCAAGTGTTACTACCCAACTGTTGCTACCCAACTGTTACTACCCAACTGTTACTACCCAGGTGTTGCTACCCAGCTGTTGCTACCCAACTGTTTCTACCCAACTGTTACTACCCAGCTGTTGCTACACAACTTTTGCTAGCCAACTATTGCTAGCCAACTGTTGAGAGCCAAGTGTTACTACCCAACTGTTGCTACCCAACTGTTACTACCCAGCTGTTGCTACACAACTTTTGCTAGCCAACTATTGCTAGCCAACTGTTGAGAGCCAAGCGTTACTACCCAACTATTGCTACCCAGCTGTTGCTACATAACTTTTGCTAGCCAACTATTGCTAGCCAACTGTTGAGAGCCAAGTGTTACTACCCAACTGTTGCTACCCAGCTGTTGTTACGCAGCTGTAACTACCCAGCTGTTTCTACCCAACTGCTGCTACCCAATTCTTGCTACCCAACTTCTGTTACTTAGCTGTTGCTACCCAACTCTTGTTACCCAACTCTTGCTATCCAACAGTTGTTACCTAACTGCTGCTCCCCCATTGTTGCTACCCAACTGTTGCTACCCAGCTGTTGCTACCCAGCTGTTGCTACCAATTGTTGTCACCTAACTGATGATACTTAGCTGTTGCTGCTCAGCTGTTGCTACCCAACTGTTGCTACCCAAGTGTTGATACCTTACTGTTGCTACCCAGCTGTTGCTACACAACTGTGCTAGCCAACTTCTGCTACCCAAGTGTTGATACCCAACTGTTACTACCCAGCTATTGATACTCAGCTGTTGCTAGCTGCGCCGAAAATAATAGTCTGGTTGATGAGGATTAAGTACCTCCATGACTGGCCTCTCTATTGGTCATAATAAAATAGTTACCAAGACTAAATTAGCATTAAGATGAAATGAAAATTGAAGTTAACAACGGTTCATTGACTCCAGGAAGGTAATTAAAAAAATGTGTTACTAAAAATACATTTGACGTAAACGCTTTAATATATATATTTAATATACAATTAGTGGTTAAGCTGTCACGAAATTGAACAATACAATAAAATGATTTTTCTCAGAATATATATATATATATATATATATATATATATATATATATATATATATATATATATATATAATATATGTGTTGTGTGTGTGTGTGTGTGTGTGTGTGTGTGTGTGTGTGTGTGTGTGTGTGTGTGTGTGTGTGTGTGTGTGTGTGTGTATTTTCAGTGTGCATGTGTTCATGTTTATATTTATGAATTGGTCTATTTATGCATGTGCATATTTTAACATTCATGTACACTTTTGCATATTTAGGTATTCGTATGTGTAAGGGTGTATGTATATATGTGTTTATGTATGTATGCACAATTTACGTACATATGCATGCTTGTGCATTTATGTGTACAACACTAACACCACCTCCATCATAAGCTTCTCCATTACCACAACCACCACCACCTCCATTACTTCAACCACCACCACAACCACCCCCATTACCATCACCACCACCTCCAATACCACCATCACCACAACCACCTGTATTACCACCACTTCCATTACCACCACCAACACTACCAACGTCACCTACACCACCATCATCACCATCCTCAAATCCATCACCTCCACTACCACAATCATATATATGAGTAAACATGTGAATCTGTATCATTTAGCAATATTAGTGAATGTTTTGGTGATCCCTGAAGTTGTGAAGTGGAAACTTTGTATAGTGAACTTGTGAAAATTAATTTCGGGAATAGTCTATATAAAAGTGAGCAGAGAGCATCCATCAGCTGCTCTACAATCCAACACTTAGTTGATCAGGGCTTAAAATGTGAAACTGACTGAATAAAGCATTGTGAAGTTATAAACGAAATCTTTAAATGGTATGAGGAAACTGTAGCTAACAGAAGGACGGCTCTTGTATCACGCTCTGTAGTATTTAAAGATTCACTCAACTTAGAAAATTTAAAAAAGCTATAAAAATTAAGCTACCAAGTTTTCAAAATATGCTCATTGCATTGACAAATTTTCCCACACAAAACCAAACTGAATGTGGACAATCCTGGCCATAAGATGCATCAGCCATTAAATATTGAAGCTTTTCAGAAAACATGAACCCATATATTTCGAGAGTGACGCTTAACAGGAATCATACTGTCAAATAATTTAACTCATAAATGGTCAGATCTGGGCCTACACACTTGTATTTCAATCTTTGCCATCGTAGAATTAGGAGGCAACTTTTTGGGCATATAAAGATACACCGCTGAAGATTTTGGAAGTTGCTCGAGCCATTTCAGGATGTTGGGAATGGGTTCAGCAACCCTGATTACAGGAAACCTGCACATGCCCGTTGCTCCTAATGTCTGGTCCTCGTTACCGTATACAAGTGTTCAAACTTTTGGTCGAATCGGATGAGTCATTCTCGAGTTTTAAGCTAAAAAAAAAAATCGTAAATTCAGAGGGAGAGAAAAAATTAGGGAACCACTTAGACGTCCCATTTCCTGTAGGTCTAATAAAGGGAATATCTATAACAATAATTAATGATAAAAGCCATCACTATACAGTAAAGTTTAAGAGTATTTATAAAGTTTAAACATTTGTATTTATTTGATTCATTACTGTGTAACAAAACTTATTACATTCCAGAGTTAGTCTGGGAAGAGGAAATGTACAAGTGTGACAGTTATATTTAACGAGATGGATGCATTATTAACATTTATATTTTGGAACACACATGCTCTTTCCTTCCATGGCAAGTGTGACCCAAAGGGGAAAAAAACACGTTTACTGTAGCTTGCACAGTACCTCTCTTCGCAGAAGAGGACAGATATTGTTGTCAAACTTCAACATTTCCGATCTATTTATAGACGTTCAAGTACGTACTTCCCGCTTCCATAATATATGTTATGCTAATAGTTATCAATGTTGTTGGGCTGAAGCCAGTCAGCTGAGGCACTCGGAAATTTCTTGAAAACCCAATTTCATTTGTAAAATTGCAAATTTGGAGCTACACAGGCGAAAATCAGTTAAAACTTTTCCTCGAAGCCCTTCATATATACACTCTCATATACTTAAATCCCAAAAGGAAACTGACACCATTTACGTTGTTCTAACATTCTCGCTCATGCCTGTTCGATATTCAAGATGTTTTCTCTTAATACCTTATCCACAACTTCCTCCGCTTTTTTCTTTATAAATAAATCAATTTATATTGCGACCCCTGAATTGGTCACAATCCCACTTTCATTCTCTAAATATAACTAACATATAACAGTACCATCTTCTAATTTTTCACTGTTGGGAGCCTCCTACTTTCTACGAAATTCAAATACCATACTTCACACGAATATGAAAGTGTTCACACCTCTGTAGCCTCTTTATGCATCCAATGATAAACCTCTGTCCGTCCACATATTACTCTACACTCCTGCAGTTTTCATTACCTTAGTTTCTTTACATAAATGAACTAGTTCTCAAAGCTATTTTCATTCACCCTCTCCATCGACACACGTTCCTTTCAGTCTGCTTACAATTTTATATTCATTGTGCTTCTACTTATTTTCGTCAACTCCCTTAATTTAATAATCCTTTACTCCCCCTCTACCATCTTTGAAGGATTTCTTCTAAATCTTGTAAAAGTACTGCTTGTTCACGAAATGTAACTGGTAACACTACGAAATGTTTGACTGTGGTGGAAACACTATCAGCTGACAACTTACATGTATTTTTCTCCATTAGTACACAATTACTATAATAGTAACAATTATCGAGATCCTTTGCTTCACTCTCACTAACTGCTATATCTCTCAGTCTTTCCAGTGACTGATCAACAAACTGATCCTTGATTAAATCATCATGAGTTAGAAATTTAACGTCAGTTGTGTCCTGACTAGGTTGATGACAGGGGGGAGTCAGTGTTAATGATCCTGGGCGCAGAGCGTCACTAAACAACATATTCAACGCCAAATCATTGTCATCCACTAACTCAACAGGAGACAAGGATGGTTGTTGAATCTTTGACATAGCTCTAGTAATTGCGCTGAGAGGAAATAAAATAGGCTTCTCTCTACAGGCTTCAATGGCATAATTTTCATCAGTGGTATTATCAATCACATGTGGTTCCTTACATATACCAGCATGAAGGATATCGTTCTCTATCAACAAGTCCACTGACCTGATGGAATCGTGATTCTGAGGACATGTACATAACCTTCACGACTACGACAACTACTACTACAACTAACCCATCTCTTTGGGAAGGACCTACTTCCACTGGGGAATCCTGCCTACCAGTGACTATGCCCTCGTCTGCTACACCTGACGTTACTATATAAGCGCCAGGCTCCTTGCTTCTGCTTCAGTATCTCCAAGACTATGGTGCTCTTCGCACCTACTGCTAGGTTGAGGGACTGATTACTTCATCTTCTGTACATAGTTCTACTTTCTTCAAGTTATGTCCTAGAATTTGTATTGATAAAGCCACTGGATGGTGAAACGTCTACAATAAAGATACCCAGATGTTGCACCTGTGTCTTAATTTTCATCTTGTCGGTATTATATACCATTCTTGCACATACAGGTGTAGCACACACGGTACTAGTATGAGGCTGAGTCATACTACCAGCTACACTTTGTACCATTGTGTTTAGTCAGGCGGGAAGGTGTGAGCGTGAACGGAGTTACACTAGGCTCAGACACTTCTGCTGTAGTAGCTCTCTCTTCTACATCACCCAATAGTCATACTTCCTAATAGTGACACTAGGCTCTCTCTATCTGAATCATAGTCAGACATCTTTGCACGAGCAGGAAACAATATATCTTTAATTAACGCTCTGACAGTTTCTGTGGTGAAATTCCTGTTATATGTCACACCGAGATATTTGGCTACTTGCCAACACATCTGAAGTTTTAACGTACTCAACTTCGACAAAGTCAGAGTATCAATTAACTGTTTCACTTTGACATACATCACGAAAATAAGTGCACTTCGAGAGACTGATTATGGGAAACTATAATCCTACTAGGAATTTTAGTATTGGTTGTCTTAGAGCTAGAGCTCATAAACAGTATTTCCATCTCCTTGGATCAAGAGACTCAGTCAAGTACATACATCCACGTATTATGTTGTACAAGACTAAACTCAAAGTCTTCAGATTAGGAAAGTATTCAAAGTGTTTGACCATAGAGTTACAAGTGTGTCATACTGGACAATTTCTCCAACACCTTGGATTAAAAGCATCCCGGACAGGCCCCCCATTTGTTACAAAAATTGTGATAACTAATAAGCATAGAGATCTCCAGTGAATACAAGAAAGGACTGCCTCTCTAGCATCCAGCCTGTTACTGGGTTTTTGTAACAAGTAGTCAGTATCCTGGTCCAATTATCCATTAGAATTTAGTAAAATTCAATAGTGCTTCAGGATTACAACTGGTAGGCTACTAACTAAAGAAATTAAAATTTAATAAGTTTATTAATAAAGTTGTCTAGGCATATATTATCAAATTAAATTAACCAATTGAATATAATATATGATACAAGTTCCTACACTTCTCTCGTGTACAGTAGTATTGTGCTGAAGGCACATATCACATCTTAATGGCTTTTAAGTACCGTATGGTACATTGTTAGCATTTATTAACATAATACAAATATATACAAGTAAGTTTGTGTGTATGTGTGTAAGTGCTCTAAGTAGTTCGCTATGTCTCAAGACTTGTCCAGACTTAACCAGTGACTGACTAAAAGTCCTCACATAAACTAACTTCTTGACCAACCTGGTAATCAGAACAGCTTGCTTGAACAATAAAACGACTGATAAGCTGAACAGCAATATAACAAGCAACAGCGACACATAATCAGGAACAAGGAGATAATATAACGACACTAAGTAAGGACCATCTGCAGATCCTCCACAAAAGTCACAAAACTCCCATACTACTGAATCTAAGTTTAGCATTAGAAAATCCCCAACTGTGACAGTACACAGATACCAGTACAAATTAGGTCAGAAGCTACAGCTCAGGACCTGAGTTTCTTAAGAGTGTCTATGGGACACACAACCTCAGTAAAACGTCGAAAATCACTAAGTTCTATGTTCTGTGAACAGAGTTACACAGAACCAGCAACAAGAAAGCGACAGAGACGATCTTCCAATAAGGGCCAGCAATGGAGAGCTGGAGAGGCACGTCTTGTTGGAAGCAACGTCAAACAGAAAAGAGCCCAGGCCAGGCAGACTCTCCTCCCAGGTGAGGTGTGAACACCCCACCCTGATCACGTGACTCTCCGTGGACTGCTGCTGCCCAGCAACTACAGAGAAGCCTGCAGGGAAACAAGCAGAGCAATAGTTAGACAAGGCCGACAGCTACTTAACACTCACAAACTATGAGCACTGAATAATATATAAAAGTTACATCCTACCTAATAATATAACTAAGTCAAATAATAATATAAAGCAATATATTTACGATTTAGCTAATATCGCAAATATAAGCAATATAAAATTATATGAACAGGTAATATACATTATATACATTGTGACCAATTCAGTGGTCGCAATATCTTAATAATCCCACTTTCATTCTCTAAATATAACTAACATATAACAGTACCATCTTCTAATTTTTCACTGTTGGGAGCCTCCTACTTTCTACGAAATTCAAATACCATACTTCACACGAATATGAAAGTGTTCACACCTCTATAGCCTCTTTATGCATCCAATAATAAACCTCTGTCCGTCCACATATTACTCTACACTCCTGCAGTTTTCATTACCTTAGTTTCTTTACGTAAATGAACTAGTTCTCAAAGCTATTTTCATTCACCCTCTCCATCGACACACGTTCCTTTCAGTCTGCTTACAATTTTATATTCATTGTGCTTCTACTTATTTTCGTCAACTCCCTTAATTTAATAATCCTTTACTCCCCCTCTACCATCTTTGAAGGATTTATTCTAAATCTTGTAAAAGTACTGCAACATCTATAAACATCATCTTTTACAACTCCCATTACATATCACATTCCATATCTTCTAAGAATATATCTCACTCTGACAACCATGGTGACATCGCGCATCCTTTTCTAAGACCCACTTTTAATGGAAAACAATGATCTTTACTACACATTATGTACCTGGATATCTCATTATAAAATTCTTGGAAATTTTCAGCAGTTTACCAATAATTCCATTCAGCTGTAACTTTAGCGATAGAGCTCCACAATCCATTCTGTCATAGACAGTTGTTTAATCATAAACACAAAACGCAGTTCTATATCCCTTATCAAAGAACTGTTCACAGAACTCTTCAATACAATCACTTGATCCACACATCCCTTGTCCTCGAACCCACTCTCCTCCTTCACTCATACGTTTTCACTTTACACTCACTCTACAGCTCACAAATAAATCAATCAACATTATACTTGATATTCTCTAAAGACTTATTCCTTTATAATTCTTGCAGCTTCTATTTACCTAGGTAAATTCTCTTCTCCTATAATTACTTGAACAAATACACCAACCATTCCAAAATGTTATTACCATCTGCTTTCAGCAATTCAATCTTTTTCCTGTCCACCCCTACTACCTTTCCCCAGTTTTAACATACTCTCTGCTTCATTCCCTTCGTATTCACTTTCACTTGTTTGCTTATTCTAATAAATCTCACTTACAGCCACCAGCATGAAATTATCTCGCATATTATATTCACGTCTCTTCAAATAAAGTTATCACTGAACTTTTATCAAAATTCACCTGAACATTTATTACACCCCTTACAGAATCTCTCTCTCTCTCTCTCTCCCTCTCTCTCTCTCTCTCTCTCTCTCTCTCCTCTCTCTCTCTCTCTCTCTCTCTCTCTCTCTTCTCTCTCTCTCTCTCTCTCTCTCTCTCTCTGTCTCATCTAGGTCCCCTCACCTTCACTTGCATAAACCCAGCAAATAAGTCCTTTAATTTATTTAGAGCCACTTAATTCTCGTAATAATACATTCATACCATTTATTTTTATTTCCTGAGTTTATTATTCAACATTACCAACACCCGTTCTTTACATTTCATTCACTGAGATACCCTTAATTACATTACTACCACACCTGAATTACCTGTCATTGAAATACTCTTAATCACGTTACCACCACACCTTAATTACCTCTCACTCATTGAGATTCTTATAGTTACATTACCACAACATCTTCACTTACAGAGATTCTCTTAATTACATTACTAGAACGTCTTAATCATCTTTCACATAGTGAGATAATCTTAACTACTGTAAATTCACTTAACTCTTTCATATTCACATTCTCATATGTAAGGTGACAGAAGTTTATGGCAATGAAAGGTTGGATGCAGGAGGAAAGAGGAATGATTGGTGGAATGATGAAGTAAAGGGTGCGTTGAAAGAGAAAAAGGTAGCTTATGAGAGATTTTTACAAAGCAGAAGTGGTATAAGAAGAGCAGAGTATATGGAGAGTAAAAGAAAGGTGAAGAGAGTGCTGAGAGAGTGCAAAAGTAGAGCAAATGATAGAGTGGGAGAGGCACTGTCAACAAATTTTGCTGAGAATAAGGAAAAATTTTGGACTGAGGTAAACAGGTTAAGAAAGCCTAGGGAACGAATGGATTTGTCAGTTAAAAAAAGAATAGAGGAGTTAGTAGATGGGGAGCTGGAGGAATTGGGTAGATAGCGGGAATATTTTGAGGAACTATTAAATGTCGATGAAGAAACTGACGGGATCATGACAGGAATGTTAAAAGCAGGGGGAGATATAATGATGGACTGGTTGGTATTTTTATTTAATAAATGTATGAAAAAGAGGAAGGTACCTAGGGATTGGCAGAGAGCATGTATAATTCCTTTATATAAAGAGAAGGAGGGACAAAAGAGATTGTAATAATTATAGGAGAATTAGTTTACTGAGTATACCAGGTAAAGTGTATGGCAGGGTTATTATTGAAACGAATTAGAGGCAAGACAGAGTAGTATTGTAGAAGAGCAAAGAGGCAATGGAATGGGTATGGGATGTGTGGATCAGGTGTTTACATTGAAACATATGTGTGAATAGTATTTAGATAAAGGTAAGGAAGTTTTTATTGCCTTTATGGATTTAGAAAAGACATATGATAGAGTGAACAGAGGAGCTTAGCAGATTACGATGGGCTTAGAGAACACTTATCATCTGTTGACTGGGGTAACGAAGAGAGCTATCAATATGACAGTTTTCTGAACACTATACATGCTGCTCAAAGAACGTTTATCCCGTATAAAGAAATTAGATCAAATACAAATGACCCGCAATGGATGAATAATAGGGCGAAATATCTACTAGGGCATAAGAAGGGAATTTATAGGCGTATCAAAAGAGGTGAGGGTCATCTTATGAATCAGTATATTGATATTAAGAGGGACATTAAAAAGGGGATAAGAAAAGCTAAAAGGGACTGTGAAATTAAAATTGCTAGGGATTCGAAAACTTACCCAAAAAGTTTTTTCCAGGTCTATAGAACAAAAGTTAGAGATAAGATAGGTCCCCTTAAAAAATAACTATGGGCATCTTACTGACAAAGAGAATGAAATGTGCTCGATTTTAAATAATTATTTTCTCTCGGTTTTTACACAGGAAGACACTAACAATATTCCAGTAATTAATTTTTATAATAGGCCTGAAGAAGATAAATTATGTAACATCACAGTCACTAGTGAAATGGTTGTGAAGCAGATAGACAGACAAAAGCAAAATAAGTCGCCGGGTCCAGATGAGCTTTTTTCAAGGGTTATTAAGGAATGCAAAATGGAACTCTGTGAACCATTAACTAATATTTTTAATTTATCTCTTCAAACAGGTGTAGTGTCTGATATGTGGAAGATGGCTAATGTAATTCCTATTTTTAAAGCAGGGGATAAGTCGTTACCGTCAAATTACTGCCCAATAAGCCTGACCTCAATTGTAGGCAAATTACTAGAGTCAATTATAGCTGAGATTACAAGAAGCCATCTGGATAAGCATAGCTTGATTAATGATACTCAGCATGGATTCACGAGAGGCCGGTCTTGTCTAGCTAATTTATTAACTTTCTTCAGTAAAGCTTTTGAGGCTGTTGATCACGATAAAGAATTTGATATTATTTACTTAGATTTTAGTAAGGCTTTTGATAGAGTTCCCCACCAAAGTCTGTTAAAGAAAGTGGCAGCTCATGGCATTGGGGGAAAAGTGCTCTCATGGATCGAGTCATGGCTCACAGACAGGAAGCAGAGAGTGTCCATAAATGGGGTTAAATCCGAGTGGGGATCTGTAACAAGTGGCGTACCACAGGGATCAGTCTTAGGCCCGTTGTTGTTTATAATATATATCAATGACCTTGATGAGGGTATTACTAGTGATACGAGCAAATTTGCCGATGACACAAAAATAGGTAGGATAATTGATTCAAACGTAGATGTTAGGGAACTTCAGAAGGATTTAGACAAACTCTATTCTTGGTCAGAAAAGTGGCAGATGCAGTTCAATGTAGATAAATGCAAGGTTCTTAAGCTCGGGAGTGTCCATAATCCTAACACTTACAAGTTAAATGATGTAGAACTTAGCCATACAGATTGCGAAAAGGACTTGGGGGTTATGGTGAGCAGCAACCTTAAACCAAGACAGCAGTGCCTAAGCGTACGTAATCAGGCAAATAGATTATTGGGATTTATATCAAGAAGTGTAAGCAACAGAAGTCCAGAGGTTATACTGCAGCTTTATACATCATTAGTAAGGCCTCACCTAGATTATGCAGCTCAGTTCTGGTCTCCATATTACAGAATGGATATAAATTCTTTAGAAAACATTCAGCGTAGAATGACTAAATTAATACATAGCATGAGAAATCTTCCTTATGAAGAAAGATTGAAGACTCTTAAATTACATTCACTTGTAAGACGAAGAATGAGGGGAGACATGATCGAAGCCAAGACAGCAGTGCCTTAGTGTGCGCAACAAGGCTAATAGATTACTTGGATTTATTTCAAGTAGTATAAGTAACAGAAGTTATTTTACAGCTCTGTACATCACTAGTGAGGCCTCATTTAGATTATGCTGCTCAGTTTTGGTCCCCTTACTACAGGATGGATATAGACTCATTAGAGAACATACAGAGAAGAATGACTAAAATGATTTATTGTGTAAGGAACCTCCCGTATGAAGATAGACTTAAAGCCTTAACTCTCCACTCTCTGGAGAGACGTAGAATGAGGGGAGATATCATTGAAGTGTATAAGTGGATGACGGGCACTCAGTTCACGGAGTTCACTACCTTATCACAAGATAGGCACATGGCTTCTGCCGAAAAGAAGAGGCCACGATGCTCCATGAATTCGACGGAGGACTCGGATTTGGAAATGTGGGGCGCAATTCTAGCGAAGAAGTTGCGAGACCACTCTATGTCATCAGAGTAAGAGGAAGATCCTGCTCAAATTGTAGCATTTCTGACAGTTCCAACCATGGAGCCAGCGAATATGGAAACAGGGGAGGAAATAAACACCCTACCCCACGAAAACCAAGAAGGATGGACCCCTGTGGACAACAACAAGAAGCGCCGTCCGTCCAAGGAGCAGGCAAACCAGCTCAATCGACCTGGCAAATTTCAAGGTGAAGTCTTACGGTGACCACAGAATCCACTATGGCGTTGTTTCATACTTGGAATCACGACACAACCTGAAGTTCAAGTTATGGTTCAACTTGAGGGGAGAACCAATAATGACTCCTCTCAACAAGGAAATATACACCACCTTGAAGAGAGTCATGGAGACAGATCGCTCATTCACCCTGGAGGAACTGGACTCTCGGTAGAAGATCACCAAGGGTGTAGTGATGGATACCCGCTGATGATGCCCATCGAGGCAGTAGCAGCTCACCCCAGTGTGGTGTCAGCTCAACGTCTCGAGGCAAAGACGGCAGGCAACGCACCAACCCGACAGGTCCTCATTCAGCATGTAGGACCACTGCCATCCCAGCTGGACCTCGGTTCTTGGGGTAGGTACGATGTCAGGACCTTCACAGCAGAACCAGTTCGCTGTTTCAAGTGTCAGCGTTATGGACACCTGGGTGCACTCTGTCTGAACAGAGTAATCTGCGGTGTCTGCAGCCAGCACCACCCTACCGAAGAATGCATCACCAAGCTGAAAAATGCATCGCCACCCACTCCACAATGCCCGAACTGCAGGCAGAAACACCATGCCTGGAATCCTCGATGTCCCGAGAGGCTCGCCAGAATTCAAGGAGCCTGGAAGAAGCCAAAAACTCGGCAACAGGCTACGACGGATCATCACTCTCAGCAAACGATGGGTGCAGAGAACCCTGCCATACCGCAGATCTCTCAGCAGCTAACCCAAGTCAATGCCCAGGAATTCCCAACCCTCGAAGCCTCAACCAGGCGTCAAGGTCAAGAACCTCCTGCACCCCTACCTCAACGAAGAAACAGAAACAAGAGAAACAGGAGGCGTCAACAGGGTACATCTTGCCAATGCGATCAGCAGGCGGCACTAAACGAGCCCCCACAGGCCATAGCACGACAACGCAGGCACTCCTTACCCGGCACAGGCACTTTGCAGACTCAACTGGCACCTCACCAGCAGATCCCGGCTACCCAACCTGGTATACAGCAACAGACCACGGTGCATACAATAAAGAAATCCAACCCTCAGCAGTCCCTACAGACCACAACAGCCCAGATAATATCCACTGTTTCGAACCCAACCCCAAAGCAGGCCCTCACTAGGGAGGATCTCGTAGCACTCATCAAGGTGTTTGTGGCATGCAAAGAGTACGTAACCTTTATTCGGCGCATGTACACACCCTCATTTACAGGCTATCTCCCCCAACCAGCGAACCAGGTTGCTAAGAGTTGATGATGGGGCCCCGTCGTTCAACTAGTGACCAGGTTCTAGCCAATAAGAAGATGGTTTTGGCAATCGCAGAGGTTATGTGGGTACCGCTCTCCTGTCTGCCCTTGTCATTCCCATTCTAGAGCTGGTTGAAGCACGGTCTGCTATCTTGTGGCTTCTATTTCTGCCTTGCGGAAAAGGCAGGCGGTAGTTTTTATAACCATTAATGGAGGGTGGTAAGTGCAATCTGGGAATGGGGGGATGTAAGGTCACTTTTGGTGGCGGTCCACAAGGATCAGTTTTAGGCCCTTATCCCTTTTGGCTTCATATTTTTTTTCATTTAATGACCTTTGTTGAGAAGGGGGGATTAACTAGTGGGGGGGGGGAACATGAGTAAAGTTTGGCTGATGATTTACAAAAAAGATAAGGGCCATTAAATTGCACTCTGTGGAGGATAAACCAAATTGAAAAACTTCCAGGAACGATTTGGAAAAAAAAAACAAAATTAATGGTCTTGGTTCTGAAAAATGGGGCCCAAGGGATTGAAAGTTTAAATTGTGGCTAAGTAGTAAAGGTTTCTGACCCTTGGTATGGAAAAAAAATACCAAATAACCTCGGAAGCTTATTAATCTTAGGTTGAAAGTAGGAGGCTTTGGTCATACAAAGGAATGTGGGAAAAAAAATAGGGGGACTTTGGGGGGGAGGTTCATGGGTTAAGGCAGAAATTTCTAATAGTCCCAAGGGACAGGCCAGTTGCCCCTTAGTGTGCGCAAAAAACCCCAAGGGCCAACCAGATTGGGGATTTTTTGCTTGGATTTTATCTCAAAGGAAGTATATATAAGGTAAACAGGAAGTCAAAAAGTTATTTTACAGGCTTTTTCCTTATTACATCACTAGTGGGGCCCTCATTTTAGTATTATATGCTGCTCAGTTTTTTGGTTTCCCCTTATTCTTAACAGGTGGGGGGAACATTTAGGACTTCATTAGAGGCACATTACAGCGAGGAATGATGGACTTAAAAAATGATTCACTTGATGTTAAAGGGAAAACCCCTCCCGGTATGGAAGAAGAATTTAAAGCTTAAAATCTTCCCCACCTTTCTCTGGAGAGGGGCGTAAGAATAGAAAATGAGGGGTGATATCATTGATAAGTGGTATAATAAGTTGGGGGATTGGGGGGGGGGTGACGGGGCATAAACAAGGGGGTGGAGGGACATTAATAAAAAGATTTACATGCGGGTGTCGAAACCAGGTAAAGAAAAAACCAGGAAATTAATTTGGTTTAAGTTGGATATAAAAATTTTTTAGATTTTTTAGGAAAGGGGGGGACCTAAGGTAGTTAACTGGTTTTTCTAACAAGGAGTTGTTAGGGGATGTCGTGGAAAAACGTTCTTCCCCAGTGGGTGAATAGGAGGGCTAGGACCTTGGGTAAGCTTTAAGAAAGAGGGGGGGGGGGGTGGAGGACTGGGGGGTGAAAACAACCTATTATTGAGTGGGGGGAGGGGGCTGGGTTTGATTTTGGGTTTGGGTCAAGGGGGGGGTAAACGGGAGGTCTTTGATACAACCATTTAAAAATGGGTATAAAAATTTTTACCCGACAGGTTTGTTAGTACGCGGACCACATTTTTGCACAGTTTAGGGTATTCGTTTATTTATGGAAAAACGGGGGTTTTCGGCCCTTAACCACATGTAGGCTTCTTCAGGTCCTTCCTAAAGTGTTCTTAAACCCTAAACAAAAACCTGCTTCGGTATTTTTCTATCAATTTTTTAATGGTTCAATCTGTCCCAGGGGGGGGGGGGGACACTATGGGCAAACACAAGGGTATCTTGGTACAGACCTGCAATTCAAACTTCGTGGGAACAAACTTCCACCAACTAGGTTTGAGAATGCGGCTGGATGTTGAAGGGGAGGGGGGGGGGGGGACCGTGACCCTCTCAACAATCTGAGGTTTCTTACCTCTCCTAGTGGGGGCCTTACGGTCTCACCTCTTGGGGCGCGTATTTTAAAAACGCTCCCATTCCCGTCACTTCATCCTCCATTATTGTTTTTTCATACTTGGATCCAATGTCTTCTCCTGGGGGGGGACTGAGGGGTGGGGGGTACTGACCACCTCACAACTTTAAAGGGTTGAATGGAAACTGATTTTTAAAATATCGTCCTTTCAAGGGTACATCTTTTTGCTTTTTCTATTTTCAACTTTTCTGTAACTTGAACTGGAAGAAACAAGAGCTACTGTGGTAGGCGGAAAACGTTTTTCATAATTAAGGATACCTACTGTTTGGGGCATTTATGTGTCCATACCATAACCCAAACGGGGAGTTCTTTTCTTGAGTAGGGCTATAGGTTAGGGATGGTCGTTTTTTTTGATAAGGGGGACCTGCCTTCGTATGGGCCAGGAAAGGCCTTCTTGGCCCCAAGTGTGTATCCTTGTTCTTTATGGGTCTGTTATTGTTCTTAAAAGTATGTCCCAGCAAAACCACATGCTAACCCAACTAACGTAAGTTCATAAATTTTATTTTTTGGACTTTTCCGGGGGACTGTTAGCATTTTAAAATTAACCCCAATTCATATTGTTTTTTTCTTCTTGGGGCACATTTTTTTCCTATATTTCATCTTAGTTTTAACCACCAAATTTCTGGAATTATCATATAACCCAGGGAAGTTTACTTCCATGGGGGGGGGGGACAGTTTTTTTACTATAAAGATTCTTTATTTTTAAAGAGCCATAAGTTCAATATAATTCCATTTTACTTCATTATTTTCTTTTCTTTCTTAAAAACCCCAATTCCCTCTAACTTTTTAATCCTAGGGTTTCAAATGGGGTCCTAAAAACAAAAACCCCCTCCAAAAACTGGGGAGTTAGCAAGTAAAACCCCCCACCCTCCTTGCCTGGATTATAGTGAACCCCATCCCCCTGGGCATACAATGTTTCGGGGTTTCGGGCCCCCAATTAGGGGAAAGTTGGTTCACCAGTTGTCCTAATGGGAATGGGTTTACGATTTAATCTTAGTTGGTTTTATCCCAGCCAACAAATTAATAACCAAATTGGCCTCTGGGGGGGGGGGATCAACTCCCTTTTGTGCATATACCAAACCACCTTCTTGGGCAAAAAAAATCCCACATATAACACAGGGCGGCCCCCCCCCGTCTTCCTATTTATGTCTTTAGCTGGTCCGTTGGGAAAAACTTTCTAACTAAAAGTCCTCACTGGTTCTAGCTTTGGCCTTTACATTCCATTTGCCCTCCAGCCCCACTTGAGGCCAAATGGTAATAGGAGTGATTTTCCCATGACCGTTTCATTGGGGATTGGTGTTTTCATGCCAAGTAATAACAATGTCCTTCACAATTTAGCCCAGGCCCCAGGGGAAAAAAATAGCCCTTACCCTCTGTCTTTCCTTACTTTTTAACCTGGGGCCTTCAAGGCCAGGAATGCCTAATTCCATGTAAATTCTAAACCTGGGGGTATTTTGCCCCATACATACAATATGCTTGGAGAGTAAGGACCCCCACATGTGCAACATATGGGTATCGTTATTGTAGACGGTTTCCAGCCCAATCCAGTGGCTTTTATCAATAAAAAATCTAGGGATGAACCATAACTTTGGGAAGGGGGGAGGGGGGGTGGGGAACAGTAGAAACTGTGTACAGTAAGTTGAGGTAATCAGGTCCCCTCAAACCCTAGGGGAGTAAGGTGGGCAACAGCACATTAGTCCTAATGGTTTTGCTGTGTTGCACCTTGACTCCTAGGTTGGAGGGGAGGACCTGATTAACCTTCATCTTCTGTAACATAAAGTTCTTACTTGTCTTTTTCAAGGTTATTATGGTTTTTTCCTTAGAATTTTTTTAGAAATTTGTATTGTTAAAACGGGCCAATGGATGGCCGAAAACGGGGGGTCTACAAATAAAGATTTAACCCAGGATGTTTGCACAGTGTGTCTTGTACTCTTCATTTCTTGTTCGGTTTAATATTGTGACCTAATTTCGTTAACACAAAACCAATTAATTTTTTTAACCTTCCTTGTTTGGCGTCGTGGTGACGATTCCCGTAATGTCGTAACTCCCACATTCGTTCTTTTCTGGTAAGCACCGAAGAAAATTGGCGGTTGGGGAGGTTTTCCCCCACTGGGAGTTTTTCCACCAAAGGCCACAGTCCTCATTTTTTCTTCAATCGTTTTTTGGGCTTTCCATTTGCGGTTTCTTTTCTGGATTCCGTTTCAAAAAACTTTCGGTCGTCCCCTGCTGTCCAGGCCCACTTGGACCCCACGGATCCCCTTTCTTGGGACCTGAGGGCTCGAAAACAGTAGGGGGGGGGGGGGATAACTAACGAAATTTCCTCTTGTTTTTTTCCTCTTGGTTTTCCACAATTCGGGCCGTAATCTCCCATTCTTCGGGGCTTTTTGCCCTTCCCAATTTTTGCCTTTAAGGTTGGCTAGTAAAGTTTTTCCTTTCGATTGGGAGGGCATTTTCCTTAGGTTTCCCGGTCCCACGGGAGCCACACAAGGGGCACTGTCTTCACAGCGGTCTAGGACCCACTTCATAAACATTCGGAATAAGTTTTTTTTCCTAAGCCAACCACTTATCCTCCCATTGCCACTTCCTCAGAGCTTCCAGGGGATAACGCCAGTGAACTTAAACAACCCCTCCAAAACTCACCCCAGGAACTTTGGAACAAACAAAATACCCCCCACATTATTGGCAGTCTATGTGAAGTCCTTTATTAGGACCAACGTTTTCCCCACCCACCCCCCACAGGTGGAGGCTTTGTTCAAGTCACCCACCACCCCCCCATGGGGGTCTTGGGAGGGAGGGTTCAGGTCCCTCAAATCCTGGGAGGAAAGGAGTATGTGCTTTCCCATTGTTCTGAAAACCAATTATGGAAGTGAAGTGTCCGGATGGAAGCCCTTATATACCGGCCAGGAGGATGAAGATGTAGGGCCACTTAGTAGAGGTAAGGGAAAATTGGTTAGTCGGGGTTTTTGGAGGTTCCCCCACCTTCCCTTCTCAAATCCTGGGTCCATTTCTACGTGCAGAAAGGGGGTTGTTGGTTTCTGTACTTTTTAAATATTTTTACATAGTGGTTGTAGCCAGTGGGTCTGAACAGTGAATATTAAAAATTGGTATAACTATATCCGGACCCAGGGTGGCCTTTGCTGGGGCCTTATTGCGAGTGGACCAGCCTTCACAATTCTTTTCCCCCACCGGGCTTAAGCCATTGGCCTTGGGGGAAACCTTAGTGAGGGGGGTTTCAAGGAACAAAGTCACCCTTAAGGGAAGGAAGACGGCATGAGGATCCGACCTAAGTAGCAAACCAAAGGGACTAGGTTCCAGCTTTATTAACATTTTCATTAGTTAAAGGCCCTCACCTAGAATTATGGCAGTCAATTCTTGGTCCTCCCATATTACCAGAAATGGGACATAAAAATAGTTCGATTTACACAAACATTCAAGCGTAGGATGGGGACTTTTAAATATTATTAACATAAGCAATTAGAAGACTTCTTCCTTATGAAGAAAAGATTGGAAAGGGGGGTTGACTTTCTAAAAGATACCATTTTTTCTTGGGTTAGGACGAAGAATGAGGGGAAGGAACCTGATTGAAGTGTATAAGTGGAAGATAAGGTATTAATAAAAGGGAGTTTTATTTAACAAGGTTTCTTGAGGGGATATCTCCTCCAAGATGAGAACCCGCCAGTTATGGATTTAAATTGGATTAAGGTTTAGATTTTAGAAAAGGGACGTAGGGAAAGGTTAATTTGGTTTTGGAAATAGGGTAAAGGTTTTGATTGAGGGGGAAAAAAAACAGTCTAACCCTAGTTGGGTTTTTATGTTGAGGGGCTAGGGGGAGACCTTTGGGGTAGGGTTTTTCCAAAAACTTTAGGTTTGGAATAAGTCTGGAAAAAACAAATATTTGTTTTCAGGACCAACGGAAAAACAATTTTTGCTTCGTCTTCCAGGGGGACTGAGGGGGGGGGGGAGGGGGAACTTGTACCACCTCAAAACTTTTAGGGTGATGGGGACTGATTACAATTTTTTGGTCGTCTTCAAGTATGCATTTCTGCCTCTATCAACCTTTATTCTGTACTCGACTGAAGGAAAAAAAGCCTTACCTGTTGTAGGCGGGGACGGATAAACGTTTCGAAATAAAAAGATTTACCTTAAACTGTTGCCCATATGTTTGTCCTTACCTAACATTTTACCCCAACTTCTGGTAGAATCAAACCAGTACTTTAACCTATTGTCACCTTTTCTAAAATCTAAAATTTTATCCATCTTAAATCCCCCATTATTTTCTGGTTCTTACCTGGTTTCCGGGGTGACAACCCTTCCAGTTGACTTTATTAATATTCTATCCTTTTGTGGAAATTATAAGGGACAAAACATGTGCAACATCTGGGGGTATTTCCTTTAATTTGTAGGACGTTTCGCCAATTTTTTCCAGAGGGGCTTTTAATCAATAAAAAACAAATTTTCCTAAGGGGGACATCATAAACTTTGAAGGCCAGTAGGAAACACTAATTGTTTACAAGGCAGGGAATTGGAGGTTAATCCAGTTTTCCCCCCTCAAACCTAGGAGTAGGTGCGAAACAAGGGCCCCCACCATAGGTTCGTGGTGCAAAATTATTGTTCCTTTAGGAAAATTTGTCTTGAAAAAAGCCCAAACTGGATGGGCGAGGCGACAGGAATACGGGTTCTACAAATAAAAGTACCCAATTTGTTTGCAATGTGTGTCTTAATTGTTAACTCTAGTTCGGTCATTAATATACCCATTTTTTCTTTACCACAATATTCCTTCTTTTGTTTATTGCCCCCGTTCAATTTCACACCTTATACATTTCATAAAATGGATATCTTCCCTCATTATTTAAGGTCTCCTCCAGAGACGGGGAAGAGACATAGAATGAGGGTTTTGTGTTAGTTGAAGATTTTTACCCAACAAGAGTTTGCAACATTTGGTATAATTATTCAAAAAAACGTGTCGGTTTCTCTGACAACCCTTTCATCTACCAAGTAGGGATGTGTGTAGTGGAAGGGATGAGTAGGGGGGGTTGTGGTAGTGGAAGGATGGGTGGAGGGTTTGTGTTTTAATGCTAGATGTGATGGGTGGGGGGGTGGTTTGTTTTTTTTAGTGGGCAGGATGTTGAAGGGTTTTGTCAGTGTCAGAAATAAAAAAATTTGCCCCACGCGACGAATTTAAATTTAAAAAAATCTCTTCAAAACAAACATGTATTGTACAGGGATGAAAGAACTTTTCTTTGGGAAAACGGGTAAAAAAAAAATGTTGTTTTTCCATCAGCTCGCTTCCCTTTTTGCTGATGGTGGGGATAAAAAAAATTTTTAATTAAATAGGTAAAAATTTATGACCATACCCAAAAAATTAGATTCCAAAAATTATTAGTGATTATATTTTTGTTATAAATTTTCAAAAGTAAATTATGGATTTAAATTTGTTTTTGACAACAACAAGCATTTGGAGGAAAGGGAAAATAACATACACTTAATGGCCCAAAGGACAAATTAATATGAAAAATACAAATAAAAAACACACAAATTTTTTAAATTAGGTTTTAAAAAAGTTTAAAACGCAGAATGGGGGCAACTCTCAAGGGGGAGGGTTGTCAGTAAGTCCACGTCACTAAAATCGGTCTCCAGGGACCGGTTTTTTCCTTTTGACGTTTTTTGGGAAGAGCGCAGTGCACATCCCTGATGGGGACTTTAAGTGGTTGTAGAGCTTCTCTTTTTTTTCATATTCCTTGAGCAAGTGGTCTGGTTTTAAACCTTGGCTTTGTTCGGGAAGGAAAGGGGACCTTTTTTCGGGCGGGGTGAAACCCGAACCCCAATTTTTCTTGTTTTTTTGGGGCTTTTTCCGCTATTCTTGAATTCTACTGGAATCTCATTTTACTCTTTCCTGGGTTAAAAAAAAAAAAAACTGTGGACAAACTAAAATGTAGTCATTTGAAATTAAAGGGAAAAACCCACATTTTCCAGTTTTTCATTTAAATCCGGTTCAAAGCTGGGTCCATTCTCCAGTTTTTTCAGAGGGTTCCTTACTGGGTTTTTCCTTCCACCCTTCGTTCCTAGTTTCCACTTGATTAAGGACCCCTTTTGGATTAGTCCTATTTTGGATATTTTTCATTAGCACCTTCTATTTCATAGGTTCACGTTGAGGCCTTTTCTCTAATCGGCCTTTTTGTTTCACTTCCTCCTTTTTAAGCTGAAAACCATATTGGTTCAGTCAATGGTTTAAAACCTCTTCCCTCTTTCTGATGCGCCCCCTATAAATTCCCCTTTTTCTCCCCCTAATAGGATGCGATTATGGCCTTTTTCCTGTTTAAAACCAATTTTGGGGAATTCGGGTTATTATTAGGACCTTACAATTTCTCTCTTGTGGGTTTTGTTATTAATTTAATTGTTACTTGGGGTACATGTTTAAGAAAAAAACCCAAATCATTTTAAATGGCAGATCCTCATATTCAATAAAATAAGTATTTTGGATTCATCGTCAATAAAATCATTTAAAGCTAGGATAACCCAATTTTCAAGATTTAGGGGGGTGGGGGGACGGATGTTCCCTAAGTCCATTATAAATTCGGCAGAACGGAAAAAATCAGGGATTTTTTTTTTACTGTATTATCTGATTCTTTTGGCCATTGTCCCATTTAATGCTTAAAGTGGGGCTGGGGGGGATTTGTTGGATTCCACTTGCGCCATGGCCTTTCTTTTCCAGGTGAATTCTCCCAGATTATGTCACGTGGTGTTGTTCCTTAATTTTGGACAAGACTAGGTCTAAGCCAAAATTATTACCCTGGTAGGGGGCTCCAAGTTACGCTCTGTTTTCAGAAAACCAGTCCTGAAAACTGTTTTCCATTTTAAAAAGGGGTTCATGGACTCTAGATTAACCTAGTCAAAATGAATTTCCAGTCAATTTGGACTTTTAATAAGGTTAAAAGTCCCCCCTACACTTATGGGGGGGTGGGACTATTGGGGTTTTGACTGTGTCCGGAAATGCCCCCTAAAAACAATTTTCGTCCCAAAGAAAGGTGTCCGTTCCCCATCTATCGGTGGATTCCAAGGGCCTTGGAGGGTCGGGTATTATTTTGCACCTTAGAAATTTGTTTTTTTCTTGGACCCTCTCGAAACTCTTACCAGACCTCTGTTACTGTGCTTTTTCCAGCTGGGTTGTATAACCTGGGGGTTTGTATTGCAACCCAATTTAAATAATTTTCTCGAAAAACAGTTAACAAAATGCAAACTCCTCCCCCCCTTTCCCATTTAATCTATTCCCACAATTTTGAATAAAACAACTTTAAAATCCCTGAAATTATTTACACTCAGCCAGTACATTATCCCTGGGGGGGGACTCTTTAAAAATCACTTTACCCCACGGTTTATCCAGTAATGCAAAAATGCATAATTCAAAAGCGGTGGGTGACCTGTGACTTAACTCTGTGAAAAGAAGTTGTTTTTTCTTGTGTGGCTATTCCGTGGTGGGATCCTGAATTCAAGGATGCCCTTTCCAATTGAGCAACCTTTTTTTACCCCCGCAGCAACTTCAGGAAGGTGAATTGAGGGCAGCCATAGGGATGGGAAGGATACGGTGGGCGAGATTGGACCGAGGGGGGGGAAAGACCAAAAGGGGCGTGTGGATTTTCGTATTAGTATTAGGTGTAGATCCCTTTACCGTTTTCGAGTCCTCAGGGGTCAAGGAAGGGGGATTTCGATTGGTCCAGTGGGACTTGGACAGGCAAAGGTAACGACGAGTTGGGGGGGGGGGGGGCGAATTTCAAGGAGAGGACGGGAATGGAAAGCAAGTAAAACGATGAAAAGAAAGAAAGTAGGGGGGGGACTGCTGTGGAACGGGCTCCTGTGGAAAACCCCTCCAAACGCATTTCTCGGTTTGCTTTTACCATCGAAGTGGAGGGTGTTTCCCAACTAACTGGGGAGTCGTCACGGGGGACGGAACGACCAAACAAAGGGAGGTAAGGTGAATATTGTTGGTTTGGGGATAAAGGCCAGGTGGTTGATAACATGGGGAGGCATTCTTGCTTGACGGACAGGGAAAGTAGGAGGGACAACAATGGGGGTATGCTTTCCTGGGGGCTGTGGATGGGGAGGGACATTGTTAAGGGGGCCCCCCGGCATGGGATACAACATTCATGATCGGTAAAAGGGATTCAATCCTAGTATTTGGCCTCAGGTTGTGGAGGGGCCAATGTGTAGGTAAAGCGGAGAAAGTGAGGATTTAGGTTTAGAAAAGGTTTGAGAAAAGTTTTCAGGACACACAGCTATAGGGGGGGACCCATAATTCGGAAGAAAGGGGGGGCCGCCCTGTTATAATGTGGGGATTTTTGCCAAGAAGAGGTGTTGGTTTAATGAATGGTTTGGTTCAGGTCAATTGGGAATTAAATTGTTGGGCTGGGATAAAAAACACTGTAAGAATTAATGGCAGGTGTAACCCATTCCATTGACAAACTGGGGGGACAAAACTTCTATGGCCGAAAATTGGGGGGGGGGGACATGTAATGGCCAAGGGGATGGGGTTCCACTTAAAATCCAGGGTGGGCAGGTTGTGGGTGTGTTTTTTTTGGCTAACCTCCAGTTGGAGGGGGGTTGTTAGGTGACTTTAACTAGGGAATTAGGTTAGGAGGTTTAGGGTTTAGAATGAATTAAAATAATGGAGTTATGGATCTATTTGACTTTATGCTCTGATATTAAAGGAATTTCTTAATAGTAACGTCTGGGGTGTAAACGCTGGGTAATGATAAATTTTCAGAAAAATTTGTGTTTAAAAAAACTAAGATGACTAGGAAAAATGTGCAGAAGAAAAAAGAAAAATTAACAAAAACATTTTGGGAATGGTATTTTTTTATTGGCTAACAACAGGTCGAAGTGGCAAGAAAATAAAACTGAAATTTGGAAAAAACTTTTACGTTTTGGTTTTACATTGAGGGTACACTTATTGGCAGGCATAGTGGGACTCTTTTAATTGTCAGGAAACGTTTTGCCACACAGGTGGGCTTCATCAGTGCCAAAACAAAGAAGGCGGTTAAGGAGGGGGGTGAGGAGAAATGAAAGGTAACATCCCGTTCCCTTCAAACTAGGAGGTTACGAGTGTTCAGTCCATTCAATTTTTGTAGAAGGTACCCAGCATAGGGGCTGTTTTAGAGACGTTGGGCTTAATGATTTACTGTAGGTTGAGGTGGGGGGTGGGAAAAGCTGGGCAGAGGCGGGGGGTTCATTAGTGGGTTTACCCATCCACTAGTTCGAAGAGGGGTTCTTCGGTTCCAAAGGTTGGAACAAAGGTGTTGAAGGGATATTCTATGTAAAATAAACAAGACTTTTTTCCCTTGTTTTTGCTTTTGCAGTGGTTGGGGGGGGGACCAGTTTGTGATGAAATGGTTTGAAAAAAATAAACCGGACAAGTTGGGGAAGAATTGTGGACCAAACTTATTTGCAGCATAGGGAAATCCTTTATTCCAGGAACACGTTTTTGCCCCACCACAGGGTTGGCTTCATCAGTCCAATACAAGAAGGCGTTAAAGGCGAGGAGGGAGATTGACGGTTTTAATCAGGCCCCTTCAAAAACCGGGAGTCGGGGAGGTTGTAATTCAGGGGGTCCCCATCAAATTCATGTAAGGTATGTGAAACAGCATTTAGGGGCCGTTAAGGGGACGTTGGGGCTTATTACTGGTTAGGGGAGGTTGGAGGTTGGAAAGGCATGGCGGGGGCGGGGGGTTTTTCCATTAGTGGGTACCATTCCACTAGTGTTCCGGTGTAAAAGTTAGGTCTTCGTCCAAAAGGTTGAAACAAGTGTTTTTAAAAAGGAATTTCTTTGTAACCAAGATTTTTCCCATGATATTGCTTTGCAGGGTGTCTGGGGGGGACCAGGTTTGTTGATGAATGGGGTTTGATAAACCTTTGGTGACACGAGAGGACCCTTAACTTTCGGGGACCTAGTGGGATGGTACAACTATGGCCCCGGGGCCTCGACTGCTTCCAAACCCTTTTCCCTCACTTAACATGTATATAAAAGGCCCACTCTACGCGGGGGGCCACTATTGGCTGTACATTTCTAACCAAAGGGATTGGATGAATGATTAAACACATCGACTCCAGGTTAGGAAGGGAGACCTGAATTTTACCCTCATTCTCCTCCTCTCCTTACGCTTCTTTTGTATTGGGTAACTGGATTTTGAAACGGCCCCACTGGTGTGGGCGGAAACGTTTCCTGAATAAAGAATTCCCCATTATGGCTGCCATGTATGTGTCCTCCCCAATCTTCAACTTTGTTACGTTTTTCAAAACCCCCACTTTTCAATCAACAACTGTCACACAACTGGCAGGCAATCATGGGATTCTTGTAGCAAAGAAACTTCTACTCAACCACTTGTTTCAAAACCTTTGGGAACCGAAGACCTTACTTCGGAACGTTAGTGGGATTTTGGTACCACTATGGGAAACCCCGCCCTCCGGCCTGCTTCACTCACTCACCCTCTACTACCAGTAATATAAGCCCAACGGGGCGGTTCTTACGCCCCCCTAATGATTGTTTAACCCATTCTACAAGATTTGAGGGGGACTGAAAACCATCGGGGGGGGGGGAATTCCAGGGGTGTTGCCGGGGGGACTGATTTTTACTCATTTTTGCTTTTCCTTCTCCTTACGCCTTTCTTTGGTATTGGGACTTTGATGGGAGGGCCACTGTGGTGGCGAAAAACGTTTCCTTGAATAAAAGATTCCCACTTTATTTTTGCTGCATAAGGTGGTTCTTCAAAATCTTTCCACAACCACCTTGTCGGTTTTTTCCAAAAAAAAAACCATTCATTCACTACGTTTGGGTAAAGCAGTGCCTGGGAACTTTGTTATCATTTGCATTAACTGACCACGTTGGTATGAATTTTAAAGAGTCGGGATATGTACTGTCTGAGTGGTTTATTCCGGGATTTTTTAAGTTGTTCAATTGGTGGGGATGGGATGGAGGATGTAATGGGGAAGGGGGGGAAGGGAAGGTTGCCATTGTATGTTCGAGAAAAATATTTTAATTGGATTATAAATTTTGGTGGGGTGACCCCCCCCACATGTGCAAACTTCTTGGGTTCTCTTTGAGGAAACTGGTTTTCGGGCCACACAGTTGGCTTTCAATAAGGGTTCCCATAACGTAGGGGAGAAAACTTGAAGAACAAAACAGGAGGAGGAAAAGAGGGAAATCAGTCCCCTCAAACCTTGAGGTTTCAATTGTGTGGTTTCGGTTCCAATTCTATTCTTGGGAATAGATTAACGGGCATATTCAGCGTAGGAAGCAGCTTATAAAAACCCTTATTTATGGGCAGGAGAGGTTTGCACGCCAGTCAATAGGTGTGGTCAAAAAACTTTGTTCAATTGTGGGGGAAGGTTAGGGTCGTGCCCAAAGGAAGTAAGGCAAAGCGGAAGGATTTTTCCTAAGTCATTAAGATTTCCCCTAGAAATTGGGCCCAGTGTTCTGGACGGATTTTGTCTAAATTTATCAAACCATGTCGGTTTTTCTTCTGAACCACTTCATTCTTACAAAATCTGGTCGGTACCACTGGCCAATTTCCTTGGCCATTTTCGTTAATACTTTAGGGAATTTCTTTTTCCGCTTGGGGGCCTAATTTGTCATAGGGCCCACGACCTACTTTTTCCACCATGAAAACAAAATATGGTGTCAATACCTTATGGTACTGCTGCCACCTATTTTCTTCCTTGGCCATATTTTACGGGTTATAAAGCTTGCTTCTTTCACGCTGTTATAGCCGTATTTTTTCTATTCAAGGATTGATGGGGGGGTGGAGGACTGAAACCACAATTTTCGGAACTTCAAAGGTTTTTGAGGGGGGAACTGGATTTACCTTTCATTCGCTCCTTGTTCTTTTTTCAACGTTTCTCCCTACGTTGATTGGGAATGA
Source organism: Cherax quadricarinatus (assembly GCF_026875155.1). NCBI lineage: Eukaryota > Metazoa > Arthropoda > Malacostraca > Decapoda > Parastacidae > Cherax > Cherax quadricarinatus. The sequence continues at coordinate 40,514,274 of NC_069403.1, read as the reverse complement.
GGGGATTGACAAGGCCACTGTAGTGGCGGTAAAATAAAATTACGGTTTTTCCCTCAATAAAGATTTCCCAAGAGTTGGCTCATTGTTGTTCTCATTTTCAAAACATGGTCGGTTCTCTGAAAAAACCCATTCATCTAACAAAAATATTAATTTGTTTTTTTGCATAAAAAAAAAAATAACCAGGTATAAAAAATTGGATGGGGGAGGCCAGTAAAAAAACAGGGGTCTCTTGTTTTTGGGGTAGTAGTCCGTTTGGGAGGGTCCAAGAAAAAACTAATCTCTTGGTGTAATATTAACCCGTCCTTCCGCTTGGAATCACGGGATAGGAGGGAGGGGGGGGGTGGGGGGGGGGGACCTTTGGCCCACGAAAAAATTGTTAGGCACCTTCTGGGGGGGGGACCACAGTTTAACAATAGTCCATAGTAGGGGGGGAACTTTTAAACTTTTAAGTCACATTGAACTGGTATTTGCTGTGTGGGACAAGGTAAATCTAGGAGAGGGGGGGTCCAGTTGTAACTTTTTGGAAAACAGTCAGGGGGGGGGGGGGACGGTTTTCTGAAAAACCCAGAGGCGTAAAACTGTGCCTTTACCAGGGGGGTAACTTAATTTGCTTAGGGGGAACCTAGTCTTGGTCAACTAAGGAAAAACACTCCGTGGGGATTTAAATTCTGGAGGATATCACTGAAGAGGCCTTGGCCGGAAGTGATCACATTCCAATTCACTTTTGCATTTTTTGGGGGGGAATGGGCAAAATAAATGGATAAAATATTACAGTAAAAATTCCCTGATTTCGTTCTGCCGATTTTTTAATGGGGTACTTAGGGGGGGGAAAACATCTTGTTCTAATCTTGGAATTGGGGTTATTTCCTAAAGCTATGAATTTTTTATTTGGGCGATAATTTCATACTTATTTTGGAATATAAGGGAATCTGCTTTTATGATTGTTTGTTTCTTAATAATGTTATTTCCCACCAGTTTGCCCAGAGGTGGGCCATTTTATATAATGCATTTCCCCAGAGGAGAAATTAGGTTTCTAATAATAACGATCCCAAAATGTTTAAACAGGGAGGCCTAAAGGCAATCTATTCGGGGAGGGGGGAAAAAAGAGGGGAAATTTTTGTAGGTGCCTCAGAAAGAGGAAGAGGAGGGGTTAAAAACCTTTACTGGGACCCAATTTTATGGTTTTCAGCTTTAGAAGGAGACAGGTACAAAAGGGCTTCAGATATTAGGAGAAATGGCTAAAACAACGTGGGGACTATGGAAATTAGGGTTGCTAAATTGGAAATCAAAAGGGGGGAGTACTAATCCCAAAGGGGTTCTTTTTCCAATGGGTGGTTATTAGGGATCGGAGGGTTTGAAGGAAACGTAGTTAGGAAAACTTCTGAAAAATAAATAAAAAAGTGGGGAATGGACCAGCTGGACGGATAATGAACTGGGAAAAGGTGTTCCTTATTTTATTGGGGGGGGACTAATTTTTTTGTTTTCCGTTTTTACCCCACAGGAAGCAGTACAATTGAGAAATATCCAGTAATTTAACCAATTGTATTTTTAGGTTGCCTGATGGAATAAACATTATAAGTTAAACTAATATTACTTAGTCACGAGGGGACATTTGGTTATTTTAACAGGGGATAGGACAAAACTGAAAACAAAAAATAAGGGGTCCCCGGGAACCGATGGGTTGTTTTTCAAAGGGGATACGTAAGGGAAATGCAATGGATGGAGTCTTAGGGGGTCAGGCCATTAACGAGTGTGGGGAAATTATAAACCACAAAAATGCCAGGTTATAACTGTGTTTCCTTTATTGGGGACTCGTTTCGCCCCATCCACAGTGGGCTTTTTTTTCAAGTTCCACAAAACAGACACAAAAAAACTGTTTGTTGTGGGACTTGAAAAAAAACGCCCCCAAACTGTGTGGGGGCGACGAACAAAAAACGTTAGTCAATTAAAAGGAATTCAACATTATTTTTACTGCCATTTGTGTTTATATTTCCATTGTGTCGGGTATTTTTTTATTTAACCATTTTATTTTCCATTTAAAAACGAGGTGTTATTTCAATTTGGCCGTTCCCCCCATCCTATGACCAGTGTTTTTGTTGCCCAGGGAGTTGTGGGCAGAATGGACTTAATGTGGTTCCTATTATTCCACAAAATCAGGGGGGATTAAAGGGGTTGGTGTTCCAGTTTCCTTTTCAAATTTTTTACCTCCCAATAAGCCTGGACGTTTTCTATAGTGGGCAAAGAGTTATTGGACGTCAATTTATAGGCTGAACATTTAATCAAAAAAGGGTCACCTTGAAGAGCATAACTTGGATAAATGAAAATCTCGCGTGGGATTTGTTTCACGGGGAGGGGTCGGTTCTATGCCTGGGGGGGCACAAAAACAACTTCCTGACGTTCTTTTCAAAATTAGAACATTTTGGAGGGGACAGTTGGGACAGTTTGATATAAAGGAATTTTGATTATTGATTCTTTTTATTATTGGATTTTCGTACACAACAAGCCCTTCGACCGGAAGTTACCTCACAAGGACGGTTGTGGGGTAGGACTCTTAAGAAAAAAGTGGGGCAGGGGCTTTTTCACAATGGTTTAGGGGAGGGTTTAAAAAGTTTCTTAGCATGGGATTTGGAGGGGGGCTGGGCTTACCATTTTAAGGGAAAAGGCAGGCGGTAGTTTTTATAACCATTAATGGAGGGTGGTAAGTGCAATCTGGGAATGGGGGGATGTAAGGTCACTTTTGGTGGCGGTCCACAAGGATCAGTTTTAGGCCCTTATCCCTTTTGGCTTCATATTTTTTTTCATTTAATGACCTTTGTTGAGAAGGGGGGATTAACTAGTGGGGGGGGGGAACATGAGTAAAGTTTGGCTGATGATTTACAAAAAAGATAAGGGCCATTAAATTGCACTCTGTGGAGGATAAACCAAATTGAAAAACTTCCAGGAACGATTTGGAAAAAAAAAACAAAATTAATGGTCTTGGTTCTGAAAAATGGGGCCCAAGGGATTGAAAGTTTAAATTGTGGCTAAGTAGTAAAGGTTTCTGACCCTTGGTATGGAAAAAAAATACCAAATAACCTCGGAAGCTTATTAATCTTAGGTTGAAAGTAGGAGGCTTTGGTCATACAAAGGAATGTGGGAAAAAAAATAGGGGGACTTTGGGGGGGAGGTTCATGGGTTAAGGCAGAAATTTCTAATAGTCCCAAGGGACAGGCCAGTTGCCCCTTAGTGTGCGCAAAAAACCCCAAGGGCCAACCAGATTGGGGATTTTTTGCTTGGATTTTATCTCAAAGGAAGTATATATAAGGTAAACAGGAAGTCAAAAAGTTATTTTACAGGCTTTTTCCTTATTACATCACTAGTGGGGCCCTCATTTTAGTATTATATGCTGCTCAGTTTTTTGGTTTCCCCTTATTCTTAACAGGTGGGGGGAACATTTAGGACTTCATTAGAGGCACATTACAGCGAGGAATGATGGACTTAAAAAATGATTCACTTGATGTTAAAGGGAAAACCCCTCCCGGTATGGAAGAAGAATTTAAAGCTTAAAATCTTCCCCACCTTTCTCTGGAGAGGGGCGTAAGAATAGAAAATGAGGGGTGATATCATTGATAAGTGGTATAATAAGTTGGGGGATTGGGGGGGGGGTGACGGGGCATAAACAAGGGGGTGGAGGGACATTAATAAAAAGATTTACATGCGGGTGTCGAAACCAGGTAAAGAAAAAACCAGGAAATTAATTTGGTTTAAGTTGGATATAAAAATTTTTTAGATTTTTTAGGAAAGGGGGGGACCTAAGGTAGTTAACTGGTTTTTCTAACAAGGAGTTGTTAGGGGATGTCGTGGAAAAACGTTCTTCCCCAGTGGGTGAATAGGAGGGCTAGGACCTTGGGTAAGCTTTAAGAAAGAGGGGGGGGGGGGTGGAGGACTGGGGGGTGAAAACAACCTATTATTGAGTGGGGGGAGGGGGCTGGGTTTGATTTTGGGTTTGGGTCAAGGGGGGGGTAAACGGGAGGTCTTTGATACAACCATTTAAAAATGGGTATAAAAATTTTTACCCGACAGGTTTGTTAGTACGCGGACCACATTTTTGCACAGTTTAGGGTATTCGTTTATTTATGGAAAAACGGGGGTTTTCGGCCCTTAACCACATGTAGGCTTCTTCAGGTCCTTCCTAAAGTGTTCTTAAACCCTAAACAAAAACCTGCTTCGGTATTTTTCTATCAATTTTTTAATGGTTCAATCTGTCCCAGGGGGGGGGGGGGACACTATGGGCAAACACAAGGGTATCTTGGTACAGACCTGCAATTCAAACTTCGTGGGAACAAACTTCCACCAACTAGGTTTGAGAATGCGGCTGGATGTTGAAGGGGAGGGGGGGGGGGGGACCGTGACCCTCTCAACAATCTGAGGTTTCTTACCTCTCCTAGTGGGGGCCTTACGGTCTCACCTCTTGGGGCGCGTATTTTAAAAACGCTCCCATTCCCGTCACTTCATCCTCCATTATTGTTTTTTCATACTTGGATCCAATGTCTTCTCCTGGGGGGGGACTGAGGGGTGGGGGGTACTGACCACCTCACAACTTTAAAGGGTTGAATGGAAACTGATTTTTAAAATATCGTCCTTTCAAGGGTACATCTTTTTGCTTTTTCTATTTTCAACTTTTCTGTAACTTGAACTGGAAGAAACAAGAGCTACTGTGGTAGGCGGAAAACGTTTTTCATAATTAAGGATACCTACTGTTTGGGGCATTTATGTGTCCATACCATAACCCAAACGGGGAGTTCTTTTCTTGAGTAGGGCTATAGGTTAGGGATGGTCGTTTTTTTTGATAAGGGGGACCTGCCTTCGTATGGGCCAGGAAAGGCCTTCTTGGCCCCAAGTGTGTATCCTTGTTCTTTATGGGTCTGTTATTGTTCTTAAAAGTATGTCCCAGCAAAACCACATGCTAACCCAACTAACGTAAGTTCATAAATTTTATTTTTTGGACTTTTCCGGGGGACTGTTAGCATTTTAAAATTAACCCCAATTCATATTGTTTTTTTCTTCTTGGGGCACATTTTTTTCCTATATTTCATCTTAGTTTTAACCACCAAATTTCTGGAATTATCATATAACCCAGGGAAGTTTACTTCCATGGGGGGGGGGGACAGTTTTTTTACTATAAAGATTCTTTATTTTTAAAGAGCCATAAGTTCAATATAATTCCATTTTACTTCATTATTTTCTTTTCTTTCTTAAAAACCCCAATTCCCTCTAACTTTTTAATCCTAGGGTTTCAAATGGGGTCCTAAAAACAAAAACCCCCTCCAAAAACTGGGGAGTTAGCAAGTAAAACCCCCCACCCTCCTTGCCTGGATTATAGTGAACCCCATCCCCCTGGGCATACAATGTTTCGGGGTTTCGGGCCCCCAATTAGGGGAAAGTTGGTTCACCAGTTGTCCTAATGGGAATGGGTTTACGATTTAATCTTAGTTGGTTTTATCCCAGCCAACAAATTAATAACCAAATTGGCCTCTGGGGGGGGGGGATCAACTCCCTTTTGTGCATATACCAAACCACCTTCTTGGGCAAAAAAAATCCCACATATAACACAGGGCGGCCCCCCCCCGTCTTCCTATTTATGTCTTTAGCTGGTCCGTTGGGAAAAACTTTCTAACTAAAAGTCCTCACTGGTTCTAGCTTTGGCCTTTACATTCCATTTGCCCTCCAGCCCCACTTGAGGCCAAATGGTAATAGGAGTGATTTTCCCATGACCGTTTCATTGGGGATTGGTGTTTTCATGCCAAGTAATAACAATGTCCTTCACAATTTAGCCCAGGCCCCAGGGGAAAAAAATAGCCCTTACCCTCTGTCTTTCCTTACTTTTTAACCTGGGGCCTTCAAGGCCAGGAATGCCTAATTCCATGTAAATTCTAAACCTGGGGGTATTTTGCCCCATACATACAATATGCTTGGAGAGTAAGGACCCCCACATGTGCAACATATGGGTATCGTTATTGTAGACGGTTTCCAGCCCAATCCAGTGGCTTTTATCAATAAAAAATCTAGGGATGAACCATAACTTTGGGAAGGGGGGAGGGGGGGTGGGGAACAGTAGAAACTGTGTACAGTAAGTTGAGGTAATCAGGTCCCCTCAAACCCTAGGGGAGTAAGGTGGGCAACAGCACATTAGTCCTAATGGTTTTGCTGTGTTGCACCTTGACTCCTAGGTTGGAGGGGAGGACCTGATTAACCTTCATCTTCTGTAACATAAAGTTCTTACTTGTCTTTTTCAAGGTTATTATGGTTTTTTCCTTAGAATTTTTTTAGAAATTTGTATTGTTAAAACGGGCCAATGGATGGCCGAAAACGGGGGGTCTACAAATAAAGATTTAACCCAGGATGTTTGCACAGTGTGTCTTGTACTCTTCATTTCTTGTTCGGTTTAATATTGTGACCTAATTTCGTTAACACAAAACCAATTAATTTTTTTAACCTTCCTTGTTTGGCGTCGTGGTGACGATTCCCGTAATGTCGTAACTCCCACATTCGTTCTTTTCTGGTAAGCACCGAAGAAAATTGGCGGTTGGGGAGGTTTTCCCCCACTGGGAGTTTTTCCACCAAAGGCCACAGTCCTCATTTTTTCTTCAATCGTTTTTTGGGCTTTCCATTTGCGGTTTCTTTTCTGGATTCCGTTTCAAAAAACTTTCGGTCGTCCCCTGCTGTCCAGGCCCACTTGGACCCCACGGATCCCCTTTCTTGGGACCTGAGGGCTCGAAAACAGTAGGGGGGGGGGGGGATAACTAACGAAATTTCCTCTTGTTTTTTTCCTCTTGGTTTTCCACAATTCGGGCCGTAATCTCCCATTCTTCGGGGCTTTTTGCCCTTCCCAATTTTTGCCTTTAAGGTTGGCTAGTAAAGTTTTTCCTTTCGATTGGGAGGGCATTTTCCTTAGGTTTCCCGGTCCCACGGGAGCCACACAAGGGGCACTGTCTTCACAGCGGTCTAGGACCCACTTCATAAACATTCGGAATAAGTTTTTTTTCCTAAGCCAACCACTTATCCTCCCATTGCCACTTCCTCAGAGCTTCCAGGGGATAACGCCAGTGAACTTAAACAACCCCTCCAAAACTCACCCCAGGAACTTTGGAACAAACAAAATACCCCCCACATTATTGGCAGTCTATGTGAAGTCCTTTATTAGGACCAACGTTTTCCCCACCCACCCCCCACAGGTGGAGGCTTTGTTCAAGTCACCCACCACCCCCCCATGGGGGTCTTGGGAGGGAGGGTTCAGGTCCCTCAAATCCTGGGAGGAAAGGAGTATGTGCTTTCCCATTGTTCTGAAAACCAATTATGGAAGTGAAGTGTCCGGATGGAAGCCCTTATATACCGGCCAGGAGGATGAAGATGTAGGGCCACTTAGTAGAGGTAAGGGAAAATTGGTTAGTCGGGGTTTTTGGAGGTTCCCCCACCTTCCCTTCTCAAATCCTGGGTCCATTTCTACGTGCAGAAAGGGGGTTGTTGGTTTCTGTACTTTTTAAATATTTTTACATAGTGGTTGTAGCCAGTGGGTCTGAACAGTGAATATTAAAAATTGGTATAACTATATCCGGACCCAGGGTGGCCTTTGCTGGGGCCTTATTGCGAGTGGACCAGCCTTCACAATTCTTTTCCCCCACCGGGCTTAAGCCATTGGCCTTGGGGGAAACCTTAGTGAGGGGGGTTTCAAGGAACAAAGTCACCCTTAAGGGAAGGAAGACGGCATGAGGATCCGACCTAAGTAGCAAACCAAAGGGACTAGGTTCCAGCTTTATTAACATTTTCATTAGTTAAAGGCCCTCACCTAGAATTATGGCAGTCAATTCTTGGTCCTCCCATATTACCAGAAATGGGACATAAAAATAGTTCGATTTACACAAACATTCAAGCGTAGGATGGGGACTTTTAAATATTATTAACATAAGCAATTAGAAGACTTCTTCCTTATGAAGAAAAGATTGGAAAGGGGGGTTGACTTTCTAAAAGATACCATTTTTTCTTGGGTTAGGACGAAGAATGAGGGGAAGGAACCTGATTGAAGTGTATAAGTGGAAGATAAGGTATTAATAAAAGGGAGTTTTATTTAACAAGGTTTCTTGAGGGGATATCTCCTCCAAGATGAGAACCCGCCAGTTATGGATTTAAATTGGATTAAGGTTTAGATTTTAGAAAAGGGACGTAGGGAAAGGTTAATTTGGTTTTGGAAATAGGGTAAAGGTTTTGATTGAGGGGGAAAAAAAACAGTCTAACCCTAGTTGGGTTTTTATGTTGAGGGGCTAGGGGGAGACCTTTGGGGTAGGGTTTTTCCAAAAACTTTAGGTTTGGAATAAGTCTGGAAAAAACAAATATTTGTTTTCAGGACCAACGGAAAAACAATTTTTGCTTCGTCTTCCAGGGGGACTGAGGGGGGGGGGGAGGGGGAACTTGTACCACCTCAAAACTTTTAGGGTGATGGGGACTGATTACAATTTTTTGGTCGTCTTCAAGTATGCATTTCTGCCTCTATCAACCTTTATTCTGTACTCGACTGAAGGAAAAAAAGCCTTACCTGTTGTAGGCGGGGACGGATAAACGTTTCGAAATAAAAAGATTTACCTTAAACTGTTGCCCATATGTTTGTCCTTACCTAACATTTTACCCCAACTTCTGGTAGAATCAAACCAGTACTTTAACCTATTGTCACCTTTTCTAAAATCTAAAATTTTATCCATCTTAAATCCCCCATTATTTTCTGGTTCTTACCTGGTTTCCGGGGTGACAACCCTTCCAGTTGACTTTATTAATATTCTATCCTTTTGTGGAAATTATAAGGGACAAAACATGTGCAACATCTGGGGGTATTTCCTTTAATTTGTAGGACGTTTCGCCAATTTTTTCCAGAGGGGCTTTTAATCAATAAAAAACAAATTTTCCTAAGGGGGACATCATAAACTTTGAAGGCCAGTAGGAAACACTAATTGTTTACAAGGCAGGGAATTGGAGGTTAATCCAGTTTTCCCCCCTCAAACCTAGGAGTAGGTGCGAAACAAGGGCCCCCACCATAGGTTCGTGGTGCAAAATTATTGTTCCTTTAGGAAAATTTGTCTTGAAAAAAGCCCAAACTGGATGGGCGAGGCGACAGGAATACGGGTTCTACAAATAAAAGTACCCAATTTGTTTGCAATGTGTGTCTTAATTGTTAACTCTAGTTCGGTCATTAATATACCCATTTTTTCTTTACCACAATATTCCTTCTTTTGTTTATTGCCCCCGTTCAATTTCACACCTTATACATTTCATAAAATGGATATCTTCCCTCATTATTTAAGGTCTCCTCCAGAGACGGGGAAGAGACATAGAATGAGGGTTTTGTGTTAGTTGAAGATTTTTACCCAACAAGAGTTTGCAACATTTGGTATAATTATTCAAAAAAACGTGTCGGTTTCTCTGACAACCCTTTCATCTACCAAGTAGGGATGTGTGTAGTGGAAGGGATGAGTAGGGGGGGTTGTGGTAGTGGAAGGATGGGTGGAGGGTTTGTGTTTTAATGCTAGATGTGATGGGTGGGGGGGTGGTTTGTTTTTTTTAGTGGGCAGGATGTTGAAGGGTTTTGTCAGTGTCAGAAATAAAAAAATTTGCCCCACGCGACGAATTTAAATTTAAAAAAATCTCTTCAAAACAAACATGTATTGTACAGGGATGAAAGAACTTTTCTTTGGGAAAACGGGTAAAAAAAAAATGTTGTTTTTCCATCAGCTCGCTTCCCTTTTTGCTGATGGTGGGGATAAAAAAAATTTTTAATTAAATAGGTAAAAATTTATGACCATACCCAAAAAATTAGATTCCAAAAATTATTAGTGATTATATTTTTGTTATAAATTTTCAAAAGTAAATTATGGATTTAAATTTGTTTTTGACAACAACAAGCATTTGGAGGAAAGGGAAAATAACATACACTTAATGGCCCAAAGGACAAATTAATATGAAAAATACAAATAAAAAACACACAAATTTTTTAAATTAGGTTTTAAAAAAGTTTAAAACGCAGAATGGGGGCAACTCTCAAGGGGGAGGGTTGTCAGTAAGTCCACGTCACTAAAATCGGTCTCCAGGGACCGGTTTTTTCCTTTTGACGTTTTTTGGGAAGAGCGCAGTGCACATCCCTGATGGGGACTTTAAGTGGTTGTAGAGCTTCTCTTTTTTTTCATATTCCTTGAGCAAGTGGTCTGGTTTTAAACCTTGGCTTTGTTCGGGAAGGAAAGGGGACCTTTTTTCGGGCGGGGTGAAACCCGAACCCCAATTTTTCTTGTTTTTTTGGGGCTTTTTCCGCTATTCAAATTTTGAAAAACCCTTTTGGGGGCCAAAGACCATTCGACTGTGGATGGTACCACTAGACCCGCTCCGCCTGCTTCACCTCACCTCACTACAGTAAAAAGCCACGTTAGGGCCCCCTTGCTGTACATTCTACAAGATTGATGGACTGAACACATCGACTCCAGGTTGAGGGACTGATTACCTCATTCTCCTCCTCTCCTTACGCCTTCTTTGTATTGGACTGATGAAGCCACTGTGTGGCGAAACGTTTCCTGAATAAGATTCCCATATGCTGCATAAGTGTCTCAATCTTCAACTTGTCGGTTTTTCAAACCATTCATCACAACTGTCACACACTGCAGCATCATGGGATCTTGTTACAAAGAACTCTTCAACACTTGTTCAACCTTTGGACGAAGACCTACTTCGACTAGTGGATGGTACCACTATGACCCCGCCTCCGCCTGCTTCACCTCACCTCACTACAGTATATAAGCCACGTCTACGGCCCTATGCTGTACATTCTACAAGATTGATGGACTGAACACATCGACTCCAGGTTGAGGGACTGATTACCTCATTCTCCTCCTCTCCTTACGCCTTCTTTGTATTGGACTGATGAAGCCACTGTGTGGCGAAACGTTTCCTGAATAAAGATTCCCATATGCTGCATAAGTGTCTCAATCTTCAACTTGTCGGTTTTTCAAACCATTCATCACTACGTTTGGTAGCATGTGCTGGGAACTTTGATATCATTGCATTAACTGAAACGTGGTATGATTTAAAGAGTCGGGATATGTCTGCTGAGTGTAATATTCAGGGATTTAAGTTGTTCAATGTGGATAGATGTAATGGGAAGGGGGGAGGAGTTGCATTGTATGTTCGAGAAAATATTAATTGATAAATTAGACACATGTGCAACTCTTGGGTATCTTTGAGGAAACGTTTCGCCACACAGTGGCTTCATCAGTCCATACGTAGGAGAAACTTGAAGAACAGGAGGAGAATGAGGTAATCAGTCCCTCAACCTTGAGTCGATGTGTTCAGTCCATCAATCTTGAATAGAATACGGCATATCAGCGTAGAAGCAGCTTATAAACCATATGGCAGGAGAGGTGCAGCAGTCATAGGTCGTGTCACATTTGTTCAATGTGGAAGTAGGTCGTGCCCAAGAATTAGGCAAGCGAAGAATTCCTAAGTATTAAGATCCCTAGAAATTGCAGTGTCTGACAGATTTGTCTAATTTATCAACATGTCGGTTCTCTGAACCACTCATCTACAAATCTGTCAGACACTGCAATTTCTTGGCATCTTAATACTTAGGAATTCTTCGCTTGCCTAATTCTTGGGCACGACCTACTTCCACATTGAACAAATGTGACACTACCTATGACTGCTGCACCTCTCCTGCCATACGGTTTATAAGCTGCTTCTACGCTGATATGCCGTATTCTATTCAAGATTGATGGACTGAACACATCGACTCAAGGTTGAGGGACTGATTACCTCATTCTCCTCCTGTTCTTCAAGTTTCTCCTACGTATGGACTGATGAAGCCACTGTGTGGCGAAACGTTTCCTCAATAAAGATACCCAAGAGTTGCACATGTGTCTAATTTATCAACATGTCGGTTCTCTGAACCATTCATCTACAAAATATTAATTGTTGCATAAAAACAGGTATAAAAATAGATGGAGCAGTAACAGAGTCTGTTTGGGTAGAGTTCGTGGAGGGTCAAGAAAAACTAATTCTTGGTGTAATATACCGACCTCCAGGCTTGGATCACGATAGAGGGAGACTTTGGCACGAAATTGTTAGGGCTTCTGGACACAGTAACATAGTCATAGTAGGGGACTTTAACTTTAGTCAAATTGACTGGAATTCTTTGACAGGTAATCTAGAGTCCAGTGACTTTATGGAAACAGTTCAGGACTGTTTTCTGAAACAGAGCGTAACTGAGCCTACCAGGGGTAATAATTTGCTAGACCTAGTCTTGTCAAATAAGGAAACACTCGTGAATAATCTGGAGATCACTGAAGAGCTTGGCGCAAGTGATCACAAATCCATCACTTTTAGCATTAATTGGGAATGCAAAAAATAATGATAATACAGTAAAAATCCTGATTTTCGTTCTGCCGATTATAATGGACTTAGGGAACATCTGTCTAATCTTGATTGGGGTTATCTAGCTAATGATTTTATTGACGATATCATACTTATGAATATGAGGGATCTGCTTTTATGATTGTTTTCTTAATAATGTACACAGTGCCCAGAGTGCATACATTCCCCAGAGAGAAAATTAGGTCTAATAATAACGATCCCAAATGGGTTAACAGGAGGCTAAAGCATCTTATTAGGGGAGAAAAGAGGAATTTATAGGTGCATCAGAAGAGGAGGGTTAAACCTTATGACCAATATGTTCAGTTAGAGAGAAGTAAAAAATTGGGTGTAGGGAAGATTTTTTAATTGGTTGTGTAGTGAAAGATGTGTATAGTTGGTAGGGGAAGTTTTAAGTAGGGTTTGTGTAGTGAAAAGGGACTAGGGTTTTTTGGTAAATATGAGTAGGGTTGTTTTAGTGAAGATAAAGTGGGGGTTGTGTAATGAAAGATGTGGAAGTTTTTAAATTTGAAGTTTGTTGGGGGTTGTTTTTAGGGGAAGTAAATTTAAAAACGACTTTTTTAATTAACTCTTAAAAAAACAGTATTGATCGGGGATGAAAGAACTTTTTTGGAAAACGTAAAAAAAGTTGTTCCACAGCAGCTCCCCTTTTTGCTGATTTGGATAAAAATTAATGGGAAAAATTCCCTTCCCCAAAAATTAGATCAAATTGTGATCATATTTGTTTTTAAATCAAGTAATTATGAAAAATTTTTTTTGAACAGCATTTGGAAAAAAACAAAAATTTGGGCCCAAAGAAAATATGAAAAATACAAATAAAAATTTAAAACAATAAAATTAGGTAAAAAAAGAAAACGCGGGAATGCAACTCTAAAAGAGTTGTCAGTAAGACCACTTCAATAAAGGGGTCTAAACCCCTTTTTTTTCCTTTTTCTTGACGTTTTGAAGAGGGGCGTGCTTCCTGTTTGACTTTAGGGGTTTTGGTTGAGCTTCTCTTTCAAAATTCTTGGGGCAAGTGTCTGTTTAATTTTGCTTGTTCGGAAGACTTTTCGGGGGGTGAACCCGAACCAATTTCTGTTTTTTTGGCTTTTTCAGCTTTCTTTGAAATTAATGATTATTGTCTTCTGGGTCCCCAAATTCTTTCACGGGGTCCAGGCGACCACTGTGCCCCCGGGGCGCCCACTGGGCCCCGGGACCCCCGCCCAACTGGGCGACCGGCGCCCACGGGGGCGATGGCGCCCACTGGGCGCCCTCCCCGACCATTTTTGCCCCAAAGGGACCAGGGCAAAGGGGCAAACCACTTGGCGACCGGGGGGCCTTTTTGGCCCCCGGGCGACCACGGGGCCCAACCAGCGACCACGGGGCCCAAACCAGCGACCCTGGGCCCCAGCAAACCACTGGGGCCCCAAGGGGGACCATGGGCCCCCGGCGCCATGGGCCCCCGGGCCCAAATGGGCGCCCTGCGACCCCCGGGGCCCAACCGGGGGACCACTGGGCCCCCAGCGACCATTTGGCCCAGCGACCCTGGGCCACAGCGCCCCCACAGGGCCCGGCGACCACTGGGCCCCCGGCGCCCCTTTGGGCCTAAGGGGACCCCTGGAACTTTCAACAGCCAGGGGGTCAGAAGGGAACTCCTGACGAGGAAGTTCCCAAATGAGGTTGTGCTGTTGGGGTTTCCCCAAAGTCTTAAATTGAGTTCCACACTATTATCACAATGGATGCTTTTAAATTAACGAAAAACAAAAATTTCCTCCTGAGGTTTTACTACCCTGAATCAGACCCCTTTTAACGTTTTTAGTCTGAGTTGGGGGTCCCGATGCATTAGCAAATCGGAGGGAACCCAACAGTGGCACCCTGTTGCCACCCCCGGGGGCCCGAAAACCCGTTCTAAGGGAAGAAAAATTGGGTGGAGCCCAGATTTGTAGGGGAACGGGCTGGGAAATGCAGCCAAAAATTTTTCAAATAAAAAAAAATGGGAAGGGGCCCTTGGTCAACAATTTTTTGTACTCGCCAAAAAGGGGCTTTCCCAAATTTATTTTTAACTCGCACAGCCCAAAAAACCCCCCAGAGTAAAAAAATACCCCCAAAACCGATTACCAAATATTTGTAAGTCTTTTTTCACTAATAAGTTAAATTTTTTTTAAATGTTTAAAGCGTTTTGACTTTAAGAAATTTTGTTGGGGTTTTGCCTTTGGGCCCAAAATTAAAAATTTCAAGATTTTTGCATTATATCAAACTTCGAATTTTTTTTTAAAAGGGCCCTGAAAAGGATTAATAGGAAAAAAAAAGTGCGTTATCACTATTTTTCCAAACCCCCAGTTTATTGATGTTTTTGTATATAGGGATGTTTTAGGGTGGTAATTTTTTTAAGATAGTGATGTTTTTTTTGTTAAGATTTTTATAAAATCTGTAAAAATTTTTTATTAATTTAATTTTGCGGCCCCTAAAAAAGTGATGATAAAATTTATCATCGGGCATATTGTTTAGATAAGGAAGCTAAGTGAAAAAATTTAGTAATGAGTTGTGTGATAGCATTTTAGTAGTGAAGATGAGTAGGGATGTGTAGTGAAGTGAGTAGGGATGGTTTTGTGAAGATGTGTAGGGTTTTGTAGTGGAAAGGTTTAGTGGGTTTTGAAATGAAAATGGTGGGGTTTTTGTATGGAAAATGAGTTAGGGTTGTGTAGTGAAAATGTGTAAAGGGGTTTTGTAGTGAACGTGGTGGGGGTTTTGTAGTGGGAAAAGAAATAGGGTTGTGTAGTGAATATGAGTTTTGGGTTTTGTAGGAAGGGTTTAGTAGGGTTGTGTAGTGAAGAAGAGTAGGGGTTTTGTAGTGAAGATGTGTAGGGTTGTGTAGTGAAATTGAGTAGGGTTTGTGTAGTGAAGGTGAGTTTGGGTTGGGTATTGGGAAAATGAGTAAGGGTTGTGTAGTGAAGATGAGTAGGGTTGTGTAGGGGAAGATGAGTCGGTTGTGTAGTGAAGTGATAGGGTTGTGTAGTGAAGGTGAGTAGGGTTGTGTATGAGTGAGTAGGGTTGTGTAATGAAGATGATAGGGCTGTGTAGTGAAGATGAGTAGGGTTGTGTAGTGAAGATGATAGGGTTGTATAGTGGAAGATGGTAGGGATGTGTAGTGAAGGTGAGTAGGGTTGTGTAGTGAAGATGAGTAGGGTTGTGTAGTGGAGATGAGTAGGGTTGTGTAGTGAAGATGAGTAGGGTTGTGTAGTGAAGATGAGTAGGGTTGTATAGTGAAGATGAGTAGGGTTGTGTAGTGAAAACGAGTAGGGCTGTGTAGTGAAGATGAATAGGGCTGTGTAGTGAAGATGAATAGGGTTATGTAGTGAAAATGAGTAGGGTTGTGTAGTAAAGATGAGTAGGGTTGTGTAGTGAAGATGAGAAGGGATGTGTAGTGAAGGTGAGTAGGGTTGTGTAGTGAAGATGAGTAGGGTTGTGTAGTGAAGATGTGTAGGGTTGTGTAGTGAAGATGAAGTATGGTTGTGTAGTGAGGATGAGTACGGTTGTGTAGTGAAGTGTGTATGGTTGTGTAGGAAGATGAGTATGGTTTTGTAGTGAAGATGAGTAGGTTGTAGGGTTGTGTAGTGAAGATGAGTAGGGCTGTGTAGTGAAAATGAGTAGGGCTGTGTAGTGAAGATGAGTAGGGTTGTGTAGTGAAGTGAGTATGGGTTGTGTAGTGAAGATGAGTTGGGTTGTGTAGTGAAGATGAGTAGGGTTGTGTAGTGAAGATGAGTAGGGTTGTGTTGTGAAGATGAGTAGGGTTGTGTAGTGAAGATGAGTAGGGTTGTGTAGTGAAGATGAGTAGGGTTGTGTGTGAGATGAGTAGGGTTGTGTAGTGAAGATGAGTAGGGTTGTGTAGTGAAGGTGGTGAGGGTTGTGTAGTGAAGATGAGTAGGTTGTGTAGTGAAGATGAGTAGGGTTGTGTAGTGAAGATGAGTAGGGTTGTTAGTAAGATGATAGGGTTGTGTAGTGAGATGAGTAGGGTTGTGTAGTGAAGATTAGTAGGGTTATGTAGTGAAGATGAGTAGGGTTGTGTAGTGAAGATGAGTATGGTTTTGTAGTGAGGATGAGTACGGTTGTGTAGTGAAGATGAGTAGGGTTGTAGGGTTGTGTAGTGAAGATGAGTATGGTTTTGTGGTGAACATGAGTAGGGTTGTGTAGTGAAGATGAGTAGGGTTGTGTAGTGAAGATGAGTATGGTTGTGTGTAGTGAGGAAGTACGGTTGTGTAGTGAAGATGTGTATGGTTTGTGTAGTGAAGATGAGTAGGGTTGTAGGGTTGTGTAGTGAACATGAACTAGGGTTTTGTGGTGAAGCATGGGTAGGGTTTTGTAGTGAAGATGAGTAGGGTTGTGTAGTGAAGATGAGTAGGGTTGTGTAATGCAGATGTGGAGAGTTGTTTAGTGAAGATGTTGCAGGGTTTTGTAGTGAAGATAAATTTGCACGACTATTTAATTAACTCTTCAAACAGTATTGATCAGGATGAAAGAACTTCTTTGGAACGTAAAAAAGTTGTTCCACAGCAGCTTCCTCTGCTGATGTGGATAAATAATTAATAGGTAAATTACCATACCAAAATTAGATCAAATTAGTGATCATATTTTGTATAAATCAAGTAATTATGATAATGTTTTTGAACAGCATTTGGAGAAAACATAAATATGGCCATGAAATATATGAAAAATACAAATAAAACACAATAAATTAGGTAAAAAAGTAAACGCAGAATGCAACTCTCAAGAGTTGTCAGTAAGTTCACTTCAATAACGGTCTCAGCCCGTTTTTTCCTTTTCTTGACGTTTTGAAGAGAGCAGTGCATCCCTGTATGACTTTAGTGGTTGTAGAGCTTCTCTTTCATAATCTTGAGCAAGTGTCTGTTTAACTTGCTTGTTCGAGAAGACTTTTCGGGCGGGTGAACCCGAACCCAATTTCTGTTTTTTTGGCTTTTTCAGCTTTCCTTTGTAATAATGATTATTGTCTTCTGGGTCACCATTCATCACTGGGTCACCGGCGACCACTGTGCCACCGGCGACCACTGGGCGACCGGCGACCACTGGGCGACCGGCGACCACTGGGCGACTGGCGACCACTGGGCGACCGGCGACCACTTTGCCACCAGTGACCACTGGGCGACCGGCGACCACTGGGCGACCGGCGACCATTGGGCCACCGGCGACCACTGGGCCACCAGCGACCACTGGGCCACCAGCGACCACTGGGCGACCAGCGACCACTGGGCCACCAGCGACCACTGAGCCACCAGCGACCACTGGGCCACCAGCGACCACTGGGCGACCTGCGACCACTGGGCCACCGGCGACCACTGGGCCACCAGCGACCACTTGGCCACCAGCAACCACTGGGCTACCAGCTACCACTGGACCACCAGCGACCACTGAGCCACCGGCGACCACTGGGCCACCAGCGACCACTGGGCCACCAGCGACCACTGGGCTACCAGCGACCACTGGGCCACCGGCGACCATGGGGTCACTAACGACCCCTGTAACATCAACAGCCATGGGGTCACGATCGACTCCTGGACGACAAGCTTCCACTGAGGTTGTGCTGTTGTGTTTACGAAGTGTGGACTTAAGTTCCATCACTAATATCACAATGGATGCTGTTATTACAGCAATAAACACAAATCCTCCTGAGGTTTTACTACCCTCAATCAGATCCCTTTGACGCTCTATTAGTCTGAGTTGGTGGTAACGATGCATTAGCGTTCGGAGGGAACCCAACAGTGGCACATGTTGCCACAAGGTGCCTGAATCCAGTTCTAAGGGAAGAATATGTGGTGGAGCCGAGATTACGTATGAGAACGGGCTGAACTGCAGCAAATTTTGCAAATAATAAAATGAAGACCATTGGTCAACAAGTTTTCTGTACTCGACCAAGAGGGTCTTTTCCAATTGATTATTTAACTCGCACAGCCGAAAACCGCAGAGTAACACTACCCCAATACCGATTACCAAATATTTGTAAGTCATTTTGCACTAATATGTTAAATTTTTCTTAAATGTTAATGCGTATGACTTTAAGAAATTATGTTGGTTGTGCCTTGACCTAAATTAAATATACAAGATTCTGCATTATAGTCAACTTCGAATTTTGATTAAATGTCACTGAAAAGGATTAATAGAGAAAACTTGTGCGTTATACACTATTCTCCACCACAGTATATATGATGATTCTGTAATATAGTGATGTTTTATGATGATAATATTTTAAGATAGTGATGTTTTCACTGTTAAGATTTATATAAAGTCTGTAAATTATTTATTAATGAATATGCGCCACTAAAATAGTGATGATCAATTCATCATCTGTCATATTGTTTAGATAAGGAAGCTAAGTGAAAATATTTAGTAATGAGTTGTGTAGATGAGCATGTGTAGTGAAGATGAGTAGGGATGTGTAGTGAAGATGAGTAGGGATGTGTAGTGAAGATGAGTAGGGTTGTGTAGTGAAGATGTGTAGGGTTGTGTAGTGAAGGTGAGTAGGGTTGTGTAGTGAGATGAGTAGGGTTGTGTAGTGAAGATGAGTAGGGTTGTGTAGTGAAGATGAGTAGGGTTGTGTAGTGAAGATGAGTAGGGTTGTGTAGTGAAGATGAGTAGGGATGTGTAGTGAAGATGAGTTGGGTTGTGTAGTGAAGATGAGTAGCGATGTGTAGTGAAGATGAGTAGGGTTGTGTAGTGAAGATGAGTAGGGATGTGTAGTGAAGATGAGTAGGGTTGTGTAGTGAAGATGAGTAGGACTGTGTAGTGAAGATGAGTAGGGTTGTGTAGTGAAGATGAATAGGGTTGTGTAGTGAAGATGAGAAGGGATGTGTAGTGAAGGTGAGTAGGGTTGTGTAGTGAAGATGAGTAGGGTTGTGTAGTGAAGATGTGTAGGGTTGTGTAGTGAAGATGAGTATGGTTGTGTAGTGAGGATGAGTACGGTTGTGTAGTGAAGATGTGTATGGTTGTGTAGTGAAGATGTGTATGGTTGTGTAGTGAAGATGAGTAGGGTTGTAGGGTTGTGTAGTGAACATGACTAGGGTTTTGTGGTGAATATGAGTAGGGTTGTGTAGTGAAGATGAGTAGGGTTGTGCAGTGATGATGAGAAGGGATGTGTAGTGAAGGTGAGTAGGGTTGTGTAGTGAAGGTGAGTAGGGTTGTGTAGTGAAGGTGAGTAGGGTTGTGTAGTGAAGGTGAGTAGGGTTGTGTAGTGAAGATGAGTAGGGTTGTGTAGTGAAGATGAGTAGGGTTGTGTAGTGAAGATGAGTAGGGTTGTGTAGTGAAGATGAGTAGGGTTGTGTAGTGAAGATGAGTAGGGTTGTGTAGTGAAGATGAGTAGGGTTGTGTAGTGAAGATGAGTAGGGTTGTGCAGTGATGATGAGTAGGGTTGTGCAGTGATGATGAGTAGGTTTATGTAGTGAAGATGAGTAGGGTTGTGTAGTGAAGATGAGCAGGGTTGTGTAGTGAAGATTAGTAGGGTTGTATAGTGAAGATGAGTAGGGTTGTGTAGTGAAGATGAGTATGGTTGTGTAGTGAGGATGAGTACGGTTGTGTAGTGAAGATGTGTAATGGTTGTGTAGTGAAGATGTGTATAGTTGTGTAGTGAAGATAAGTAGGGTTGTGTAGTGAACATGACTAGGGTTTTGTGGTGAATATGAGTAGGGTTGTGTAGTGAAGATGAGTAGGGTTGTGTAATGCAGATGTGGAGAGTTGTTAAGTGAAGATGTTGCAGGGTTGTGTAGTGAAGATAAATTTGCACGACTATTTAATTAACTCTTCAAACAGTATTGATCAGGATGAAAGAACTTCTTTGGAACGTAAAAAAGTTGTTCCACAGCAGCTTCCTCTGCTGATGTGGATAAATAAAAAGGTAAATTACCCATACCAAAATTAGATCAAAATTAGTGATCATATTTTGTTATAAATCAAGTTAATTTTGATATGTTTTTGAACAGCATTTGGGAGAAAACATAAATATGGCCAAGAAAATATATGAAAAATAAAATACAAATAAACCAATAAATTAGGTAAAAAAAGTACCGCAGAATGCAACTCTCAGAGTTGTCGTAAGACCACTGCAAAAAACGGTCTCAGACCGTTTTTTCCTTTTCTGCGTTTTGAAGAGAGCAAGTGCAATCCCTGTATGACTTTAGTGGTTGTAGAGCTTCTCCTTTCATAATCTTGAGCATGTGCTCTGTTTAACTTGCTTGTTCGAGAAGACTTTACGGGCGGGTGAACCTGAAACCCCAATTTCTGTTTTTTTGGCTTTTTCGCTTTCATTGTAAAATGATTATTGTCTTCTGGGTCACCATTCATCACTGGGTCACAGGCGGACCACTGTGCACCGGCGACCACTGGGCGACGGCGACCCATGGGCGAACCGGCGACCACTGGGCGACTGGCGACCACTGGGGACTGCGACCACTTGCCACCAGTGACACTGGGCGACCGGCGACCCACTGGCGACCGGCGACCTTTAGGCCACCGGCGACACTGGGCCACCAGCGCACTGGGCCACAGCGACCACTGGGCCACCAGCGCCACTGGGGCACCAGTGACCACTGGGCCACCGGCGACCCACTGGGCCAACGGCGGACCACTGGGCGACCAGCACCCTGGTCCACCGGCGACAATGGGCACCAGCGGGGGGACCAACTTGGCCACAGCGACCCCGGGGCCACCCCAAACGGCCCACCGGTTCCCCACAAGGAAAACCGGCACCCTGGGCAGGACCATTCAAAACGACCCCTGACTTTCAAAGCCATGGGTCCGAACGAATTTCGTGGAGAGCTTCCCTAATTGTGCTGTTGTTTACCTGCTTGACTTGAGTTCCAGCCATTCCCCCAATGGAGCTGTTATTACCGAAAAACAAATCTCCTGGGTTTCCCCATACCCTGAACAGTCCCTTAGGGCTCTATTAGCGATTGGGGGCCCATGCTTAGCGATCGGGCGACCCAACATGGCACATGTTGCCACCGGGTGCCCTGAACCCGCAAGGGAAAGGAATTGTGGAGGCGACACTGGAACGAATTGGAACGGGCGAACTGCCACAAAATTGGGCAAAATAATGGGGGACCATTGGTCAACACACCGGGAACCGACCAGGGGTCTCCCCCAATTGGATTATTTAACCTGGCACAGCCGAAAACGGCCACAGAGAAACCCACATCCCCATACCATTACCGAAATTTTTGTAAGTCATTTTGCACTAATATTAACAAAGGGGTAACGTAGACTTTAAGAAATATTTGTTGGTTGTGCCTGACGACCTAAATTAATATACAAGGTTTCTGCATTAAGTCAACTTCATTTTATTAAATGTCCTGATTAAAGGA
The DNA here is from genome assembly GCF_026875155.1 of Cherax quadricarinatus. Classification (NCBI taxonomy): domain Eukaryota; kingdom Metazoa; phylum Arthropoda; class Malacostraca; order Decapoda; family Parastacidae; genus Cherax; species Cherax quadricarinatus. The sequence goes on along the minus strand of NC_069403.1, from coordinate 40,492,495 downwards.
TTAATAGAAAAACTTGGCGTTACACAATTTCCAACAGTATATATGATAATTCTGTAATATAGTGGAAATGTTTTATGATGATAATATTTAAATATAGTGGATTGTTTGTAAACTTTAATTTATATAAAGTCTTAAATTATTTATTAAAGGAAAATGCGGCCACTAAAAGATTAGAATTTGAAAAATTCATTTTTGTCATAAATGTTAAGTTTTTTAAAGGAAGCTAAGTGAAAATATTTAGTATGAGTTGTTGCCTACAATGTAATTAAGTTTTGTTTAGATTGATTGAAATGATAGGGAAATGTTGTGAAAAATGTTAGGGTTGTGTATGAAGGTGAGTGGGTGTGTAGTGAGATAAATAGGTATTTTGTATGAAGATGAGTAGGTTGTGTAGTGAAGATGTGTAAGGGTTGTTGTAGTGAAGTGAGTAGGGTTGTGTAGGGAATATGAGTAAGGGTTGTGAAAGTGAATAGAGTGGGTTGTGTAGTAAGATGGTAGGGTTGTGTAGTGAAATGAGTAGGTTGTGTAGTGAAGAGGGTTAGGGTTGTGTAGTGAAGATGAGTAGGGTTGTGTAGTGAAGGTGAGTGGGTTGTGTATGAAGATGAGTAGGGTTGTGTAGTGAAGATGAGTAGGGTTGTGTAGTGAAGTTTAGTAGTTGTGTAGTGAAGATAAATAGGGTTGTGTAGTGAAGTGAGTAGGGTTGTTAAAGTGAGTAGGGTTGTGTATGAAGATGAGTAGGGTGTGTAGTGAAGATGAGTAGGGTTGTGTAGTGAAGTGATAGGGTTGGTTAGTGAAGAGGAGTAGGGGTTGTGAGTGAAGGTGAGTAGGGTTGTGTAGTGAAGATGAGTGGGGTTTTGTGTAGTGAATGAGTAGGGTTGTGTAGTGAAGAGGGTAGGGTTGTGTAGTGAAGAGAGTAGGGTTGTTAGTGAAGGATGAGTAGGGTTGTGTAGTGAAAGAGTAGGGTGTGTATGAAGATAAATGGGTGTGTAGTGAAGATAAATTAGGGTTTTAGTGAAAATGATAGGGTTGTGTAGTAAAGATGAGTAGGGTTGTGTAGTAAAAGAGGAAGGGTGTGTAGTGAAGTGAGTAGGGTTGTGTAGGGGAAAAATGAGTAGGGTTGTGTTTTGAAGATGTGTAGGGTTGTGTATTGAAGATGAGTATGGTGTGTAGTGAGGGGGTGAGTAGGTTTTTGTTAGTGAAGATGTGTATGGTTTGTGTAGTGAAGATGTGTATGGTTTTTGTGTAGTGAAGATGAGTATGGTTGGGGTATGGGTTTGTAGTAGTGAAGAGGGTAGGGCGGTGTAGTGAAATGAGTGGGCTGTGTAGTTAAGATGAGTAGGGTTTGTAGTGAAGGTGAGTAGGGTTGTGTAGTAAAGGGATGAGTAGGGTTGTGTAGTGAAGATGAGTAGGGTTGTGTAGTGAAGAGATTAGGGTTGTGTTGTGAAGATGAGTAGGGTTGTGTAGTGAAGATGAGTAGGGTTGTGTAGTGAAGATGAGTGGGGTTTGTTGTGAAGATGGTAGGGTTGGTAGTGAAGATAGTAGGGTTGTGTAGTGAAGGTGGTGAGGGTTGTGTAGTAAAGGGATGGTGGGGTTGTGTAGTGAAGATGAGTAGGGTTTGTAGTGAAGATGAGTAGGTTTGTGTAGTAAGATGAATAGGGTTGTGTGTAGTGAAGATGAGTAGGGTTGTGTAGTGAAGTTTAGTAGGGTTATGTAGTGAAGATGAGTAGGGTTGGTTAGTGAAGATGAGTATGGTTTGTAGTGAGATGAGTACGGTTGTGTAGTGAAGATGGTAGGGTTGTTAGGTTGTGTAGGTGAAGATGAGTATGGTTTTTTGGTGAAATGAGTAGGGTTGTGATTTGAAGATGAGTAGGGGTGTGTAGGGGAAGATGAGTAGGGTTTTGTGTAGTGAGGAGAGTACGGTTGTGTAGTGAAGATGTGTATGGTTGTGTAGTGAAGATGAGTAGGGTTGTAGGGTTGTGTAGTGAACAGAACTAGGGTTTTGTGGTGAAGTGGAAAGGGTTTTGTAGTGAAGATGAGTAGGGTTGTGTAGTGAAGATGAGTAGGGTTTGTAATGCAGATGTGGAGAGTTGTTTAGTGAAGATGTTGCAGGGTTTGTAGTGAAGAAAATTTGCACGACTATTTAATTAACTTTTCAAACAGTATTGATCAGGATAAAAAGAACTTTTTGGAACGTAAAAAGTTGTTCCACAGCAGCTTCCTCTGCTGATGTGGATAAATAATTAAAGGTAAATTACCATACCAAAATTAGATCAAATTAGTGATCATATTTGTAAAAATTTCAAGTAATTATGAAAAGTTTTTGAACAGCTTTTTGGAGAAAACATAAATATGGCCATGAAATATATGAAAAATACAAATAAAACAATAAATTAGGTAAAAAGTAAACGCAGAATGAAAACTCTCAAGAGTTGTCAGAAAGTTCACTTCAATAACGGTCTCAGCCTTTTTTCCTTTTCTTGACGTTTTGAAGAGAGCAGTGCATCCCTGTATGACTTTAGTGGTTGTAGAGCTTCTCTTTCATAATCTTGAGCAAGTGTCTGTTTAACTTGCTTGTTCGAGAAGACTTTTCGGGCGGGTGAACCCGAACCCAATTTCTGTTTTTTTGGCTTTTTCAGCTTTCCTTTGTAATAATGATTATTGTCTTCTGGGTCACCATTCATCACTGGGTCACCGGCGACCACTGTGCCACCGGCGACCACTGGGCGACCGGCGACCACTGGGCGACCGGCGACCACTGGGCGACTGGCGACCACTGGGCGACCGGCGACCACTTTGCCACCAGTGACCACTGGGCGACCGGCGACCACTGGGCGACCGGCGACCATTGGGCCACCGGCGACCACTGGGCCACCAGCGACCACTGGGCCACCAGCGCCCCACTGGGCGACCAGCGACCACTGGGCCACCAGCGACCACTGAGCCACCAGCGACCACTGGGCCACCAGCGACCACTGGGCGACCTGCACCACTGGGCCCCGGGGGACCACTGGGCCACCAGCGACCACTTGGCCCCAGCAACCACTGGGCTACCAGCTAACCAAACTGCCCACCAGCGACCACTGAGCCACCGGCGACCCACTGGGCCACCAGCGACCACGGGGGCCCCGCGACCACTGGGCTACCAGCGACCATGGGCCCCCGGGCGACCAGGGGGTCACTAACGCCCCCTGTAACATCAACAGCCATGGGGTCACGATCGACTCCTGGAACGACAACTTCCACTGAGGTTGTGCTGTTGTGTTTACGAAGTGTGGACTTAAGTTCCATCACTAATATCACAATGGATGCTGTTATTACAGAAATAAACACAAATCCTCCTGAGGTTTTACTACCCTCATCAGATCCTTTGACGCTTATTAGTCTGAGTTGGGGGTAAGGGATGCATTAGCGTTCGGAGGGAACCCAACAGTGGCACATGTTGCCACAAAGGTGCCTGAATCCAGTTCTAAGGGAAGATATGTGGGGGGAGCCGAGATTACGTATGAGAACGGGCTGAACTGCAGCAAATTTTGCAAATAATAAAATGAAGACCATTGGTCAACAATTTTTTCTGTCACTCGACCAAGAGGGTCTTTCCAATTGATTATTTAAACTCGCACAGCCGAAAAACCGCAGAGTAACACTACCCCAATACCGATTACCAAATATTTGTAAGTCATTTTGCACTAATATGTTAAATTTTCTTAAATGTTAATGCATATGACTAAGAAATTATGTTGGTTGTCCCTTGACCTAAATTAAATATACAAGATTCTGCTTTAAATAGTCAACTCGAATTTTGATTAAATGCACTGAAAAGGATTAATAGAGAAAACTTGTGCGTTATACACTATTCTCCACCACAGTATATATGATGTTCTTTTAATATAGTGATGTTTTATGATGATAATATTTTAAGATAGTGATGTTTTCACTGTTAAGATTTATATAAAGTCTGTAAATTATTTATTAATGAATATGCGCCACTAAAATAGTGATGATCAATTCATCATCTTTTCATTTTGGGTTTAGATAAGGAAGCTAAGTGAAAATATTTAGTAATGAGTTGTGTAGATGAGCATGTGTAGTGAAGATGAGTAGGGATGTGTAGTGAAGATGAGTAGGGATGTGTAGTGAAGATGAGTAGGGTTGTGTAGTGAAGATGTGTAGGGTTGTGAAAGTGAAGGTGAGTAGGTTGTGTAGTGAAGATGAGTGGGGTTGTGTAGTGAAAAATGAGTAGGGTTGTGTAGTGAAGATAAAGTAGGGTTGTGTAGTGAAGATGATAGGGTTGTGTAGTGAAGATGATTTGGGGATGTGTAGTGAAGATGAGTTGGGTTGTGTAGTGAAGATGAGTAGCGATGTTTTGGAAGAGGGTAGGGTTGTGTAGTGAAGATGAGTAGGGTTTGTGTAGTGAAGTGAGTAGGGTTGTGTAGTGAAGATGAGTAGGACTGTGTAGTGAAGATGAGTAGGGTTGTGTTAGTGAAGATGAATAGGGTTGTTAGTGAAATGAGAAGGGATGGTAGTGAAGGTGAGTGGGGTTGTGTAGTAAAAGATGAGTAGGTTGTGTAGTGAAGATGTTAGGGTTGTGTAGTGAAGATGAGTATGGTTGTGTAGTGAGGATGAGACGGTTGTGTAGTGAAGATGTGTATGGTTGGTAGTGAAGATGTGTATGGTTGTGTAGTGAAGATGAGTAGGGTTGTAGGGTTGTGTAGTGAACATGACTAGGGTTTGTGGTGAATATGAGTAGGGTTTGTAGTGAAGATGAGTGGGGTTGTGCAGTGATGATTGAGAAGGGATGTGTAGTGAGGTGAGTAGGGTTTTTGTAGTGAAGGTGAGTAGGGTTGTGTAGTGAAGGTGATTTAGGGTTGTGTAGTGAAGGGGAGTAGGGTTGTGTAGTGAAGATGAGTAGGTTGTGTAGTGAAGATGAGTAGGGTTGTGTAGTGAAGATGAGTGGGGTTGTGTAGTAAAGATGAGTAGGGTTGTGTAGTGAAGATGAGTAGGGTTGTGTGTGAAGATGAGTAGGGTTTGTGTAGTGAAGATGAGTAGGGTTGTGCTTTGATGATGAGTAGGGTTGTGCAGTGATGATGAGTAGGTTTATGTAGTGAAGATGAGTAGGGTTGTGTAGTGAAGATGAGCAGGTTGTGTAGTAAAGTTTAAAGTGGGGTTTTGTATAGTGAAGTGAGTAGGGTTGTGTAGTGAAGTGAGTATGGTTGTGTGTGAGGATGGGTACGGTTGTGTAGTGAAGATGTGTAATGGTTGTTTAGTGAAGATGTGTATAGTTGTGTAGTGAAGATAAGTAGGGTTGTGTAGTGAACATGACTAGGGTTTTGTGGTGAATATGAGTAGGGTTGTGTAGTGAAGATGAGTAGGGTTGTGTAATGCAGATGTGGAGAGTTGTTAAGTGAAGATGTTGCAGGGTTGTGTAGTGAAGATAAATTTGCACGACTTTTTAAATTTAAACCTTCAAACAGTATTGATCAGGATGAAAGAACTTCTTTGGAACGTAAAAAAGTTGTTCCACAGCAGCTTCCTCTGCTGATGTGGATAAATAATTAATAGGTAAATTACCATACCAAAATTAGATCAAATTAGTGATCATATTTTGTATAAATCAAGTAATTATGATAATGTTTTTGAACAGCATTTGGAGAAAACATAAATATGGCCATGAAATATATGAAAAATACAAATACAAATAAAACAATAAATTAGGTAAAAAAAGTAAACGCAGAATGCAACTCTCAAGAGTTGTCAGTAAGACCACTTCAATAACGGTCTCAGCCCGTTTTTTCCTTTTCTTGACGTTTTGAAGAGAGCAGTGCATCCCTGTATGACTTTAGTGGTTGTAGAGCTTCTCTTTCATAATCTTGAGCAAGTGTCTGTTTAACTTGCTTGTTCGAGAAGACTTTTCGGGCGGGTGAACCCGAACCCAATTTCTGTTTTTTTGGCTTTTTCAGCTTTCCTTTGTAATAATGATTATTGTCTTCTGGGTCACCATTAAACCACTGGGTCACCGGCGACCACTGTCCCACCGGCGACCACTGGGCGACCGGCGACCACTGGGCGACCGGCGACCACTGGGCGACTGGCGACCACTGGGCGACCTGCGACCACTTTGCCACCAGTGACCACTGGGCGACCGGCGACCACTTGGCGACCGGGCGACCTTTAGGCCACCGGCGACCACTGGGCCACCAGCGACCACTGGGCCACAGCGCCCAACTGGGCGACCACGACCACTTGGCCACCAGCAAACCACTGAGCCACCAGCGACAACTGGGCCACCAGCGACCACTGGGCCACCAGCGACCACTGGGGCACCAGTGACCACTGGGCCACCGGCGACCACTGGGCCACCGGCGACCACTGGGCGACCTGCGACCACTGGGCCACCGGCGACCACTGGGCCACCAGCGACCACTTGGCCACCAGCGACCACTGGGCCACCAGCGACCACAGGGCCACCGGCGACCACTGGGCCACCGGCGACCATTGGGTCACTAACGACCCCTGGAACATCAACAGCCATGGGGTCACGAACGACTCCTGGACGAGAAGCTTCCACTGAGGTTGTGCTGTTGTGTTTACGAAGTCTTGACTTGAGTTCCATCACTATTATCACAATGGATGCTGTTATTACAGCAATAAACACAAATCCTCCTGAGGTTTTACTACCCTCAATCAGATCCCTTTAACGCTCTATTAGTCTGAGTTGGTGGTAACGATGCATTAGCGATCGGAGGGAACCCAACAGTGGCACATGTTGCCACAAGGTGCCTGAATCCAGTTCTAAGGGAAGAATATGTGGTGGAGCCGAGATTACGTATGAGAACGGGCTGAACTGCAGCAAATTTTGCAAATAATAAAATGAAGACCATTGGTCAACAAGTTTTCTGTACTCGCCCAAAGAGGGCCCTTTTCCCAATTGTTATTTAACTCGCCAAGCCGAAAACCGAAAGAGTAACACTACCCCAATACCGATTACCAAATATTTGTAATTCATTTTGCACTAATATGTTAAATTTTTCTTAAATGTTAATGCGTATGACTTTAAGAAATTATGTTGGTTGTGCCTTGACCTAAATTAAATATACAAGATTCTGCATTATAGTCAACTTCGAATTTTGATTAAATGTCACTGAAAAGGATTAATAGAGAAAACTTGGCGTTATACACTATTCCCCCACCACATTTATATATGATGATTCTGTAATATAGTGATTTTTTATGATGATAATATTTTAAGATAGAGATGTTTTCACTGTTAAGATTTATATAAAGTCTGTAAATTATTTATTAATGAATGTGCGCCACTAAAATAGTGATGATAAATTCATCATCTGTCATATTGTTTAGATAAGGAAGCTAAGTGAAAATATTTAGTAATGAGTTGTGTAGATGAGCATGTGTAGTGAAGATGAGTAGGGATGTGTAGTGAAGATGAGTAGGGATGTGTAGTGAAGATGAATTGGGTTGTGTAGTGAAGATGAGTAGCGATGTGTAGTGAAGATGAGTAGGGTTGTGTAGTGAAGGTGAGTAGGGTTGTGTAGTGAAGTAAAGTAGGGTTGTGTAGTGAAGATGAGTAGGGTTGTGTAGTGAAGATGAGTGGGGTTGTGTAGTGAAGATGAATAGGGTTGTGTAGTGAAGGTGAGTAGGGTTGTGTAGTGAAGGTGAGTAGGGTTGTGTAGTGAAGATGAGTAGGGCTGTGTAGTGAAGATGAGTAGGGTTGTGTAGTGAAGATGAATAGGGTTGTGTAGTGAAGATGAGTAGGGATGTGTAGTGAAGGTGAGTAGGGTTGTGTAGTGAAGATGGTAGGGTTGTGTAGTGGAGATGGTAGGGTTTTGTAGTGAAGATGATAGGGTTGTGTAGTGAAGATGATAGGGTTGTGTAGGAAAATGAGTAGGGCTGTGTAGTAAAGATGAATAGGGTTGTGAAAGTGAAAATGAGTGGGGTTTTGTGTAGTAAAGATGAGTAGGGTTGTGTAGTGAAGATGAGAAGGGATTGTAGTGAAGGTGAGTAGGGTTGTGTAGTGAAGATGAGTGGGGTTGTGTAGTGAAGATGTGTAGGGTTGTGTAGTGAAGATGAGTATGGTTGTAGGGTTGTGTAGTGAAATGAGTAGGCTGTGTAGTGAAGGTGAGTAGGGTTGTGTATGAAGATGTGTATGATTGTGTAGTGAAGATGTGTATGGTTGTGTAGTGAAGATGAGTAGGGTTGTAGGGTTTTTGTAGTGAAGATGAGTAGGGCTGTTTTAGTGAAGATGGTAGGGCAGGTAGTGAAGATGAGTGGGGTTGTGTAGTGAAGATGAGAAGGGATTTTGTAGTGAAGGTGAATAGGGTTGTGTAGTGGAAGGTGAGTAGGGTTGTGTAGTGAAGGTGAGTAGGGTTGTTTTAGTGAAGATGAGTAGGGTTGTGTAGTGAAGATGAGTAGGGTTGTGTAGTGAAGATGAGTAGGGTTTTTGTTGTGAAGATGATAGGTTGTGTAGTGAAGATGAGTAGGGTTGTGTAGTGAAGGTGAGTAGGGTTGTGTAGTGAAGATGATTAGGGTTGTGTAATGAAGATGAGTAGGTTTGTGTAGTAAAGATGAATAGGGTTGTGTAGTGAAGATGAGTAGGTTGTGTAGTGAAGATGAGTGGGGTTTGTGTAGTGAAGATTAGTAGGGTTATGTAGTGACGATGAGTAGGGTTGTGTAGTGAAGATGAGTATGGTTTTGTAGTGAGGATGAGTACGGTTGTGTAGTGAAGATGAGTAGGGTTGTAGGGTTGTGTAGTGAAGATGAGTATGGTTTTGTGGTGAACATGAGTAGGGTTGTGTAGTGAAGATGAGTAGGGTTTTGTAGTGAAGATGAGTATGGTTGTGTAGTGAGGATGAGTACGGTTGTGTAGTGAAGATGTGTATTGTTGTGTAGTGAAGATGAGTAGGGTTGTAGGGTTGTGTAGTGAACATGACTAGGGTTTTGTGGTGAAGATGGGTAGGGTTTTGTAGTGAATATGAGTAGGGTTGTGTAGTGAAGATGAGTAGGGTTGTGTAGTGAAGATGAGTAGGGTTGTGTAGTGAAGATGAGTAGGGTTGTGTAATGCAGATGTGGAGAGTTGTTAAGTGAAGATGTTGCAGGGTTGTGTAGTGAAGATAAATTTGCACGACTATTTAATTAACTCTTCAAACAGTATTGATCAGGATGAAAGAACTTCTTTGGAACGTAAAAAAGTTGTTCCACAGCAGCTTCCTCTGCTGATGTGGATAAATAATTAATAGGTAAATTACCATACCAAAATTAGATCAAATTAGTGATCATATTTTATATAAATCAAGTAATTATGATAATGTTTTTGAACAGCATTTGGAGAAAACATAAATATGGCCATGAAATATATGAAAAATACAAATACAAATAAAAGACAATAAATTAGGTAAAAAATTAAACGCAGAATGCAACTCTCAAGAGTTGTCAGTAAGTCCACTTCAATAACGGTCTCAGCCCGTTTTTTCCTTTTCTTGACGTTTTGAAGAGAGCAGTGCATCCCTGTATGACTTTAGTGGTTACCTGGAGGTTATTCATTGGATCAACGCCCCCGCGGCCCGGTCCATGACCAGGCCTCCCGATGGATCAGGGCCTGATCAACTAGGCTGTTACTGCTGGCCGCATGCAGTCCAACGTACGAGCCACAGCCCGGCTGATCCGGCACTGACTTTAGGTATCTGTCCAGCTCTCTCTTGAAGGCAGCCAGGGGTTTATTGGCAATTCCCCTAATGCTTGCTGGGAGTCTGTTGAACAGTTTTGGGCCCCGGACACTTATGGTGTTTTCTCTTAGTGTACCAATGGCGCCCCTACTTTTTATTGGCGGCATTTTGCATCGCCTGCCTAGTCTTTTACTTTCGTAGGGAGTGATTTCTGTGTGCAGATTTGGGACCATTCCTTCCAAGATTTTCCAAGTGTAGATTATGATATATCTCTCTCCTGCGTTCCAACGAGTACAAGTCAAGTGCTTCCAAGCGTTCCCAGTAGTTAAGGTGCTTGACAGAACTTATACGTGCAGTAAAGGATCTCTGTACACTCTCTAGATCTGCGATTTCACCTGCTTTGAATGGAGATGTTAATGTACAGCAGTATTCCAGCCTTGAGAGAACAAGTGATTTGAAAAGGATCATCATGGGCTTGGCATCTCTCGTTTTGAAAGTTCTCATTATCCATCCTATCATTTTCTTTGCACGTGCGATCGTGGCACTGTTGTGATCCTTGAAAGTGAGATCCTCAGACATTACTACTCCCAGGTCCCTTACATTATTTTCCGCTCTATGTATGGCCGGAGTCAGTAGTATACTCTGTTCTAGTTATTATCTCCTCCAGTTTTCCATAACGGAGAGTAGTTGGAATTTGTCCTCATTGAACATCATATTGTTTACCGTTGCCCACTGGAAAACTTTGTTTATATCTTCTTGGAGGTTAACCGCGTCCTCAGCAGATGACAGCCTCATGCAGATCCTAGTATCATCCGCAAAGGATGATACGGTGCTGTGGTGTATATCCCTGTTTATGTCTGATATGAGGATAAGGAATAAGATGGGGGCGAGTACTGTGCCTTGTGGAACAGAGCTCTTCACTATGGCAGCCTCCGATTTAACTCTGTTGACCACTACTCTTTGTGTTCGATTTGTTAGGAAGTTGATGCTCTATCTCCCCACTTTCCCAGTTATTCCTTTAGCACGTATTTTATGGGCTATTACGCCATGATCGCTATTGTCAAATGCTTTTGCAAAGTCTGTGTATATTACATCTGCATTCTGATTTTCTTCCAGTGCATCCAAGGCCATGTCATAGTGATCCAGTAGTTGTGAGAGGCAGGAGCGACCTGCCCTGAACCCATGTTGCCCTGGATTGTGCAGATTTTGGGAATCCAGGTGATTTGCAATCCTGCTTCTTAGCACTCTTTCAAAGATTTTTATGATGTGGGACGTCAGAGCTATTGGTCTATAGTTCTTAGCTAATGCTTTGCTGCCACCTTTATGGAGTGGGGCTATATCCGTTGTTTTAAGTGACTGTGGAATTTCACCCATGTCCAAGCTCCTCCTCCATAGTGTACTTAGGGCCCAGGGCTGAGTGCATAGGCATGTTGTCAATGGCTTTTTCGAAATCTATCGGAGTTAATGTAATGTCGGAAATCTGGCATACATATATGGAGTTTTGAGGCTCATTCATGAAGAAATCATTTGGGTCGTCGATCCTCAGACCGATTAGTGGTTCACTAAACACAGAGTCGTACTGGGATTTCAATATTTCACTCATTTCCTTGTTGTCATCTGTGTAAGTCCCATCCTGTCTGAGTAAGGGCCCGATACTAGATGTGGTATTTGCCTTGTTTTTGGCATATGAAAAGAAATATTTTGAATTTCTTTCAATTTCACTAATAGCTTTAAGCTCCTCCTGCCTCTCCTGGTTCCTGTAAGGGTCATTTAGCTTAAGTTCGATAGTTTCCACTTCCCTGGTCAGCGCCTCCTTTCGTGCATCAGATATTCTAGCACTCCTGAGGAGCTCAGTGACTCTTCGTCGTCTTCTGTAGAGGGAGCGTCTTTTTCTCTCCAGTTTACTCCTACTCTTCTTCTTTCTTAGGGGAATATGCCTAGAACATGCTTCGGCTACCAGGAAGTTGATCCTTTCAAGGCACTGGTTTGGATCCATGTCATTTAAGACATCTTCCCAACATGTTTCGTTTAGGACATGGTTTACCTGGTCCCAGTTGATGTTCTTGTTGTTGAAATTGTATTTTGTGAAGACACCTTCACAGTTACATGCATTCTGCTGATCAGGACCCCTATGCATGTACGTCTGGACTTCGATTAGATTGTGATCGGAATTAGTTGTTTTTGATATTCTTATGTCTCTTATCAGGTCCTCATTATTTGTGAAGATAAGGTCAAGTGTGTTTTCTAGTCTTGTTGGCTCCACTATCTGCTGGCTTAAGGTGTGTTTTTCGCAGAGACTTAGTAGCTCATGTGTGTGTGACCTTTCATCTGCGCTACTTCCGGGGATTGTTTCAGCTATAACATTATTTGCTACATTCTTCCATTTTGTATGCCTTAGGTTGAAATCACCAAGCAGTAAGATGTTTGGGGATGGAGCTGGAAGGTTTTCCAAACAGTAATCGATTTTCAGTAGCTTTTCCTTGAACTGTTGTGAGGTTGCATCTGGTGGCTTGTATACAACCACAATGACTAGGTTTTGGTTCTCGATCTTTATTGATAGAACTTCAACTACCTCATTTGTGGTGTTCAGCAACTCCGTGCAGATAAGGGACTCTTTGACATACAGGCCAACCCCCCCTTGTTGCCTGTTTTTTCTGTCGCATCTAAAAAGGTTGTAACCACTTCAAAGCAGGTGAAATCGCAGATCTAGAGAGTGTACAGAGATCCTTTACTGCACGTATAAGTTCTGTCAAGCACCTTAACTACTGGGAACGCTTGGAAGCACTTGACTTGTACTCGTTGGAACGCAGGAGGGAGAGATATATCATAATCTACACTTGGAAAATCTTGGAAGGAATGGTCCCAAATCAGCACACAGAAATCACTCCCTACGAAAGTAAAAGACTGGGCAGGCGATGCAAAATGCCCCCAATAAAAAGTAGGGGCGCCATTGGTACACTAAGAGAAAACACCATAAGTGTCCAGGGCCCAAAACTGTTCAACAGCCTCCCATCAAGCATTAGGGGAATTGCCAATAAACCCCTGGCTGCCTTCAAGAGAGAGCTGGACAGATACCTAAAGTCAGTGCCGGATCAGCCGGGCTGTGGCTCGTACGTTGGACTGCGTGCGGCCAGCAGTAACAGCCTAGTTGATCAGGCCCTGATCCATCGGGAGGCCTGGTCATGGACCGGGCCGCGGGGGCGTTGATCCCCGGAATAACCTCCAGGTAACTTATCCATATTTCACTGTCAAAGTGATCTTTTGTGTGAGTCTCTGTGAAGGCTGCAAACATTGCATTAGACTCCACTAGAAGTCCACTGATAAAAGGTATTTTGTTGTTGGTGGATGGCTTAAGGCCCTGTATATTAGCAAATATGAACGAGGTTGTATTCTGTGTTTGTTGGGGGGATTTTGTTATTGGCATCAGTGGTTGTAGAGCTTCTCTTTCATAATCTTGAGCAAGTGTCTGTTTAACTTGCTTGTTCGAGAAGACTTGGGGCGGGTGAACTCGAACCCAATTTCTGTTTTTTTTGTCTTTTTCTGCTTTCCTTTGTAATAATGATTATTGTCTTCTGGGTCACCATTGATCACTGGGTCACCGGCGACCACTGTGCCACCGGCGACCACTGGGTGACCGGCGACCACTGGGCGACCGGCGACCACTTTGCCACCAGTGACCACTGGGCGACCGGCGACCACTGGGCGACCGGCGACCACTGGGCCACCGGCGACCACTGGGCCACCAGCGACCACTGGGCCACCAGCGACCACTTGGCCACCAGCGACCACTGGGCTACCAGCGACCACTGGGCCACCAGCGACCACTGGGCTACCAGCGACCACTGGGCCACCAGCGACCACTGGGCCACCAGCGACCACTGGGCCACCGGCGACCACTGGGCCACCGGCGACCACTGGGCCACCAGCGACCACTGGGCCACCGGCGACCACTGGGCCACCGGCGACCACTGGGCCACCAGCGACCACTGGGCCACCGGCGACCACTGGGCCACCTGCAACCATGGGGTCACCAACGACCCCTGGAACATCAACAGCCATGGGGTCATATTTTGTATAAATCAAGTAATTATGATAATGTTTTTGAACAGCATTTGGAGAAAACATAAATATGGCCATGAAATATATGAAAAATACAAATAAAACAATAAATTAGGTAAAAAAGTAAATGCAGAATGCAACTCTCAAGAGTTGTCAGTAAGTCCACTTCAATAACGGTCTCAGCCCGTTTTTTCCTTTTCTTGACGTTTTGAAGAGAGCAGTGCATCCCTGTATGACTTTAGTGGTTTTAGAGCTTCTCTTTCATAATCTTGAGCAAGTGTCTGTTTAACTTGCTTGTTCGAGAAGACTTTACGGGTTGTGTAGGGTTGTGTAGTGAAGATGAGTAGGTTTGTGTAGCGAAGATGAGTAGGGTTGTGTAGTGAAGATGAGTAGGGTTGTGTAGCGAAGATGAGTAGGGTCGTGTAGTGAATATGAGTAGGGTTGTGTAGTGAATATGAGTAGGGTTGTGTAGTGAAAATGAGTAGGGTTTTGTAGTGAAGATGAGTAGGGTTGTGTAGTGAAGATGAGTAGGGTTGTGTAGCGAAGATGAGTAGGGTCGTGTAGTGAAGATGAGTAGGGTTGTGTAGTGAAAATGAGTAGGGTTTTGTAGTGAAGATGAGTAGGGTTGTGTAGTGAAGATGAGTAGGGTTGTGTAGTGAAGATGAGTACGGTTGTGTAGTGAAGATGAGTAGGGTTGTGTAGTGAAGATGAGTAGGGTTGTGTAGTGAAGATGAGTAGGGTTGTGTAGTGAAGGTGCATAGGGTTGTGTAGTGAAGGTGCGTAGGGTTGTGTAGTGAAGGTGCGTAGGGTTGTGTAGTGAAGATGAGTAGGGTTGTGCAGTGATGATGTGCATTGGTGGGTAGTGACGTTGAGTTGGGTTGTATAGTGAAGATGTGTTGGGATATGTAATGATGTGCTGAGTTGTGATGATTAACCTCCACAAGTGTATCTTGTGTTATTAACATATAGAAGAGGATCATTTGCGTTATTAATCAAATCAGTAGTATAGGAAGATATATTAAGTCTTAGTATGAGAGCTTATGTGTTGAGATTGTGAACAAATGTAAGTTAATGTTTTTTTACTGTGGTTTTTATACATTTATGTATGTGATATGACTGACAATCACCAGTCTCGTGAAAAATAATAATTAGTGTACTCTCCAGAAATGAGTAAATGGTTGCCAATAATTTTCCACCTCTGGAGTGTGTTGTGGTATGTGTGATAATGTGTTTAATTTATAAGACATCAGTGAAGAAAAGTTAGTGAAGAGGACTGTTCTCAAAAATTCCAACTTTGGTAACATAGATTAGCTGGTTGTTGGTATGTGCGCTGATGGAGACATGACTGTGAGAGACAAAGCTGTCTCAGTGATAAGAAAAATTAAAGATAATCAGCAGACAGAAGAAAGTTCTGAGAGCTCTGATGAGGATGGAGAAGATTCTGCTGATGCTGCTGATGAGGACTTGTTAATCTACACTGATGATGATGATGACAGTGAAGATGAAGAGAATGACAATGTGGCTCCTATTGTCAGCTCAAGAAAAGAAGCAACTCCCAAACTATAGTGGCAAGCAAAGAGCTATCATTCCATGATTGACTTGAAGACTGAATTCAAAACTGAGCCTCCTGTCATTGCTTCTCTATCAGATCAACAGGTTCTGAAAATTGAGACTTGACTGGAGGTGCCCAAGTGGCCAAGCAACACTCAGGCTGTTGAGAGAGTTTGATAAAATTGATGACTGAAGCTGACACTGAAGTGACTGGACAGAAGACAAGAATACTTTCCAGGAAAGTGATGTCCAAGTTCCGTACCAAGAATGACTTCATTTATAACTTGTAATAGATTATAATTAAATAGTTGATGACTGATACAATCCATCTACATTTGATTATACAGTCTTCACAGCCAAAAATTATATAAACCATCTACACTTGATTATTATCCTGACAACCAATAACTAATTACTTAAAATGGTATATAATTTGACGAAAAGTCGATCGCAATGCTGCAAGGTAAAAGGGCATGAATGGTCTGAAATTTTGCAGTTTGTTGTGACCATACAAATAATGTCTGAAAAGTGCAGCTTGCATCTATAAAATTTACTTTTTCAGTCCTCCCTATTACATATCTCTACCTACTAATGCTGCCTACGATCCCTTCTCTGTATTTGAAGAAATCTGTCCTGTAGGCGAAACGTTTTATCAATAAAGATGCCCAACTGTTGCACATGTGTCGTAATCATTATCTTTACAGCAGGTGTTTACACGGTTGAACAAGCCAGATAAGAATGATTCATTGATGTAGGGAAGCTGGCCAGGGTCTAAGAATTCTCTCTCGTCTCTCTCACTTATCCAGAAGATAGTGATTTTGTGTATGTCTCCATCGGACGAATCAGGACACTTTAAATGTATCCAAATTCCAAATATCTGACGCGGTATGTATCACGGATAAGCCATGTGTCCGCCACGCTGTGAGCAGCCATCTTGTTTTTTCCATAGTTCTGATGGAGTTAGTAAGTTTATTTAGGCACTAGTACACATAAGTATAATTATCATACACAGTGAAATGTGTAAAATACCTAGGATAACCCTTAAAAGTCAGATGGTGCTCCGTGGCCTGGTGGCTAAAGCTCTCGCTTTACACGGCGAGGGTCCTGGTTCGATTCCCGGCGAGGGTAGAAATATTAGGCGTGTTTCTTAACGCCGGTTGTCTGTTTCCCATCAGTAAAATTGGTACCTGGGTGTTAGTCGATTGGTGTGGGTCGCATCCTGGGACAAAACTGACCTAATTTGTCCAAAATGCTCTTTAAAAGGGGCTTTCTGTATGGTAGTGTGTCAGCTAGGCCTGTATACCATGTACATATACTTGTAGAAATAATGAGTTGTAGATATAGATATTGGGTGGGTGGTGGGTGGGAGTATGGGTGGACGTGTACAGTGTAGAGGTGGGTTGCTGGTAACTTTACCGTAGTGGTATGTGTCTGAAGTATACCTAGAGCGTTAGTGAGCTTGTTATCCTCCGAGAAACTGGTTCAGCTCCATGTGATGGTCATATCCTGGTGGCGAGTGAGGTGGTGTCAGTAGTAAAGATATTTAGCTGTGCTGAAGCTTCGGCGGTGGCAAGCACCATCAGCAGCAGCAAGAACAGCAGCAGCTGTGGTGGCACCATCAGCTGTGGTGGCACCATCAGCTGTGGTGGCGGCAGCAGCTGCCGTCTTGAGTATAGGAAGTGTATTAACGTCAGCGTGGGTGATACTTTGTGTGAGGAAATGCACCTCCAGCCTCGCCACAGTGTATAAGACAAGGGTGAAACAGCCACAGAGACACAGAAGATAACGAAGGAGGTGGAAACGACGACCAAGAGGCTACCAAAGACGACAAAGAAGGCGAATAAGAGTAGTAGACAGAAATCGACCAACAAGAAGACAAGAGTTACTTCTTATTAACCCAAGATAACTCCACAAAGCCGAATTTACCTTTGCTATGCCTTGGATGGGTTTGGAGAGTTTGTCCTGCTCCCGCAGCCCGTTCCTGGGGCAGGCTCGTCTGGTGCTTGCCTGGTCAACCAGGTTGATTAATTAGACACTTGTGCAGCACTTGAGAATATCGTGGAAACCTTTCGCCAACCAGTGGCTTCCTCAGTTCAATACAGAGAAAAACGGTTGAAGATCAGTGAAGGATTTTGAGGTGATCAGTCGCTGAGAGACTGATCACCTAACTCCTAGTACCTATTTACTCCTAAGTAAACAGGAACGGGGTTAGGTAAAAGGGTCATTCAAACAGCCATGGTAAACACTGCAGAGTGCAAGAGTTATGCTCAAGAATGTAGAGGGTCACTAGGTGACCTGTGACCTTAAATAAGTCTTGGTGACCAGTGACCTACCCCCCACCTTCCCAGACAACAACCACAGTGACCTCAGGTCAGGAAACAGTCTCTCTCTCTCTCTCTCTCTCTCTCTCTCTCTCTCTCTCTCTCTCCTCTCTCTCTCTCTCTCTCTCTCTCTCTCTCTCTCTCTCAAGGGAGGTTCCTTGACGCTGGTGAGGGGCTCTTGATATGAGGAATTGGATCTGTGCTCCAGTTCCTTGAATTAAGCCTGAATACCTTCCACCCCCCACACACAGGCGCTGTACAATCCTACGGGTTCAGCGCTTCTCCATGATTATGATACTTGCTCTCTCTCCCCCCTCCTCTTCCCCTACCTCTCCCACCTCCTCTTCCCCTACCTCTCCCACCTCCTCTTCCCCTCCTTCTCCCACCTCCTCTTCCCCTCCTTCTCCCACCTCCTCTTCCCCTCCTCCCACCTCCTCTTCCCCTCCCTCTCCCACCTCCTCTTCCCTTCCCTCTCCCACCTCCTCTTCCCTCTCCCACCTCCTCTTCTCCTCCCTCTCCCACCTCCTCTTCTCCTCCCTCTCCCACCTCCTCTTCCCCTCTCTCTCCCACCTCCTCTCCCCCTCCCTCTTCCACCTCTTCTCCCCTTCCTCTCCCGCCTCCTCTCCCCCTCCCACTCCCGCCTCCTCTCTCCCTCCCACTCCCACCTCCTCTCCCCTCCCTCTCCCGCCTCCTCTCCCCCTCCCTCTCCCACCTCCTCTCCCCCTCCCTCTCCCACCTCCTCTCCCACCTCCTCTCCCTCTCTCACCTCCTCTCCCCCTCCCTCTCCTACCTCTCCCCCTCCTGTGATCATTCTATCCCTACAGCCTAACCTGAGGATAAGCCTGTCATGCCAGTATGGTCAACCAGGTTGTTGGTGTTAACTGCCCACAGACCTTCACAACCATCACAGCCTGGCTGTTCTGACACTAGTATGAGACACTGATCCAGTTTCCTCTTGAAACCTTCTACCCTTG
Organism: Cherax quadricarinatus; assembly: GCF_026875155.1. NCBI lineage: Eukaryota > Metazoa > Arthropoda > Malacostraca > Decapoda > Parastacidae > Cherax > Cherax quadricarinatus. The sequence continues at coordinate 40,473,913 of NC_069403.1, read as the reverse complement.
TTGCAGCAATATTTCTGATATCTGCTGGTAGCCAGTTGAAGAGTCTTGGACCACACATGTTGCCACACTGCCTCTGCGTTTTGCTGGGTATATTCTACCCCTCAACTCTTATCTGCCACTGGGTGAGGGTAGGGGAGAATAATGGGGTGAGGGTAGGGGAGAATAATGGGGTGAGGGTAGGGGAGAATAATGGGGTGAGGGTAGGGGAGAGGCTTAATTTACTCACTACGTCTTAATATATGCGGGCATCAAGACTCGCTTTGAGACCTGTGTGTGTGTGTGTGTGTGTGTGTGTGTGTGTGTGTGTGTGTGTGTGTGTGTGTGTGTGTGCGTGCGTGTGTGTGTGTGTGTGTGTGTGTGTGTGTGTGTGTGTGTGCGTGCGTGTGTGTGTGTGTGTGTGTGTGTGTGTGTGTGTGTGTGTGCGTGTGTGCGTGTGTGTGTGTGTGTGTGTGTGTGTGCGTGTGTGCGCTGTGTGTGTGTGTGTGTGTGTGTGTGTGTGTGTGTGTGTGCGTGTGTGTGTGTGTGTGTGTGTGTGTGTGTGTGTGTGTGCGTGCGTGTGTGTGTGTGTGTGTGTGTGTGTGTGTGTGTGTGTGTGTGTGTGTGTGGCGTGTGTGTGTGTGTGTGTGTGTGTGTGTGTGTGTGTGTGTGCGTGCGTGTGTGTGTGTGCGTGTGTGTGTGTGTGTGTGTGTGTGTGTGTGTGTGTGTGTGCGTGCGTGTGCGCGCGCTCACCTATTTGTGGTTGCAGGAGTAGAGATTCAGCTCCTGGCCCCGCCTCTTCACTGACCACTATTAGGTCCTCTCTCTCCCTGCTCCATGAGCTTCATCATACCTCGTCTTAAAGCTATGTATAGTTCCCGCCTCCACTACGTCACTTGCCAGATTATTCCACTTCCTCACAACTCTATGACTATAGAAATACTTCCTAACATCCCTGTGACTCATCTGAGTTCTCAACTTTCAATTGTGACCCCTTGTTCCTCTGTCCCATCTCTGGAACATTTTGTCCCTGTCCTCTTTGTCAATTCCTCTCAGTATTTTATATGCCGTTATCATGTCCCCTCCCCCTATCTCTCTTGTCCTCAGGCGTTGTCAGGTTGTCTTTACCTCTTCTCGTAGGACATACCCCTCAACTCCGGGACTAGTCTTGCTGCAAACCTTTGCACTTTCTCTAATTCCTTGACGTGTTTTGACCAGCTGTGGGTTCCATACTGGTGCTGCATACTCCAGTATGTGCCTGACTTGCACGGTGTACAGTGTCGTGAATGATTCCTTAGATGTCGAAACGCTGTTCTCAGGTTTGCCAGGCGCCCTTGTGCTGCAGCAGTTATTTGCTTGATGTGCGTCTTCGTCTCAGGAGTTGTGCTCTGTATGATGCTCACCCCAAGATTCTTTTCCTCGAGTGAGTTTTGCAGTATTTGATCTCTTAGGCTGTACTCCGTCTGTGGTCTTTGTCCTTCCCCAGTCTTCATAACTTTGATCTTGCTGGGGTTAAACTCCAGGAGCCATTTGTTGGACGAGGCTTTTATTTTGTCCAGATCCCCTTGTGGGTTAACCTGATCCTTATCTGCTTGTATTAGCCTCAGATTCACATCGTTTGCGAACAAGGACACCTCTTTAGTCTATCCCTTCCATCATGTCATTCACATACACAAGAAACAGCCCCGGACCTAGAACTGACCCTTGTGGAACCCTACTTGACACATGCGCCCTCTCTGACACCTCGTTTCGTACCAACACGTTGTTTGTTACCTGTCAGGTATTCCCTGATCCATTGCAGTACTTTCCCTGCTATTCCTGACTTCTCCTCTAACTTTTCAACTAGTCTGTTGTGTGGTAGTGTGTCGAAAGCCTTATTACAGTCCAAGAAGATGCACCCTACTCATCCCCTCTCTCTCCTCTCTTATTTTTGTTTGAGACGCAGGATTTCCCTTCCCTGAAGCTATGCTGGTTGTCATGTATGCGCCCATTCCTTTCTAGATGCTGCACCATTCTTCAGATAATCTGTAACTTTACATGTCAGCGACACTTCCCTGTAATTTAGCGCAGCTTGCCTTTTGTCTTTCTTAAAAATCGGGACTACATTTGCTGTCTTCCTCACCTCAGGCAGTTCTTAATATTACGGATTGCGAAAAAGATTTAGGAGTTCTGGTTAGCAGTAATGTGAAACCAAGACAACAGTGCATAAGTGTTCGCAATAAAGCTAATAGAATCCTTGGCTTCATATCAAGAAGCATAAATAATAGGAGTCCTCAGGTTGTTCTTCAACTCTATACATCCTTGGTTAGGCCTCATTTAGATTATGCTGCACAGTTTTGGTCACCGTATTACAGAATGGATATAAATGCTCTGGAAAATGTACAAAGGAGGATGACAAAGTTGATCCCATGTATCAGAAACCTTCCCTATGAGGATAGACTAAGGGCCCTGAATCTGCACTCTCTAGAAAGACGTAGAATTAGGGGGGATATGATTGAGGTGTATAAATGGAAGACAGGAATAAATTAAAGGGGATGTAAATAGTGTGCTGAAAATATCTAGCCTAGACAGGACTCGCAGCAATGGTTTTAAGTTGGAAAAATTCAGATTCAGGAAGGATATAGGAAAGTACTGGTTTGGTAATAGAGTTGTGGATGAGTGGAACAAACTCCCAAGTACAGTTATAGAGGCCAGAACGTTGTGTAGCTTTATAAATAGGTTGGATAAATACATGAGTGGATGTGGGTGGGTGTGAGTTGGACCTGATTAGCTTGTGCTACCAGGTCGGTTGCCGTGTTCCTCCCTTAAGTCAAGGTGACCTGACCTGACTAGGTTGGGTGCATTGGCTTAAGCCGGTAGGAGACTTGGACCTGCCTCGCATGGGCCAGTAGGCCTGCTGCAGTGTTCCTTCGTTCTTATGTTCTTATGATAGATTTACTGAAGATTGTAGTTAGTAGCACACACAGTGCATGTGCTCAAGGACAGAGGTTATCTGGGCCCACCGCCTTCGACGTATCTAGCTCCCCAACTGTTCCTTCACCACCTACTTGGTTGTGTGCAGTGTGTCCAGCACTTTCTGGTGTACCCTACTACCTCGGTTTGCTGGAAGCCTCTCTTGTCTCCACTGTGAATACCGCCCTGAATCGTGAACTGAGCTCTTCACATACTTCCTGGTCGTTCCCTGTGAGCTCCCCTCTTTCCTTTGCCTGGCCCGTGGCCGCAGCCCGGCCATGGGCCAGGATCGTCTGGTGCTTGCCTGGTCAACCGTGCTGCTGCTGTTGGTGACTCACTGACCCACATATCCATTTGGCTCCTGGTGGAGATACTTGTCCAGTTTCCTCTTCTGGTAAGATGTTGAATAATCTGGATCCACGGATGTTGATACAGTGTTCCTTTATTGTGCTAATTGCATCCCAGTTTTTCTCCTAGTGTATTTTTCATTTTCTCCCACATATCTCATTCCAGTATGATAGTACTGCAGTGTCTAGAATTGGGACTTCTTCAAGTGCCTTCCACGTATATATTATGCACCTCTCTCTCTCTCTCTGGCTCTCTGACTCTCTGACTCTCTGACTCTCTCTCTCTCTCTCTCTCACTCTCACTCTCTCCTCTTTTCTCTCTCTCTCTCTCTCTCTCTCTCTCTCTCTCTCTCTCTCTCTCATTCCCCCCCAGTCTCTCTCCCCTCCCTACTCCCTCCTCCCTCTGTCTCCTCCCACTCCGAAGAGTACATATTTAAGACTTCGAGGCGTTCCCAGTAATTTAAATACTTTATTGGCTCTATGCGGGTCGTAAATTATCTCTGCCTGTTCCAGCTGTGATCTCTCTCTCGCCATGAACGGAGCCGTCAACACACAATAATATTCTTAGGTCATAGAAAACAGTTGACTTGAAAAGTGTCACCACTGGCACTATTTCCTAAGTTTTGAAATTTCTCTTATCGACCCAGTCATTTTCCTGCTTCTCATGACACTTGCCTTAGTGTGTGTTTGTGAGAAGCAAAATCAACCGGGATTGTTACACCCAGGTCCTTCACCTGTACTCTTCGTTTGTTTGTGTGTGTGCTTGGGCATGTGTGCGTCCCCTACCAATTTGTGTTTGCAGGGGTCGAGTCCTGGCTCCTGGCTTCATTGACCAGTATTCCTGATTTCTTATCTCTGGAGCCCCTGTGGAAATAAGTCACTTGGACTTATTTCCACAGGGTTCAAGGGATAAATCAGAAATACTTGTCATTGAAGCCAGGAGCCAGGACTCGACCCCTGCGAACACAAATCGGTGGGAAACGTACATATACCCACGTTCACACAAATAAAGAAGGGTAGAGGTGAAGGACCTGCGTGTAACAACCCCAGCTGAATTTGCTTCTCACGAAGGTAATTTACACTATGTATGACAATTGTACTTACGTGTACCTGTGCCTAAATAAACTTACTGTTAAAACTGTATGGAGTTAGCCTCCACATGTCCACATCCAGGTCGTTCTATTCTGTTATTCCATCTTCTAACTTCCAAGTCTTCTTGTACCTGATCCTTGCATTATAACTGTCTTTATCCTCCTAATCAAGTCGTCTGAGTACTTTTTAAGATGTAATTACGTCCTCCCTCATCTCTCTCTCCCAGAGTCGTTAGGTACAGTTTCTTACCTAGAGTCGTTAGGTACAGTTTCTTACCTAGAGTCGTTAGGTACAGTTTCTTTAGTCTCCCCACATATTGCACTCTAAGTTCTGTAATTACCTATAGACATTTCTGGGTATCATTATCGTCACCACGTACCCCTTCCCAGCTGACCAGTCCCAAACCAAGCCTTCCTGGTACCTTCCTGGTCACTCAGGTTGTTAGTACTAGCCACACACAGTCCAACGCAGGCACTACATCCCGACTGATCAGGAATTGATTTGAGGAACTTATCAAGTTCCTGCTGAAAACCACCTAAGGCACTGGTATGTATGGAGGGCGGGAGTAAGTCTTGGTCCCTTTACACTGACTGCGCCCATGCTTTCATTCCAGAGTAATTTCTGCGTATAGATTTGAGACTAAACCCTCCAGAACTACCCTGGTGTAAATTATGATGCTTAATTTACACTTGGGTAAATTTATTGCTGAAACATGTCAGAGCTGAGGGACTGACCACCTTAAAAATTACCTCCCCATTTCTTCCACCGTCTTCAGTGTTAAATCTGTACTCGACTGAGGAAGTCTCCTACGCCTGGGCAGTGAAGATAAGCAAGGTTTTTATCCATCGGTAAAACAAATAATGAAACCGGACGCGAGGAAGACGCAGAAGATCATGGTAGCAGTGATGATGTGAAGCCAAGGAGAGAGAGCGACAGTGTTCCTGATGACCCAGCTACATTGTTTGACTTAATATATACAAGACGTAACAAAGCTAGAAATACAAGTAACTCGAGTCACAAGGTTATTATAAATAACGAAACACTGAAGGGTAGCCCAGATATAAACAGAAAAAATACCTAATAGAAATTTTTCTGTACTTCGACTCCCTCTGGGGTTATCATCAGAAAGTGCAACAGAGGGAGGAGTACAGCATAGACAAGTAGGTGAAAGATAAAGGTATGTATATGAATGTGTGTTGTGTGTGGGTGTTTTATATATATATATATATATATATATATATTAATATTATATATAATATTAAAATATATTTTATACACAAACACTGATCTCTGGCTGAACGAGACTCGAACCTACGAACCTTGGACAAGGACGCAGTGCTTACCAATCTACCCACACTGGACCAATACCTTGGAGAGCTGGCTGTCTTGGATCAAAGTCTAGCGCAAGCTGGACTCCAGGTATTGGTCCAATGTGGGTAGATTGGTAAAGCACTGCGTACCTTGTTCCAAGGTTCGTACGTTCGAGTCTCCTTCAGCAGAGATCAGTGTTTTGTGTATATTTCGCCTGCTCTTGCGAATTCCTTGCATATATATATATATATATATATATATAAAATATATATATTATATAAAATATATATATATATATAATATTATATATATATATATTCATTCACTCAAAAAACTGTAATATCCCACCCGTCCTTCAGAGTGCAGGCACTGTACCTCATACCTCCAGGACTCGAGTCTGGCTAACCTGTTTCTCTGAATCCCTTCATAAATGCTACCTTGCTCACACTCCAACAGTACATAGTTGTTCTCGTTAATTTTATTAATTTACACAGGAGAAGGGGTTACTAGCCCCTTGTTCGCAGTATTTTAGTCACCTCTTACGACATGCATGACTCAGGAAGTAATCTTCCATTTCCCCATGGAGATAAGAGGGAAATAAACAGGAACTAAGAAGAAGATAGAAGAAAATTCAGATGGATGTGTATACATATATGTGTACATGTATAACATGACTCACGAAATCGTAATGACACGATTGCAAACAAACCATACCACGGGTGGGGTTTGAACCCTCGGTCAGAGAGTCTCAAAACTCCAGACCGTCGCGTTAGCCACTGGTCCAGTGGCTAACGCGACGGTCTGGAGTTTTGAGACTCTGACCGCGGGTTCAAACCCCACCCGTGGTATGGTTTGTGTACATGTATATGTAATGTGACCTACGTGTAAGTAGAAGTAGCAAGACCAGTTATCTTGCGTGTTTCTGAGACACAAGAAAAAAGGCACCAACAATCCTACCATCATGTAAAACAATTACAGGTTTCTGTTTCACGCGCATTTGACAGGATGGTAGTACCTCCTTGGGCGGTGCTGTCTGCTAACCTACTACTATTGATATATATATGTCGTGCCGAATCGGTAAAACTGGTCAATTAGCAAGAACTCGTTTAAAATTAAGTCCTTTCAAAATTTTTCTCTTATACGTTTAAAGATATTTTTTTTCAATTATGTTAATGTAAAAATTAATAATTTTGTACCAAAAGAACCTTAGAAAACTTACTTAACCTTATTATAACAAGTGCAAATTAATTTAGCCTAACCCAGCTAAATATATTTTAGATAAGTTTACAATAATTTAATAACAGAGACAATAAAATATATTTTTTTCGTTAGATTCAGAATGATTTTTTGCGAATTTATTGCATACACAAATTTTCACTTGCCTTATTCAGCAAGAAGAACGTTGTTATTTAAGCCAAAATAATAAGTTTTACCTATTCGGCACGACATATATATATATATATATATATATATAAAATATATATATTTTATAATATATATATATATATATATATATTTTTTATATATATATATATATAATATATATTATATATATATAAAATATATATATATATATATATATATATATATATATATATTATATATATATATATATATATAATATATAAATATATAATATAAAATATATATATATATATATATATATATATATATATATATATATATATATATATATATATATATTACACACACACACAAACACAGTGAACAGCATACAAATATGGATGAAGTTCAGTTGTGTTGATATATTTTTCAGTGGAAGCTTGGGAATACCATCACAGACATGGAAATATTCATGTAGTGTACACCACCAGTCATGTACACTGTGTGTACACCAGTCATGTACACTGTGTACACCACCAGTCATGTGCACTGTGTGTACACCACAGAAGGGCTCATGTACACCAGTCATGTAAAAATTCAAATGTACACTTCAGACATGTAAACCTAACGGTAGTGTGCACCACCTCAGCTCTGGCTGAGGAAGTTCAGGTATGAACGTTTCCACTGTGTTCATCACGTTCTCTCATCACCAGTGTTCAACGTTCAGCTTTGAACCTTTCATTTTTTCGTACACTTCGTTGCCAGACATTTTACGACATTTTCTTTAATTTACTTATAGCTCAATATTCGTTATTAGAGGTTCAGATGGCTCAATATTCGTTATTAGAGGTTCAGATGGCTCAATATTCGTTATTAGAGGTTCAGATGTCTCGATATTCGTTATTAGAGGTTCAGATGGCTCAATATTCGTTATTAGAGGTTCAGATGGCTCAATATTCGTTGTTAGAGGTTCAGATGGCTCAATATTCGTTATTAGAGGTTCAGATGGCTCAATATTCGTTATTAGAGGTTCAGATGGCTCAATATTCGTTGTTACAGGTTCAGATGGCTCAATATTCGTTATTAGAGGTTCAGATGGCTCACTATTCGTTATTAGAGGTTCAGATGGCTCAATATTCGTTATTAGAGTTTCAGATGGCTCGATATTCGTTATTAGAGGTTCAGATGGCTCGATATTCGTCATTAGAGGTTCAGATGGCTCGATATTCGTTATTAGAGGTTCAGATGGCTCAATATTCGTTATTAGAGGTTCAGATGGCTCGATATTCGTTATTAGAGGTTCAGATGGCTCGATATTCGTTATTAGAGGTTCAGATGGCTCAATATTCGTTATTAGAGGTTCAGATGGCTCAATATTCGTTAGAGGTTCAGATGGCTCAATATTCGTAATTAGAGGTTCAGATGGCTCAATATTCGTTATTAGAGGTTCAGATGGCTCAATATTCGTTATTAGAGGTTCAGATGGCTCAATATTCGTTATTAGAGGTTCAGATGGCTCAATATTCGTTATTAGAGGTTCAGATGGCTCAATATTCGTTATTAGAGGGTCAGATGGCTCGATATTCGTTATTAGAGGGTCAGATGGCTCGATATTCGTTATTAGAGGGTCAGACGGCTCGATATTCGTTATTAGAGGTTCAGACGGCTCAATATTCGTTATTAGAGGTTCAGATGGCTCAATATTCGTTATTAGAGGTTCAGATGGCTCAATATTCGTTATTAGAGGTTCAGATGTCTCGATATTCGTTATTAGAGGTTCAGATGGCTCAATATTCGTTATTAGAGGTTCAGATGGCTCAATATTCGTTGTTAGAGGTTCAGATGGCTCAATATTCGTTATTAGAGGTTCAGATGGCTCAATAATCGTTATTAGAGGTTCAGATGGCTCAATATTCGTTATTAGAGGTTCAGATGTCTCGATATTCGTTATTAGAGGTTCAGATGGCTCAATATTCGTTATTAGAGTTTCAGATGGCTCGATATTCGTTATTAGAGGTTCAGATGGCTCGATTTTCGTCATTAGAGGTTCAGATGGCTCGATATCGTTATTAGAGGTTCAGATGGCTTCAATATTCGTTATTAGAGGTTCAGATGGCTCGATATTCGTTATTAGAGGTTCAGATGGCTCGATATTCGTTATTAGAGGTTCAGATGGCTCAATATTCGTTAGAGGTTCAGATGGCTCAATATTCGTTATTAGAGGTTCAGATGGCTCAATATTCGTTATTAGAGGTTTAGATGGCTCAATATTCGTTATTAGAGGTTCAGATGGCTCAATATTCGTTATTACAGGTTCAGATGGCTCAATATTCGTTATTAGAGGTTCAGATGGCTCAATATTCGTTATTAGAGGTTCAGATGGCTCAATATTCGTTATTAGAGGTTCAGATGGCTTAATATTCGTTATTAGAGGTTCAGATGGCTTAATATTCGTTATTAGAGGTTCAGATGGCTCAATATTCGTTATTAGAGGTTCAGATGGCTCAGTATTCGTTAGTAGAGTTTCAGATGGCTCAATGCTCGTTATTAGAGATTCAGAGGCCCAGGAGCTGGAGATCATCACCTTAGAGGCCCATAAGCTTTAGCTATATAGGTTAACATTCTCAACAGACCCAGGAACCGTCAGTTAACACCACAGAGGTCCAGGAGCTGGAGTTCAACCCAGCGACGCCACCAACAACCTCGTTGATCAGGCAACCAATAAAGATTTATCACTGTTGGCACTTACACACACACACACACACACACACACACACACACACACACACACACACACACACACACAAGCCTGGCAAACCTGAGAATAGCGTTCCGATACCTTAATAAGGAATCATTCAAGACACTGTACACTGTGTACGTCAGGCCCATACTGGAGTATGCAGCACCTGTTTGGAACCCACACCTGGTCAAGCACGTCAGGAAGTTAAAGTACAAAGGTTTGCAACACTGCCAGTTCCAGAGCTCAGGGAAATGTCCTACGATGAAAGGTTGAGGGAAATCGGACTGACGACACTGGAGGACAGGAGGGTCAGGGGAGACATGATAACGACATACAAGATACTTCGGGGAATAGATAAGGTGGACAGAGACAGGATGTTCCAGAGAGGGGACACAGGGACAAGGGGTCACAATTGGAAGTTGAAGACTCAGACGAGTCATAGGGACGTTAGGAAGTATTTCTTCAGTCATAGAGTTGTCAGGAAGTGGAATAGCCTAGCAAGTGAAGTAGTGGAGGCAGGAACCATACATAGTTTTAAGACGAGGTATGACAAAGCTCAGGGAGTAGAGAGGGAGAGGACCTAGTAGCGATCAGTGAAGAGGCGGGGCCAGGAGCTGAGTCTCGACCCCTGCAACCACAATTAGGTGAATACACACCAGTGAAGAGGCTCGGCCAGGAGCTATGAATCGACTCCCTGCAACCACAATTAGGTGAGTACACCCACCCACCTCCCTACCTTAATAGGATGCAGCAGTGTTGAAGGTTTGAAGACGATAAGACGAAGCATTCTCGGATTATTGGACAGAAACCAGAATTACTTTCAGGTGTGTGACAGTAAGCAGAGGTCGCAAGTGCTTGTCACTACTTGCAACAACTTTCATCTTAGTTAAAGTGCACTAGCCATGAAAGTTTCAACCCGATCGGATGAGGCATTCTCATAGCATAAAAGAAAACCTGAGAGGAAGGCAACCTTTTAGAGGTACTCCGGGATATACCCACTGTAGGGTGTATGCCCTTCAGGGGATATCTACTCTAGGGTATACCCACTCCAGAGTATATCCCTTTCAGGGGGATATCTACTCGAGGGTATATTCTCTTCAGGGGATACCTACTCTAGGGTATACCCACACAGTTTATACCCCCTCAGAGGATACCCAGTCAGATTATACCCCTACAAAAAATACCTACTCCAGGGCATAAAACTCCAGGGATACCTAATTAATATAATGAAATGAGGAAAGGTCGTGTTACACGAGGAACGGCAATGCCTCCGCCTGCCAGCCTGCTTGCTGACAAGCTGGCTGCCATCCTCTCTCCCTTCCCTTACTCTCACTCCTCTACATCCTCTCATTCTCCTTCCCCTTTGCTCTTCTTCTGCTTCTCCCCTCACTCCCCCTTTTTCTCCCCTCTCCACCACCATTTTCATCACCCTCACCACCAGTCACCCCACCTACAACCCCCGACACACACTCGTGGTCTCCAGTGCCATTTATTACACTGGAAAATCAGAATGACAAGGCAGTGAACTGGTCAGGTCAGGATAGGGTAGGAGGGGAGAGGAGCCTCGGGGAGTGCCAGAGCAGTATGCAGGCCGTAATGTGAGTGCCAATACTCGGCTCACATCGTCAACTTCCAGAACAAGTCGAGTGAGAAGTTGAATTCCCCGTATTAACAAAACCCCCCCCCACTATATCCAGCGAAATTAAACATAAGTAATTTATTGAAAATATGGCTTATTCTCTAAGGATTAATGTGTATTAAAGTACTAAATGTACCTTGGTAAACATTAAGGTCGATATCGTATACCAGATTCTAAGTAACTTATTGTGTAATTTGCTTTGCTGGTCGTTATGTCGTGTGCTTAATTGATACGACAAAGAAAGTGCTTCTAGAAGCTGCAGATATTGTGCTTATTCACGCAAATGTTGGGTATTTGTGTGCTTATTCACGCAAATGTTGGGTATTTGTGTGCTTATTCACGCAAATGTTGGGTATTTGTGTGCTTATTCACGCAAATGTTGGTATTTGTGTGCTTATTCACGCAAATGTTGGGTATTTGTGTGCTTATTCACGCAAATGTTGGGTATTTGTGTGCTTATACACGCAAATGTTGGGTATTTGTGTGCTTATACACGCAAATGTTGGGTATTTGTGTGCTTATACACGCAAATGTTGGGTATTTGTGTGCTTATACACGCAAATGCTGGGTATTTGTGTGTGGTTATACACGCAGATGTTGGGTATTTGTGTGTGGTTATACACGCAGATGTTGGGTATTTGTGTGCTTATTCACGCAAATGTTGGGTATTTGTGTGCTTATTCACGCAAATGTTGGGTATTTGTGTGCTTATTCACGCAAATGTTGGGTATTTGTGTGCTTATTCACGCAAATGTTGGGTATTTGTGTGCTTATTCACGCAAATGTTGGGTATTTGTGTGCTTATACACGCAAATGTTGGGTATTTTGTGTGCTTATACACGCAAATGTTGGGTATTTGTGTGCTTATACACGCAAATGTTGGGTATTTGTGTGCTTATACACGCAAATGTTGGGTATTTGTGTGCTTATACACGCAAATGTTGGGTATTTGTGTGCTTATACACGCAAATGCTGGGTATTTGTGTGTGGTTATACACGCAGATGTTGGGTATTTGTGTGTGCTTATATACGCAAATGTTGGGCATTTGTGTGTGCTTATACACGCAAATGTTGGTATTTGTGTGCTTATACACGCAAATGCTGGGTATTTGTGTGTGCTTATACACGCAAATGTTGGGTATTTGTGTGTGCTTATGCACGCAAATGCTGGGTATTTGTGTGTGCTTATACACGCAAATGCTGGGTATTTGTGTGTGCTTATACACGCAAATGTTGGGTATTTGTGTGTGCTTATACACGCAAATGTT
>NC_069403.1:40428766-40460744 GCF_026875155.1 Cherax quadricarinatus | reverse complement strand
AAGAGACCTACAAACACTTTTTCAAAAACACCAATATGCAAGCAGGACCGACGATACAAGGAATGCCTGTGTACAACATCGCAATTCACAAAACCATTTAATTAATACAAAAAACTCAAGACTTATCGCCACAGAAAGACAACACTCAATACGAAAGAATCATCGCTTATCTCTATAACCAACAATTTCAACCAGAACAACGGCTTCTATAACATAGCTGAACCACTCGCCAAGAAACTTCTTCATCGCTATCCACATAAGAACATAGAACACTGCAGAAGGTCTACTCACAACTTGTCCAATACCCCTGCCAAGCTACCCAAGACTCTATAACTCCACCCGGTAGATCATCAGATACAGCATTCTCCACCTGACCTCAACATTCTGAACATGACTATAAATACTCCCGTACCTTCCACCCCAGGTAGATCTGTGTGAGACTTGAAAAAGCCCACTGTGTGGGTGAAACGTTGTCAATAAAGGATCACATTATACTGCATATGTGTTTATATTTCCACTGTGTCGGTATTTAATACCATTTATTTCCATCTTCTGATGCACCTATAAATTCCCCTTTTCTCCCTTAATAGATGCTTTAGCCTCCTGTTAACCCATTTGGGATCGTTATTATTAGACCTAATTTCTCTCTGGGGAATGTATATACTCTGGGCACTGTGTACATTATTAAGAAAACAATCATAAAAGCAGATCCCTTCATATTCATAAGTATGATTATCGTCAATAAAATCATTAGCTAGATTAGACAGATGTTCCCTAAGTCCATTATAATCGGCAGAACGAAAATCAGGGATTTTTACTGTATTATCATTATTCTTGCATTCCCAATTAATGCTAAAAGTGATGGATTTGTGATCACTTGCGCCAAGCTCTTCAGTGATCTCCAGATTATTCACGATTGTTTCCTTATTTGACAAGACTAGGTCTAGCAAATTATTACCCCTGGTAGGCTCAGTTACGCTCTGTTTCAGAAAACAGTCCTGAACTGTTTCCATAAAGTCACTGGACTCTAGATTACCTGTCAAAGAATTCCAGTCAATTTGACTAAAGTTAAAGTCCCCTACTATGACTATGTTACTGTGTCCAGAAGCCCTAACAATTTCGTCCCAAAGAAGTCTCCCTCTATCGTGATCCAAGCCTGGAGGTCGGTATATTACACCTAGAATTAGTTTTTCTTGACCCTCCACGAACTCTACCCAAACAGACTCTGTTACTGCTCCATCTATTTTTATACATGTTTTTATGCAACAATTAATATTTTCTCGAAAATACAATGCAACTCCTCCCCCCTTCCCATTAGATCTATCCACATTGAACAACTTAAATCCCTGAATATTACACTCAGCAGTCATATCCCGACTCTTTAAATCATACCACGTTTCAGTTAATGCAATGATATCAAAGTTCCCAGCACATGCTACCAAACGTAGTTCATTAATTATATTTCTTGCACTTCGACTGTTAGCATAAAATACCATCACATGTTTTTTCTTCTGCACATTTTTCCTAGTCATCTTTGTTTTAACACAATTTCTGAAATTATCATTACCCAGAGTTACTCCATGACAGTTACTATTAAGATTCTTAATATCAGAGCATAAGTCAATATATCCATACTCATTATTTATCATTTCTAAACCCATACCTCTAACTAATCCTAGTTTAAAGTCCTAACAACCCCCTCAACTGAGTTAGCAAGAAAACCCACACCTGCCCTGGATAAGTGAACCCCATCCCTGGCATACATGTCATTTCGGCCATAGAAGTTGTCCCAGTTGTCAATGAATGGCACTGCATTATCCTTACAGTGTTTATCCAGCCAACAATTAATACCAATTGCTCTGGACAACCATTCATTACCAATACCTCTTCTCGGCAAAATCCCACATATAACAGGGCGCCCCCCCCCCTTCTTCCTAATTATGTCTATAGCTGTCCTGAACTTTCTAACTAAATCCTCACTTCTACGCTTGCCTACATCATTGCCTCCAGCACTGAGGCAAATAATAGAATTGATCCCATTACCGTTCATGATGTTGTCAAGCCGGCTAACAATGTCCTCCAACCCCGCCCCAGGAAAGCATACCCTTTGTCTCCTACTCCTGTCCTTCAAGCAGAATACCCTATCCATGTATCTAACCTGGCTATCCCCAACAACAACAATATTCTTACCTTCCTTGTTGTCGTTCGTCGTGACGATCCCAGTAGTCGACTCACATTCGTCGGGTAGCACCGAGAATGCGTTGGAGGTTTCCACAGGAGTTTCCACAGCAGTCTCTTTCTTCTTCATCGTTTCTGGCTTTCCATTCGTCTTCTTGATCGTCAACTTCGTCGTCCCCTGCTGTCCAGCCACTGACCACGATCTCTTCTTGACCTGAGGACTCGAAACAGGAGGACTACTACGAATCCTCTTGTTTTCCTCGGTCAATCGCCGTATCTCCATCTTCGCTGCCCTCAATTCTTCCTTAAGTTGCTGGTAAAGTTGCTCGGTGGAGGGCATCTTGGTTCAGTCCACGGGAGCACACAAGACACTTCTTCACAGATTTAAGTACAGGTCACCACTGAGTTAAGTACAGGTCACCACTCTAGTTAAGTACAGGTCACCACTGAGTTAAGTACAGGACACCACGACACATTCGTAAATTTAAGTTGAATACAAATATATGTAAAAAAATCGCTGATAAGAAAACAGAACTCTCGGCATATGTGTTGAGGTTGTAATAAAGTTGGTAGAATTACCGACAATATGTAAAGTAAAAGGACACAAGTGCAACTAATGTGACATTTATTGTGGCAACGTTTCGCTCTCCAGGAGCTTTATCAAGCCATTACAAACAATACATGGACACAGAGGGTATATAATGGCTCTGAGTGAGGTGCAATACTAGTGAGGTACCATTTAGATGCTCACTAGTGGTGGTAGTAGTAGTAGTAGTAGTAACAAAAATAATACAAAATAGCTTTTATATCCTTTTACTCATGTACGAATTAATTGCTCTTCCATATTGTATTATTTTTGTTACTACTACTACTACTACTACTACTACTACTACTACTACTACTACTACTACTACTACTACTACTACTACTACTACTACTACTACTACTACTACTACCTCCACTAGTGAACATCGAAATGGTACCTCACTAGTATTGCACCTCACTCAGAGCCTTTATATACCCTCTGTGTCCATGTATTGTTTGTAATGGCTTGATAAAGCTCCTGGAGAGCGAAACGTTGCCACAATAAATGTCACATTAGTTGCAATTGTGTCCTTTTACTTTACATGTGTTGAGGTTCATGAGTGTTCAGAAGCTCCTGAAATAGTGGCACGCAGGATATATGCACTGTGAGGTGTGAACATCAAAATGGTATACAATACCGACAGGTTGGTAGGTAAGACACATAGGCAACAGTTAGGCAACTTTATTCCGAAACGTTTCGCCTACACAGTAGGTTTCTTCAGTCGAATACAGAAAGTAGGCAGGAACAGTAGAGATGTGAAGACGATGTAATCAGTCCATCACCCTTGAAGTTGTAGAATTTGAGGTTGTCAGTCCCTCGGCCTGGAGAAGTTCAGTTCCATAGTCAGGAACTGACATAGTCTTCACATCTCTACTGTTCCTGCCTACTTTCTGTATTCGACTGAAGAAGCCTACTGTGTAGGCGAAATGTTTCGGAATAAAGTTGCCTAACTGTTGCCTATGTGTCTTACCTACCAACACTGTGAGGTGTATTTCTCTAAACTTATATATGCTGAGAGTTTGCTTTAATTCCTTTTATAGGGATTAAATATTATTATCTGGGAGTGATGTCTTTATGATCCTGGTGTCGTTGATAGGCCTTAATTAAACCCCGAACCCACCATTAACCAAGTATTTGACGCTGTAATTTATAATCATGGGGAGCGCTAAACCCGTAGGATTATACAGCGCATGTGGGGGGAGGGATGGAAGGTATTCAGGCTCAATTCAGGGAACCGAAGCACAGATCCAATTCCCAAGATCAAGAGCCACCCTCACCAGCATCAAGGAACCTCCCTTGAGAAGAATTGATGCTGTACCTAGACACGTGGAAAATTAGCTCTGATGTAGTGAAATATAAAATAATGCACTTTACAACAGTCTAACAGACGAACAATGTTGATAACTAACTCTAAGAATAAAAGAGGAGAAGACCTTGTAGTTGTTGTAAAATGACCTCCAGTAGACAAAGGAATGGGTAGCAGCGAGCAGCAGGACCCACAGAGTGCTAGGTTGCAGAGTTACAAGTTTAGAGCATTAAATGTTAAAAATATTGTTGACAGCTGTCAGAGCGCTTGGTAGACAGCACCTTGAATATGTTGCAGTCAGTGTTATGTGGTTTGTTGACCACCCTCATATAAGGAAGTTCTCTGTTTCTGCCTGTCTCTCTGTCTGTCTGTCTCTCTCTCTGTCTCTCTCTCTCTCTCTCTCTCTCTCTCTCTCTCTCTCTCTCTCTCTCTCTCTCTCTCTCTCTCTCTCTCTCTCTCTCTCTCTCTCTCTCTCTCTCTCTCTCTTTATCTCTCTTTCTCTCTCTCTATCGAATGTAGCTTTTGTTTCTAGTGTAAGGGGAGACTACTCATTGTGGTGGGGGATTGTTGGAAATAAATGGTATAAAATACCGACACAATGGAAATATAAACACATATGCAGTATAATGTGATCCTTTATTGACTACGTTTTGCCCACACATGGGTTTTTTCAAGTCAAAACAGATCTCCCTGGGGTAACAAACAAAACGAACGAAATTTCCCAGGTAAGATCCCAAATGGGAGGAGGGGGGAAGAGGGGAAAAAAAACCGGGGACAAAAGAATGTGCTGGAGAGGATTTTCTTAGTCGTAGAAAAGGGGCCAGGGCTTAACCCAGCAGAAAAGGGCTCGTGGGAAGAATTAAAAAGGGAAAAATTCCCGGGTTTCTTCTTTTTTTGGGACTCCCGGGGGGGTAGTTTGGGAAAGTAAGGGTTTTGCGACTTTAGAGCTAGAGAGGAGTGCAAAAACGAGTCTTTTTTTAAAACCCAAAAAAAGCAAAGGCGAACGTGGGCCCCGAGAATGGTCCCTGCCTTAAAAGGGTCCCTGTCAGCGATCCAAGGTTTTTTGGGTAAGTGGGGTTGGGAAGCAGGTTCATGAAAGGGGATAGAAAAGGTTGTTTTGGGTTTTGTGGGTTGCGAATTTTCTTCGTAAAGGGGAGAGAGGTCCATAGTCATGTCGTTTTCAAGTTTGTCTTCTTCTGCACGAGCCTTTTCCCAGTACAAAATTCAGCGCGGGGGAAGTAAAAAGGGGCAGGGAAGAGACTCGTTTTGGGGCCCGAATTTCCCCCAAATCTGACATAAAGCACCCAGCGCAGCCCCTTTCCCCCCCCCCCCCTAAAAACCCCGCTGCAGTTTAAGTAAGTTTTTTTTTGCTGCAAGAGGGGGGCTAGAGGAGAGAAAAAGTTATCAGGGGAAATATTAGGGATTTGTAGAGGGTATTTGGGTGCGTTAGAGGCATTTTTTTCAGCTTGTAGAGGCCCGCAAGGGCCTTACTACTTTTTGCTTCCCTTGAGTGAATGTGTCCGTGTAACGAAGAAGGTGGCCAAGTTTAACCCCAAAGGGACGGGACAGATTGTGTAAATAGGGAAGTAAGTGCGGGTGCCCAAGTGTTCTGGTTCGCGGGTAATGGAGGATCACGTTTCCTGTATTTAAAAAATACGAATGCGGATTTTCCCTGCTTGGGTTTTTTGACCCCTCCATTTTTTCCCAGATGGCTATCCGGTAAACCTCATTTTGTGTTTTGTGTGGGAGTGTATTAATTGGCAGGATGTAAGTTTTGAATGTCTTGAATAGGCTAGTGTGAGGGAGTTGGGGTTATGGGTGTTGGAATGTCGTTATGTAAAAAATTTAGGGGGTAGGGGAAAGGACAGACCCCGGGGAAACTCCAGTTTTTTTTAGTTTTAAGTAGTAAGAAAACCACCCTTTGGGGAATTTGATTCCCAGGTAGGGCCCCGTCTAGGAAGTTGCAGAGGATTTTAGGGGGATTGAAGGCGGGTTGAAGTTAGTGCAAGTTTTTTTACTTAAAACCCCCTCGTGCCACACAGTGTCAAAAGCTTTTTCAACGTTTTTTTTGCAACCAGGCTGTCCTGTTTCTTTTTTTGTTTTTAATTGGATGAAAGGTGAGAAGATGTTAATGGCCCCTGTGGGGAACTGTGTTTTTCTGAACCCAAAACGGGCCATCTGAAAGTAGAGAATTATTTTCCCGGGTATCTGCAAAGGCGATGATTAATGATTTTTTTAAAAGGGTTTTTTTCCCAAAATTTTTCGGGGAGGCTGTAGGGCAATAGTTTCTAGGGTCAGAGGGGGTCTTTATTGGGTTTGGGAAGGAGGATAGCAGTAGCGTTTTTGAAGAGGGAAGGGAATACCCAAAGGGGGAAAGGGAGGCATTGAGGGGGGTTTGGGGTTGGAAATAATGATAGAGTCGGGAAAGGGTTTTTTCAGGATAATATGGTTTAGGCCAGGGCCCAACCAGGGGGCCTTTGGGGGAAGGTGTCTGGGGAAAGGTTTTTTAATGTCTTTTTGGGGGTGAAAGGAGTGTCGAGTTCTTGGGAGGGGGGTAAGGTGTTAGATGAAAGGGTGGCTGTCTGGTGTTGTTTCTTTTTGGTGTGAAAGTGTTCCATTTTCTATGTTTCCGAATGTGTTGTAAGGGTTAGGGTGAGGTGGGTGAGCGTGGAAAAATTTTTTCTCCCAGATGTTTTTTGAAAGATTGGGTAGCACCTGTGGGTTTTGAGAATGTTTTGGGGGTTTTTGTGGGGGGATGTGTTTAAATTTTGTTGGTGGGAGTAGTGCCTCTGTTTTTTTTTGTTAAAGTTCCAGAAGGCTTTAGTTTTTTTAACAGCGCCTGTCCGCTTGTTGTTTAGTCGTGCCCATGATTGTTGGGGTTTTTGGTCGGCTGTGTAAAATGTTGTTTCTAAGGTAATTTAAAATCAAATTGGGAATTTGATTAAATCTATGTGTGTTGTAGGGAACCGGTTTTGTGGTAGAAGATAATTATCTTTTTTCGAGTGACGGTTTGAAGGAAACGGGGGGTGTGAGTTTTTTTTTGGGGGGTATTGCGTGTTGGCTGCTTGTGTAATGGTGCCCGGGATAAAGGATCAAGTTGGGGAACGATGTCAGGGGATAGGTTTGTTTTTTAGTCATGGTGAGGTTAAAAATTGTCATATTTTTGTTTTTTAAAAAGAAACCCCAAAATCAGCGTTCTTGTGGGAGAATGAAGGGGGGGTTTTGGAATGAGGATAGGTTGGAGGGGATGGTAATTTTTTGGGATGGGGATCAGAGCCTTTGGGCCAGGTGAGATGTAAGGGTTAAATAGAGGCTGGTTTGGGTTTGCCAGAATGATGCCCGGGTTTTCCCTTGGGCCCCTTTGGGGTTGAAAAAGGTATTGAAGTCGGGGCCCAAAGTGAATTGGGTGTTTATGGTTTGGGGAAGTTGAGTAATTGGTGACCAATTTGGGTTTTGTTACTGGGGTGATAAAGGCATGTGTTTGGCATTCTTTGTCAGCTATAGGAAATTTTGGGTGTTTTGGGTGTAGTTAAAGATAAGGAAAAAGGCCGTGTATTTGAAGTAGTTTTTGGGGCGGGGCATGGGTGGTGAAAAAGAAAAGGGGCCCAAGGGGGGTGTGTTTTCCCTAAGCAAGACAGTTTTGGGTAAAATTAAAAGGGGGGGGGAGAAATTATGTTTTATGTTGGAATTGCCCAAGGAGGGCAACCCCACGGGGGGATCTAGGGGGACTGTAGTGCAGTATAACCATAATGGCGGATCATTGAGGGGCTTTGAGGCAGGAAACTGTTTAGCAAAAAATATCGGCCTCTCGCTTAAAGGGAGCTGGGCCCAGTGGGTGTTAATTGTAAAGTAAGAACGTACTTTGGAATTAAAATCCCCTTTAAAAACGTGTTTTAAAATTGGTTTCGCTTACCCAAATTTAAAATTGTGGGGGGAGGATTTTGGTTTAAAAAGCCCGTGATTGTGGTCCCCCAATCAGGGGAATGTTTTGTTTTTTAGGTGTTTGGGAAACCCTTTTTCCTGGAGGGGGAGGAAGAGATGGATCTTTTTTTAAATGTTCTTTGGTCTGTCCGTTAGAATTTGGGGGTGGGTTTGGGTTGAGGGGTTTTTGTCTGGGGGAGGGGGGAGTTCCCCTGGATGGGGTTTTTTGGTTTTGTGGTGGAGGGGGCAAAGGGGTGGATCAGAGGAAGGGGAAAATTTTTGGGTAAGCGGAGGAAGGGGAAAAAAAAAAAAAAACTTTTGGAAGGGGATGAAGTGGGAAGGAATGGGGGGGGGGGTGGCCCGTGGGCAAAAGCAGTAGGGGTTTTGGGTGGGAGGTGTAAAAGTAGTGAAGAGAGGTAGTGGGGGGAAGGGGTGGTGGGGGGTAGGAAGTGGTGGGGTGGGAGAGGGGAAAGGGATTTAAAGGTTGTAGGGGGGCTTGGAAGAGAGGCAGGAAGGGGGGGATAATTAAAGGGGGAAAAATTGTTAGCAGACAGATTGGGTTAAGGGACAGTGGTAGTCTGATTGGTAAGTTGTAAAGATTACCATCGAAAGAGGGGGGCCGCAGTGGCAAGTTGACGTTTTTTTTTGTAGTCTAGTGGGGGTGTAAAAGGAAAGTGCTTTAGCCCCTTGTGTTTGGTTTTGATTGGGGTAGATAGAAGGGGTAGACCAAGTGCGTGGGGGGGCCCGGGCTTTGGGGGGTAGGGGGGGATGTTGGAAAAACAAAGGGGAAAACGGGGAGGGAAAAGGAAGCAGGGAAGGGTTGGGGGGGGGGGAGGTTGGTTTCCCCTCTGGGGGAGGAAGAATGTGCTTTCCCCTAGAAGGGGGGAAATTTTGCCCCCCCAAGTGGGACCCCCCGCGGGTTGGGAAACATTTAAGAGGGGGGTTGAAAGGGTATTCCAGAAGTGGCCAGTTGCTAAAAACATCTGGAGCGACTTGGGGTGATGTGCAGTGTTTTTGTCGTAAACCGAATTTGTAGCTTTTTAAGACATTGTTTTGATTGGGTGGAATTTTTGGGGGAGTGAAGAAAAGGGGGGTTTGGGGGAATGCGGATGGTTTTTGGGAAAAGTTTCCCTTGACTAAAGAGTGTAGGGCGTCAGCAGGATTGAACAGCGTTTTTTGGGAGAATGGTAAGTTTTTGGGTCTTTTAAATATCGTCCCCAGAGCTTTGTTCTTAGTTCTGATATCTTTATTAATTCTTTTTTTGTCTGTGTATAGGCTGTCAGGAGAGAGTAGTTTCGTTTTTTAGCAATGACTGGTTTTTTGGCACGGTGCTCAGGAGCCCAAAAATAAGGTAAAGCCTCCTTTTGAGAATTTTTTTGTCTGGAAATCGCTTGAGGTTACGCTTCGTAGGAAGGGTTTGTCAAAAAAGGATTTTGAAGCCTATTTTGGTTTTGGGAAAGATTTAAGTTGAGGTCCCAACCAGTGATCTGAATAAAAAATTTTGGGAAACAGAAAGGGGCATCAGGATTAAAAAATTTTAAAGGTTTAGCGAGAAGGAATTGGTTTTTGTAAAGAAAGGGGCAGGTGGGGAGGTTGGGGGGGGAGTGGGAAGGGGGGTGGGGAAAGGGGGAAGGCAACGAAGGGATCGTCTAATTACGAAAAAAAAAGTAAATTTGGGGGTGACAATCGGCCAAAAGTGGAGTACTCACTAGGCAAGTCGTGTAAGTAGACACACGTACTTGCCGGCGCAGGGCACTGAGGAGGGGAACTGAAACTTGATGGAGCACTGTATAACCGAGTGGTGGGCGAGACTTTGGCTGTATGGGGTGCATCAAAAGGCGAAGGGGAAATTTAGGCAGCAAGAGGCTTCCCCGCCCTTCCCGGGCAGGGAACCCCCCCGAAAGCACCAACCTGAGGTGGAGAAGAAACCCAAGGTCCACAAGCCCCTACCAAAAACGGGGTAAATTCGGGGAGAGGCGGATCGTTTGATGTGTTAGGGAAAACCAAACGTCCCCACTCGAGCTTAAAATCGCTTGATCGCTTTCAGGGGTTGGGAAAGGGGCGCGAGTATTTAAAAGTCCGGTTCAGAAAGCTGAGGTCAGGTGGAGAATGCGGGAAACTAAGATGTACCGAAATGGGGTTTTAGAGTCTTTAAAAACTTGGGGAGCTTGGTGAGATTTGGGTAAGTTTGTTTAGCAAAAAACCTTCTACCGTGTTCTTTCCCTTCCTGTGTTCTTATGTGGGATAGCATGAAGAAAATTTCTTTTGGGAAGTTGGGTTTAGCTATGTTTTTAGAAGGGCCCCTATTTTTTTTTGGTTGAAATTTCGGATATAGAAATAAATGATGAAATTTCCCGGATTCTTCGGGATTGAGTGTTGTCTTCTGTGGGGATAAGTCTTGAGTTTCTGTATTTTTTTCAAGTGGGTTTTTGTGAATTTCGGTGTTTTTAAAACAGGCCCTTCCTTGTGTCGTCAGACCTGCTTTCTATTGGTTTCTGAAAAACGGTTTTTTAGGTCCCTTGATGTTCGCCCACGTACGCCCTGTTTCAGTCTTAAAAAGGGCTTATGTATAAAACCCCCGCAGAGGGGGAAGCTTGTCCTGTCTATCACTGGTAATGTTCCCTTTATGGTCGTGGTTTTTGGGGGTAAAATACTTGGGAATGAGGTATTGGAAAAAAATGTTGGAAAAGGTTTGGGAATGGGGGTTGTTGGGGAAAGGGCTATGTATCTCTTCTCGGCAGTGTCTTCTCTGGGGGTTTTTGAACATGTTTTAAAGGGGGCCCCTCGTCTGCCGTCTCTGATGAAGTGCGGGATAGTGGAGTTTAGAAAAAAACTTGTTCAATTATCGTGCATTCTTCTTCAAGAAACTCATTGCTGCAATTCTGATGCACCCGGAAAGGGAAACCTATAATTACCCACATTTTTGGGTTTTGGGGTCGTGGTGGAGTAAAAGTGGAGAAAAACGTTTTTGGGTTGGGGGGTTTTCGATAGACTTTAAAACCCAAAATTCGTGGTCACTTTTCAAGCAGAAAAACAAAAAATAAGGAAATGTTTTTCCGGGCTTCTTCTTCAAGGGTGAAATGGAATTTAAGGCCCCGACCTGGTTGAGCTTGTCTTTGGGGAAACTTGAACGGGTTTAAGCGTTTTTGGGGGTTATGAGAAGAATGTCGTCAACAAAACGGGGCCCGGGGGACAGACGAAGGAAAATTTGGGGGAAAAACTTCGGCTTCTAGATTTTTTCCCTGTATAGGTTCCCAGGACCGCACTGAGTGGGGAAACCCATGGGGAGTCCCCAAAAATCTGCCCGAAAAAAAGGGGATTTTCGAAAGAGAAAAAACGTAAACCCAAAACATAATTCAAAAAAAGGTCGATGAAATCGGCTGGCTGGGAAAGGGGAAATCAAGTGAATCGTCAATTTTCCCCGCCCCAAGAATCGATGGCTTTGTATAGGTACTTTTTGGGGAAAAGGGGAAATCACGTCAAGGCTGGAAAAATTTCTTGTTCCTGATGTTTTATGTTGCGAATGCGATTTAGAAATCACCCGAGTGTTTTTTGGAAAGTTCCCGGAATGAAAATGTTTCCTTTCGAAAAAAATTTCCTTTTTTCAGCAGAAATTTTGGACTACCCCGGGTTCGCTACTCAGTGCGGGCCCGGGGGGAACCATACATGGGAAATCTAAAGCCTTTTTAATAATTTAGAAATTTCAGAGGGAAATTTGGGGCTAGCGACACAAACAATTTTTTAGAAATTTAATGGAATTAAAGATGTAGGATAAAACCCTAAAAATCCCAGATTTTGCTTAGCAGGTTACGATGGGCTTAGAGAAAATTATCACGGGTTTACTGGGTAAAAAAGAAGCTATCAATAGACAAATTTTTTGAACACAATACATGCGCCCAAAGAAGTTTATCCCTTATAAAGAAATTAGATCAAATTTAAAATTTACCCAAAAAGGATGAATAAATAGGGTTTAAAAATTTTTACAGGGGGGATAAGAAAGGAATTTTTAGGCGTATTTAAAAAAGGCGAGGGTCATCTTAAAATCGTAATTTGGGGGTTAAAAGGGGGCATTAAAAAGGGGTTTAAAAAAACTAAAAAGGGGCTAAAGAAATTAAAGTTGCTAGGGGTTCTAAAACAAAACCCCAAAAATTTTTTTTTCCCGGTATATTGAACTAAAGTCCGAATTAAAAAAAAGGGGCCCCCTTTTTAAAAAACTATGGGCATTTTTACAGACAAAGAGAATTAAAAGTGCCCGATTTTTTAAAAAATTATTTTCTCTCGGTTTTTTTTCACAGGGAAGGGCACTTTAATATTCCCGGGGGTTAAATTTTTTAGGGAAAAGAAGAAGATAAATTAAAAATAACATCACAGTTTCCCAGTGAAATGGTTGGAAGCAGATAGACCGACTGGGAAACAAAAAAAAGTCACCCGGGGCCCCGATAAAGGTTTTTTTTTAAGGGGCTAAAAAGGGAAACAAAAAGGAAGTCTGTGAACCATTAACTAATAAATTTTTAAAAAAATCCCCTTCAAACAGGGTAGTGTCTATTTTGTGGGGAAAATGGCTAATTTTAATTCCTTTTTTAAAACAGGGGGGCAAAATCGTTACCGTCAAATTACCGCCAAAGCCTGACCTCAATTGTTGGTAAATTACTAGAGTCAAAATTTTAGCTGAAATTATAAGAAAACCATCTCGTAACATGCTTGATTTAAAAAATACTCAGCTGGATTTTACAAAAAAGGGCCGGGCTTTTTCTAAATAATTTTTTTAACTTTTTTTTCAGTAAGCTTTGAGGCTTTTGATCCGAAAAAGAATTTTAATTATTTACTTAGATTTTTGGAAGGGATTTGATAGAGTTCCCCCCCAAAGACTGTTTAAGAAAAATAGCACTCCCTGGCATTGGGGAAGGGGGGCTCTCGTGGGTCGAATCATGGCTCACAGACAAAGGGAAACGAGGTGTCCCAAAAGGGGGTTTAAAACCCAAATGGGGGGGCAGTAACAAGTGGCGTTTTCCCCCAAGGGGGGGGTCAGCTTGGGCCCCTTGTTGTTTATAAAATATACAATGATCTTGATGAAGGAATTACTATGATATGAGCCCAAAATTTGCCGAGACACGAAGATAGGTAGGATAAATTTATTCAAAAGTAAATGTAGGGGGGACAAAAAAGGGGATGCTTTCCTGGGGTGGGATGGAGGGGGCATTGTTTGCCCCTTGACAACATAAAGAACGGTAATGGGATTTTAAACCTATTATTTTCCTCAGTGCTGGAGGCAATGAAGTAGGCAAGCATAGAAGTGAGGATTTAGTTAGAAAGTTCCCGGACGCTATAGACTAATTAAGGGAAAAAGGGGGGGGCCCCCGTTTTAAGTGGGATTTTTTCCAAAAAGAGGTGTTGGGAATCAATGGTTGGGCCAAGGGAATTTTGGAAATTAAATTTTTGGCTGGGAAAAAACTGTAAGGATAATGCAGTTCCATTCATTGACACCTGGGACAACTTCTATGGCCGAAATGACATGTAGCCAGGGAGGGGTTTTAAATTTTCCCGGGGAGGGGTGGGTTTTTTTGCTAACTTTAGTTGAAGGGTTGTTGGACTTTAAAATAGGATTAGTTTTTTTTGAGGTATGGGTTTAGAAATGATTAAAAAATGATATGGGGTATTTTTACTTATGCCTTTATATAAAAAATCTTAATAGTAACTTTTCAAAGGAGTAACCCGGGGAATTTATAATTTTAGAATTGTGTAAAAACAAAGAAGAATTGGTTTTAAAAATTTTCAGAAAAAAAACAATGATGGTTTTTTTATGGGTAACAGTCGAATGCAAGAAAAAAAAATTTTAAAGAACTACGTTTTTTTAGCATGTGCTGGGGAAATTTTGGGGTTTATTGCATTACTGAAAGTGGTATGATTTAAGAGCCCGGGGTATGACTGCTGGTGTAATTTTCCGGGGTTTAAGTTGTTCAGTTTTGGAAGATGGGAATGGGAAGGGGGAAGGAGTTGCATTGTTGTACGGGAAAATATTAATTGTTGCATAAAACGGTTTTAAAAAAAAGGGTGGAGCCGTAACAGAGTCTGTTTTGGGGAGTAAAAATTGTGGGGGTAAAAAAAATTTAAATTTAGGTTTTAAAATTCCCCACCTCCAGGCTTGGGGTCACGTAGAGGGAGACTTCTTTGGGACGAAATTGTTAGGGGGTTTCTGGCCCCAGTTAAAAAAAGTCATGTAGGGGGGAAATTTAACTTTAGCCCAAAATTTACTGGAATTCTTTGACAGGAATCTAAAAGTCCAAAAACTTTTTGGAAAAAAGTTTAGGACTGTTTTCTAAAAAAAAGAAAACGTAACTGGGCCCACCCCGGGGTTTAATTTAAATTTTCTAGAACCTGTTTGTTTAAATAAGGGAAAACAACGGAATAAATTTGGGATCATGAAGAGGGCTTGGCGCAAGTGATCACAAAACCCTCCTTTTAAACATTAATTGGGGGGAAAGCAAAGAATAAAAGATAAAACAGTAAAAATTTCCTGATTTTCGTTCTGCCCATTATAATGGACTTTGGGAAAATCTGTCAAACTTGATTGGGGGTTTTCTAGCTAATGATTTTTTTTGACGATAATCATACTTCGAAATTTGAAGGGGTCTGCTTTTTTTTGGGGGTTGGTTTTTTTAATAATGTAAACCCGTGCCCAGAGTATAACATTCCCCCGAGAAAAATTAGGTCTAATAAAACGATTTCCCCAAAAGGTTTAACAGGGGGCTAAAACATTATTAGGGGGGAAAAAAAGGGGAATTTATAGGGGGCCTTGAAGAGGAGAGGTTAACCTTACTGACCAAAATGTTCCCGGGTTAAAAAAGAAGTAAAAAGGCGATTAGAAAGGCCAAAAGTGACTATGGGAAAATTTGAGGGTTTCTAAGGGAAACAAAAAACTAATCCCAAAGGGGTTCTTTTAAGTGTATAGGAAAGAAAAGGGGGAAGGAAAAAAGTAGGACCCCTGAAATCCGGGGGAAAGGGGCAGCCCGGGCGGAAAAATGAACAGGAAAAAATGTTCCTTATTTAAAAACTATTTTTTGTCAGTTTTTTTCACAGGAAGATGTAAAAGAGAAATTTCCCTAATTTTAAAAATTATTTATTAAAGTAAAAGGACACAAGTGCAACTAATTGACATTTATTGTGGAAACGTTTCGCTCTCCGGAGCTTTATAAACCCATTACAAAAAATACATGGACACAAAGGGGGGTATAAAGGCCAGAGTGAGGTGTAATACTAGTGGGGGCCCTTTTTGATGTTTTACTAGTGGGGTAGTGTAGTAGTTGACAAAAGTAATACAATTGGAGAGCAATTAAAATTTGTACAAGTAAAAGGATATAAAAACATTTCTTGGGTAAAAAAAAATAGGTTGGGCAAAAATAGACTGGAATGAGGCAGCTTTTTCGTGTTCACTCTTGTCTTTGTGTAGTATAACAGGGGGAGTATGTATGGCAGGGTTTTACTGTTTTCAGGGGGATTCTTTCTAAATTCGGAGGGGTGGTGAAGCTGCCGTTGTTTTGTTTAATTTTAATTCGAATCAGCGATCAGTGCTGATTCGTAGGCACTTGCGTCTGTGAAATTAGTTTCTTTGATCCACTTATTGGGAGTCTCTGAATTTTCAATGAGATGATTGGTGGAATTTCGGTGTTGTACCACAGGCGTTGTTCAAGTTGTCGTAGCTACATGCGGAAATGTGTTCCATTGAGGGGGTGTCGAGGTTTCTGGCTGTTTCCACTACGTAAAATCTTTGTCACAGCTCCACAGGGTATAGTGTAAACTCCTGCATTGACTGGTTCGTGAGTGCTTGGACTTTTGTCCTGGTTATTATCGTCCCATTATTGAAGTGCTAGAAGCGATGGCGACTCTGGTGTTAGCTGTGAAAGTACTTTGACGACAGAGATAGAGAGAGATAGATACCTGGCTGTTGGGAAGAATTATACTTTGCTGGGAGTGGTGTTGATGCGTTCGGAGAATTTAGATCTGAAGGATGCCTCTTTTCTTGCTTCTTTGATGAAAAAAGAAGGAAAATGTAACTCAGTGAATGTTTGGTGAATGTATGTACACTACTCGTCAAGGAAAATCTGGACTACAAAATTCGGTATGCATTTAGGAAAAACCGAATGTTGACTGCCCTTTTGGTCTGGTATCTTGAATGGAATAGAAGTGTGTGAGATCACTTTGTATTGGTGGGTTTCCGATTTAAACTTGAAATCTTAGTTGTTGTTCTACTTCTGTGAATGAGGACGTCGGGAAGGTAGTTGTCATTGGACATCTTCTTCTAGTGTAAAAACATGGATCGCCGGTTCAACTGCGTTGAGCCTTGCCTGAGATAGACCTTAGCTTTCGAGTGGTGTCGTAGTGCTTACCTAACACATCGACGATCTCGCCTCTCTCGAATTCCCGTGTTGAGTAGTGCTCTTGAGTAGTGCTTGCTTGGACCTTCGTCTTCCTCTCACCATCAGGATTGGTGCGTCGGTGGTTGCCGACCGAAGGGCAGGAAGCCTCTTGCTGCCTTGAATTCTCTTCGCCTGTTGACTGCACGACATACAGCCCGTCTCGCCGCCATCAGGATATACAGTGCTTCCTCAGCTTACAGTTCACCTCCTCCTGTGTCCGCGCCAGGGCAAGTACGTGTGTCTACTTACACGTCCTTGCCTAGCTGGTACTCTCACTTTTCGGGCCCGATGTCACCTCCAATTAATCTTTTCGTAATTAGACGATGCCTTCGTGCCTTCCACCTCACACCCCCCTTCACTCTCCCCCAACCGCCCACACTGCTCTGCTTCTTCTAAATCAAAGTCTTCTCGCTAACATCAAAATTTTCAAATCTGATGCCACTATCGCTGTTCGGTAAATTTATTATATCTACTAATCACTGGCTGCACCTCAACTTAAAGTCTTCAAAACCAACTCATGGCCTTCAAAACTCCTTCTGGACAAACATTCTACGAGCGTTCACTCAAGCGATACAAGACAAAAACTTCTCAAGCAGGCTCACCATATTTGGACTCCTGAGACCGTGCCAAAAAAGGGCAACATTCATTGCTAAACGCGTAGACTACGCTCTCCTGAAGCCTATGACACAGACAAAGAAGACTTAATGTAAAGATATCAGTACTAAGACAAAGTCTTGTTGACGATATTTACAGACAGAAAACTCTACCATTCTCAAAATACGCTGTTCTACTTCCTGCTGACGCCTCTACACTCTTCAGTCAAGGAATTTTGCACAAGGAGCCATCCGCATTCCATACCAAAACACTCTCTTCACTCCGAACTTCCACCAATCAAACAATGTCGTAACATGCTACAAATTCGGCCAGACAAAACCCTCATGCACATACATCACACAAGTCTGCTCCAGGATGTTCAGCAATGGCCACTTCTGGAATACTTGCACCTCCCCCTTAAATGTTTAACTGCGGCGCGGGTCCACACTATGGCAGTTGCAAAAATTCTGCGCTTCTAGAAAGCACATTCTCTCCTCCCTCAGAGCAAGCCAACCTCCCTCCCTCCACAACCCACTTCCCTGCCCCTAACCTCCCCTTCCTTACCTCCTCCCCTTCCACACCTCCCTCCCCTACCCACAATGCCTGGGCCTTCCCACGCTCTTGGTTACCTCTTCTACTCTCACACATCAAACACAACCAACGACTCAGCACTTCCCTTCTACCACCCACACTAGAACTACAAAAAAACTTAATAAAAAAACTGTCAACTTGCACTAGATGACCCACTCTGCGATGGTAATCTCACAAGCTTACCATCAGACTACTCAACATGTCCTTAACCTAATCGTGTCTTGCTAAACAAATCTTTCACTTTAATTATCCCTCTTCCTGCTTCTCTTCCAAGCCTCCTAACAACCTCTCCTCTTCCTCTCTCCACCCCCCCCACTTCCTACTCCCACACAGCTTCCTCCTCCACTACTCTCTTCACTACTTTTACACTCCACCAACACCCCTTACTGCTACTGCTAGGACCACCCCTCCCCCACTTCTTACCACTTAATCCCTTCAAAAGCTTCCACTTCCCTCATACCTTACCAAAACTTACACTTTCCTCTGATCCACCTTCGCCTCACTCCACACAAACCAAAACCTCATCCAGGTCCAACTCCACCTCCTCCAGAACAAAATCCACTCAAACCTATAACTACCCCAAACTTTATCGGACAGACCAAAGAACATAAAAAAAGGATCCATATCTCTCCCCCTCACAGAAACGGGGTTCCGTAGCACCTACAAACACACATCCACGATGGCACCACTATCAGGGCTTTAATCCCAAAACTCATCCCCCGACATTTAACTTTGCTCCGACCGAAACCCCCATTAAATCACGTTTAAGGGATCGATTCAGTTCTTACGTTACGTTCTTACTTTACAATTAGACACCTTAACTGGCCGAGCTCCTTGAAGCAGCAGAGGCCAGATATTGTTTTGCTAACTGTACCTGCCTCAAAGCCCTCAATGTATCCGCCATTATGGTTATACTGCAAATACAGTACACATATGATCCACACGATGGGTTGCCATCCTTGTCAATTCCAAATTAAAAACATGAATTTCTCCCAATTCCCCTTTTATTCACCAACACTGTCTTGCGTGTCAGTATAAACACCACCTTGGCCCCTTTATCTTTTCACCACCTCTGCTCGCCCAAACATACTCTCAACATTAACACGACCTCTCCTTAGATCTTCAACTACACCAACCCACCAACTTACCTACATAGCTGATATGATTGCCAAACACACCGCCTTTCATCACACCAGTACAACCAAACATTGGTCACCAAGTTACTCAACTTCACAAACCTAAACACCTAATTCATCTTGGCCAGACTTTAATACCTTCTTCAACACACGGGCCAAGGCCAAACCCGAATCATTCTGGCCCCCCAAACCCGAGCAGCTCTCTATTTCAATTATATATCACCTGGCCCTATTACAGGCTCTGATCACTTCCCAGACATCTTACACATCTCCTACAACCCTTATCCTCATTCCAACCACACCTTCATTCTCCTTACAAGAACGCTGACTCGGGACATGCTTTCAAACAACACATAGACAATAATTAACTCACCTATGAGACTACAACAACAAACCTATCTCTGACATCGATACTCAACTTGATCTCATCCAGGACACCATTACACAAGCAGGCAACATCGCAATACCAAAGAAAAACTCACACCACTCGTTATTCCTTCAATACCGTCACTCAGACCAAGAAGACTAAGTATCTGCTACCACAAACCGCTTCTCTACAAACACACACAGATTTAATCAGTACGATTAGATGTCACTTACCTTAGGAAACAAACATTTTACACAGCCTAGGACCAAGACACAACAAACAATGGTCAGATAATACAACAAGCGGACAGGCAGGTGTTAAAAACACTAAAGATTCTGGAAACTTTATCAAAAAAATCAGAGGCACTACTCCCCAACAAATTCAAAAACATCACCCACCACATCACACACATTCAGACCCACAGCGATGCTACCAACATCTTCAGCACATCTGGGCCGAGAAACATTTCCACCCTCACCCCTCGCCCTAACGTTATTCCAACAATTCAGAAATAGAACACTGGAACAATGCAACCCACACAAGCAACAACACCAGACAAGCCCACATACATCTAGGACACTCTTACTCCTCCCAAGAACTCGGACACTCCATTTCACCAACACTGACATTAAAAACTCTCCTCAGACACTTCCTCCAAAGGCTCCTGGGTGCCTTTCTGGCCCCTAAACCATATTATCCTAAAACACCTTCCTGATCTCTACTCTTTACTGCCTACACAAACCTCACCTCAGCCTCCCTGCTTGGATACTTCCTTCCCTCTTAAAAGCTGCTCTGCTATCCTCCTTCCCTAAAACCAATAAAGACCACTCTGACCCTAGAAACTATCGCCCTATCAGCCCTACCTCGAACCTTTAGGAAAAACTCTTTGAAAAACTATTAAATCATCGCCTTCGCAGATACCTGGAACATAATCTTTACTTTCAGATGGCCAGTTTGGTACAGACACACAGATCCACCTCAGGATGCATTAACATCATTGTCAACTACATCCAACATAAACACAAACAAAAAAACAGGACAGCCTGGTTGCAAAAGACGTTTGGAAAAAAGCTTTTGACAATGTGTGGACGAATGGGTGACAAGTACAAACTCTGCAATAACATCAACCTGCCTTCTCAATACTCGTGAACTCCTCTGCACTTACTAGACGAGCCGTACATGAGAATCAAATTCAAAGGCTGTTATCTCTGACTACTTCACGCCTAAATACTGCCCCACTAGAGTACCCCAGGGATCTGTCCTTTCCCCTACCCTATACATTTGATACACTAACGTCATTCCTACACCTGTATACCACAACTCCCATCACACTAGCTATGCAGCCGACATTAACAACAACTTATCACTCATGCCAATATTGATACACCACACACAAAAACACAACATGAGGATTTGGACAGGATAGCCATTGGGAACAAAAAATGGAGGATCAAACCCAATGCTGCAAATCCTTCATTACGTATTTTTAACTACAGGGAAAACGTGATCCTCACCTACATGTCGAACTAAGAACAGCTGACACCGCACTGAACTTCCCTATCACTCAATCTGTCACTGTCCTTGGCGTTAATCTTGACTTACATTATTCGTGGTTACACGGACACATTCACTCAAGGCATTGCAATAGCTAGTTAAGGCCCTTGTGGGCCTCTACAAGCTGAAACATGCCTTCAACTCGCACAAACTACACCTCTACAAATCCCTAATACGTTATCTCTGATACTTACTCTCCTCTAGCCTCTCTCTTGCAGCGCAAAACAAATCTTACTTAAACTGCAGCGTGTCCAGAACATGGCGCTGCAATGGGTGTTGATGTCAGTTGGGAGGACTTCGCCACAAGCGAGTCTCTCCATGCCCAGTTAGAGACGTTCCCTGTTACGCGAATCTGTACTGGAGAGGTAAGTGACAGACAGATAGACAAAACTTGAGACACGACATTGACTAATGGACCTCTCCTTGACGAAAGACATTCGCAGAACCACAAACCAACAAAACCCTTTTCTTCTACATTGCTTGATACTGCCTCCATATCCCTACCTTACAAATAAACCTGGTCCGCTGACAGTTACCTTTAAGACAGGTACACATTCTCTGCCACCTAGCCTTAGCATTTTTGGGTTAAGACATGACTCAGTTTCTGCACTCTCATCTAGCTCTAAACGTCGCATGTCCCTTACTCCCAGCTCACCCCACCGGAGTCCCAACAGAAGAACCTGAATTTCTCTTTTCAATATCTGTCCCACGATCGCCTTTGCTGCTGCGTTAAGCCCTGGCTCTATTTCTACGACTAAGAACACTCCTCTCCAGCACTATTCTTCGTCTGTCCCGTCTTCCCCGCTCATCCCATTTGGGATCTTACCTGAACTTTCGTTCGTTCGTTCGTTCGTTCGTTCACCCCAGGTAGATCTGTTTGTGATTTGAAAAAGGCCACTGTGTGGGCGAAACGTAGTCAATAAAGGATCACATTATACTGCATATGTGTTTACATTTCCGTGGGGGATTGTTGTTGATGGTGGTGGTGGAATATGTGAATACAGTGATACGAATAAGGAGAGTAGTGATAATGATGGGGATGGAGAAAGAGGAATACATAACTTGTCCTCATAGCCACAAACAGTTACACACTGTTGTAAAAACAGTTAAATGGGTGACTGAAACGGAGCCTTGAACAGCAGAAGTATGATTTGTTTCACATGAGCCACGCGCAGTGGCTACTCGCGGCTAACTTAACCTAATATAACCCAGCTTAACCTTAGGTAACCTAACCTAATATAACCCAGCCTAACCTATCCTAACCCAGCCTAACAGAACCTGGTTATGGGTGGATGACGACTTTCCTTGTGACTGGTTCCGAGGAGTTCTACCCTTCATGTTCGGCTGGGGTCGTTTCAATGTGGAAGGAATGATACAACCGGCTTGTACTGTTAGCATGACTCTCGGGGGGCTATATAGCTATCAGACCAGTCTGAGCTGAACCTCATGAAGTATGAGTAGCGGCCACATTACTCTTGAAACCTTTTGTTCGCAATATTTACTCTATCTGCTGACTCTCTTATTTAGTTTTGCCTATGTGGAAAGCTTAACTTTTTTACTGTTTTTTTCATACTTCTCTTTGTCCCGTAAATCTTAATTTCAGTTGTTATGGTGCCCGCTAATATAAAGAAGCTCTACTATTTCAGGGCCTTTTGTTGCTTCTTTAATTTGCGTACAGGAAGAGAGCCAGCACTCTAGCACCGAAGGAACATTTGTTTCAGAGTAGGAAAGAATATTTCGGATTCATATATAACAACAAGCAGCTGCAGTAGCCAGCAGCAGCGGCAGCGGCAGCCCAGGCAGCGGCAGCGGCTAGCGGCAGCGCCCGAGTGAAGGCGTCAGCGGCAGCGGATCGCGGCAGCGCGCGGCGGACGCGGCGGCGGCCGGCCAGCAGCAGCGGCAGCGGCAGCGGCAGCAGCAGCAACAGCAGCGGCAGCGGCAGGCAGCAGCAGCAGCGGCAGCGGCAGCAGCGGCGGCGGCAGCAGCAGCAGCAGTAGTTTACCTGGAGAGAGTTCCGGGGGTCAACGCCCCCGCGGCCCGGTCTGATTTAGCCTAGCGCTGAATATTATTAACTGATTATAGAGCATAATTTCATGTTATTATAAATTCCGGTGGCACCAGGTTCTGAGTTACAGAACAGAGAAACTCCAACATGTAGTTAAGTACATGTAAATCAAGACAATAATCATACATATTATTACACATGTCGGGAGACTAATAATTGTTAAAATAAATTTTATTATTGTAATAAAAATAACGAAGAGTTTTTGTATTTTTGACCCTATGATATGCAACTAAATATAGAAATTGAGCATATATTATCAGAGTGAGACGTGACTTAATTACTACGAACTGAAATAGAATAATTATTAAATTGCAAGTGCAAGGCTACAGATGACTCTTCGAATCCTTCCATTTAGATCCCCACAAGAAGATATGGAATAGTTAACATGTTTATGAATATCTGCGTATATAAGGGTGACTCCCCTCCTCCCCCAGACACCAACAACCACTCTAGGCTACGGGAAGCACTACTTCCTTTAGCATAGGAAAGAAGAAATGAAGGTTTACCAGTACACTATTATGTACATTCACCATCTTCCATGGTTGTAATAAAGTTGGTAGAATTACCGACAATATGTAAAGTAAAAGGACACAAGTGCAACTAATGTGACATTTATTGTGGCAACGTTTCGCTCTCCTGGAGCTTTATCAAGCCATTACAAACAATATGTATGTATAATGTTCGCCAAAACCGTAGTCCTGGCACGGGTCTCAATCTTGCGATGACCCGTCTCTGGCTCCCGAGGGAGAAAGGTTTCTACAATGATGCGACATATGCTGTTCAAGCACTCTTCTGGTCAGTTCAACTGGTGCATCTCATAAGCGACAACACCGTATGTACTCCTAACTATGGACACTAGCGAGGAGGAGGATATGTCGTTATCACAGGCAACAGCTTGTCTGGTTCGTTGACTCCATGGTACACTAGTGTGGCCGCAGTCATCTCTGGTGTCTCTTCGGGAGGGAATATCACTCCTAGTTGCCTGCGGAGTGTCTCAGTAACTTCGCACTCCAGAAGATAGTGTGTTAGGGGCCGCTGGACAACGTGCTGACAGTACTGGCACATCTCCTCCTCAGCCTTGTCTACCATCCTCTTGGTTGTGGGAAAGCCCAAACGAAGCCGATGGATGGCGGTACACTGCGCTCTGGACCAGCTTCTATCATATGGAGGGGGTTCTTCCCGAGTCGCTGCTCGGTACCACTGTTGAGATGGGGTATCATCTAAGACCTCCCCCATAAGTTTCGTGGCTCTGGCAGCCACCAGTTTGGTCTGTCGTAGGCTGATTGGGACAGTAATCCCAACATGTGGATAGTCTGTTGCTGCCTTGGCTGCATCATCTGCCGCCTCATTTCCCCGGATGCCAGCATGGCTGGGGATCCAGTTCAATGTCGATCTGTTACCCTGAACTTCTAAGGCTGTCATTATGCTCAGGATCGATGTGATGAGGTGAACATTGTCCTGTGGTTGAGGATGGGAGAGGGCATTGATTGCAGAGGTGGAATCAACATGTATGACAGGTCGGAGTCGATGTCGTAGGGCATGTGACAATGCTGAATCGCCACCAGCTCAGCTTGAAGGATCGTGCAGTGGTCAGGGAGTCGCCAGCCTTGTGTGTGACCATTGTGGTACAGTCCAGCTGCTGCTCTCTTCCTGTCAGGGTCGACAGAACCATCTGTGAAATACACTGCACATGTGCCTCCCTCTGCCAGTGCCATGCTTGTCTCAGCATGATTGCTGAGGGTGTCTTGACTGCAGAGACACTTAGAGATGGGTAGCTGCATGATGAAAACATCGGCTGGATCTGGGCGCCAGGGAGGTGGTGGATGGTACCCAGCAACAGGAAGGTCACAATTCTTCTCACAGAGCAGCTGTACAGGCAGCAGCTTCCGCCCAGCAGCACAAAACGAACGAATCCAGGAGTAGTCCGTGAAGAGTGTGGGATCTTGTGACATGATTGTTAATATCCGTCTCCTTAGTGGGGTAGGTCATGGAGAAGATCATCAGGAGGAGAGTGATGGAGCACCTGGAAAGAAACAAGTGTATAATTGACAACCAGCATGGTTTCAGGGAGGGAAAATCCTGTGTCACAAACCTATTAGAGTTTTATGACAAGGTGACAGAAGTAAGACAAGAGAGAGAGGGGTGGATCGACTGCATTTTTTTGGACTGCAAGAAGGCCTTCGACACAGTTCCTCACAAGAGGTTACTGCAAAAGCAAGAGGATCAGGCACACATAACAGGAAAGGCACTGCAATGGATAAGAGAATACCTTACAGGGAGGCAACAACGAGTCATCGTACGTGATGAGGTGTC
Organism: Cherax quadricarinatus; assembly: GCF_026875155.1. NCBI lineage: Eukaryota > Metazoa > Arthropoda > Malacostraca > Decapoda > Parastacidae > Cherax > Cherax quadricarinatus. The sequence goes on along the minus strand of NC_069403.1, from coordinate 40,435,719 downwards.
AAAGTGGGCGCCTGTGACAAGCGGGGTTCCACAGGGGTCAGTCCTAGGACCTATGCTGTTCTTGGTATATGTGAATGACATAACTGAAGTGATAGACTCAGAAGTGTCCTTGTTTGCTGACGATGTGAAGTTAATGAGAAGAATCAAATCGGATGAGGATCAGGCAGGACTACAAAGAACCTGGACAGGCTACAAGCCTGGTCCAGCAACTGGCTCCTTGAGTTTAACCCCGCCAAATGCAAAGTCATGAAGATTGGGGAAGGGCAAAGAAGACCGCAGACACAATATAGTTTAAATGACCAAAGTCTGCAAACCTCACTCAAGGAAAAAGATCTGGGGGTGAGTATAACACCGAGCATATCTCCTGAGGCGCACATCAATCAGATAACTGCTGCAGCATACGGGCGCCTGGCAAACCTATGGATAGCGTTCCGATACCTCAGTAAGGAGTCGTTCAAGACTCTGTATACCATTTACGTCAGGCCCATACTGGAGTATGCAGCACCAGTTTGGAATCCACACCTAGTCAAGTTCGTCAAGAAATTAGAGAAAGTGCAAAGGTTTGCAACAAGACTAGTCCCAGAGCTACGGGGATTGTCCTACGAAGAAAGGTTGAGGGAAATCGGCCTGACGACACTGGAGGCCAGGAGGGTCAGGGGAGACATGATAACGACATATAAAATACTGTGCAGAACAGACGAGGTGGACAAAGACGGGATGTTCCAGAGATGGGACACAGACACAAGTGGTCACAATTGGAAGTTGAAGACTCAGATGAATCAAAGGGATGTTAGGAAGTATTTCTTCAGTCATAGAGTAGTCAAGCCGTGGAATAGCCTAGAAAGTGAAGTAGTGGAGGCGGGAACCATACATAGTTTTAAGGCGAGGTATGATAAAGCTCATGGAGAAGGGAGAGAGAGGACCTAGTAGCAATCAGTGAAGAGGCGGGGCCAGGAGCTATGACTCGACCCCTGCAACCACAAATAGGTGAGTACAAATAGGTGAGTACACACACACACACACACACACACACACACACACACAAGATGTTGAGAAATGGTTTCACAGCTAAGTTTAAAGTTTAAATATAAGGAAACTTAGCTTAGAAAGACAGTTCTCGTCCACACAGCTGCCCCCTGCAGACGAGGTCTTGAGTAGCTGTCTTGATCATTTTTCAACGGGCTGAAAAAAGATTATATTATGTAAATAATAAAATACCCCTAGGGTGTGTTATGTCAGCATATTTCATTCACTTATGGCTGACTTATGTACTTGTGTGGACTCAAAAGTCCGCACCTCACTGCCGACTATAGGTTGATTACAAACTCCTTGCGACTCAAGAACTGCGCAGTCCCCCATACTACAAGAAATCTATAACCCACCTTGCTCTTGTAGCATGAGCTATGGTGTTCTTCACACCTTCAACAGGTATCGGTGACTTGATAGAAGCTGAAGTGTCCTTGGATGTCCACGTCTTCCATAGTCTAGGAATACGCACACTCATACACTGTGTTCCACAAGATTTATCTTTATTGTTCACAATCTTATCACTAAAGAAGCTGATCACACTTCTCTGTAAGTGTTTATTGTGTTTTGTGAGACACTTTGTTCACACTAATGCATGGATCAGTGTTCTTTGTTGGTTATCCTGGCATCAGTGTGACTCTCAGTAGAGTCAAAAGTAATCTGAAGACGCCACAGTGTCCTACACCGTCACTGCCCTGAGTACATAAAGGAAAAGCTGACCTAGTACCTTTTGCTTCCTTGCCACTTCCTCCATGAAGCAAAGCAGAATGCTTGAATCTTGCTGTCTTAAGCATAGACAAAAGTGTCCACTATCTTTACCATGGTAATAAAGTGGGAGCAGGAATTTCCTTAATTGTCCTGCTAAGGTAAGAGATGGACTGTCTTTTATTAAAATACACTTTGCAACACTGGACTACAAGGAGCGTCGGTCGCTTGACCACGTCGCATACTGGTACTGCACCTGGGATCAATTGCTTGTTGTAGCAGTAAACAAGATGCTTGCCCTTCTGAGAGGGCTGGGCCTCTCAGGGCTGAAAGGAGCTGAAATGGGCTGAAGGGGGCTGATACCCCCCTCGTGGAGAAAATTTCTCCACACAAGAGACTCAAAGAAATGTTCACAGAGGAGACAGAAAGGGCTCCAGAAAGACGGAGAGGTGGGGCACACCACCAAGTGTTGGACACAGTACACACAACCGAGGAAGAAGTGAAGAGGCTTCTGAGTGAGCTAGATACCTCAAAGGCAATGGGGCCAGATAACATCTCTCCATGGGTCCTGAGAGAGGGAGTAGAGGCGCTATATGTACCCCTAACAACAATATTCAATACATCTATCGAAACAGGGAGATTACCTGAGGCATGGAAGACAGCAAATGTAGTCCCAATCTTTAAAAAAGGAGACAGACATGAAGAACTAAACTACAGACCAGTGTCACAGACATGTATAGTATGGAAAGTCATGGAGAAGATTGTCAGGAGGAGAAGAGTGGTGGAACATCTAGAAAGGAATGATCTCATTGTGGCATGCAAAGAGTACGTAACCTTTATTCGGCGCATGGACACACCCTCATTTACAGGCTATCTCCCCCAACCAGCGAACCAGGTTGCTAAGAGTTGATGATGGGGCCCCATCGTTCAACTAGTGACCAGGTTCTAGCCAATAAGAAGGTGGGATTGACAATCGCAGAGGTTATGTGGATACCGCTCTCCTGTCTGCCCTTGTCATTCCCATTCTAGAGCTGGTTGAAGCACGGTCTGCTATCTTGTGGCTTCTATTTCTGCCTTGCTTTCCGTGGAGTGCACTATATTTATCACTGTACATAGTGTACATATTGCTGTTATAATTGGTGAAGGATAATATAAGTCTAAACTTTTTCTACTGTGTTTATTTGCTCCCATTACACCTGGGATAACAGGCCATTTGAAATCCTAGGTTGTAATACTCATCAACAGCAGCCAACATGGTTTCAGGGACGGGAAATCCTGAGTCACAAATCTACTGGAATTCTATGACAAGGTGAAAGCAGTAAGACAAGAGAGAGAGGGGTGGGTGGATTGCATTTTCTTGGACTGCAAGAAGGCGTTTGACACAGTACCACACAAGAGATTAGTGCAAAAATTGGAGGACCAAGCAGGGATAACAGGGAAGCACTACAATGGATCAGGGAATATTTGTCAGGAAGACAGCAGCGAGTCATGGTACGTGGCGAGGTGTCAGAGTGGGCACCTGTGACCAGCGGGGTCCCACAGGGGTCAGTCCTAGGACCAGTGCTGTATCTGGTATTTCTGAACGACATGACAGAAGGAATAAACTCTGCGGTGTCCCTGTTTGCAGATGACGTAAAGTTGATGAGAAGAATTCATTCCATCGAAGACCAGGCAGAACTACAAAGGGATCTGGACAGGCTGCAGACCTGGTCCAGCAATTGGCTCCTGGAGTTCAATCCCACCAAGTGCAAAGTCATGAAGATTGGGGAAGGGCAAAGAAGACCGCAGACGGAGTACAGTCTAGGGGGCCGGAGACTACAAACCTCACTCAAGGAAAAAGATCTTGGGGTGAGTATAACACCAGGCACATCTCCTGAAGAGCACATCAACCAAATAACTGCTGCAGCATATGGGCGCCTGGCAAACCTCAGAACAGCATTCCGACATCTTAATAAGGAGTCGTTCAGGACCCTGTACACCATGTACGTTAGGCCCATATTGGAGTATGCGGCACCAGTTTGGAACCCACACCTAGCCAAGCATGTAAAGAAACTAGAGAAAGTGCAAAGGTTTGCCACAAGACTAGTCCCAGAGTTAAGAGGTATGTCCTACGAGGAGAGGTTAAGGGAAATCAACCTGACGACACAGGAGGACAGGAGAGATAGGGGGGACATGATAACGACTTACAAAATACTGAGAGGAATTGACAAGGTGGACAAAGTCAGGATGTTCCAGACACTGGACACAGCAACAAGGGGACACAGTTGGAAGTGAACACACAGATGAATCACAGGGATGCTAGGAAGTATTTATTCAGCCACAGAGTAGTCAGGAAGTGGAATAGTTTGGGAAGCGATGTAGTGGAGGCAGGATCCATACATAGCTTTAAGCAGAGGTACGATAAAGCTCATGGTTCAGGGAGAGTGACCTAGTGGTCACCAGTGAAGAGGCGGGGCCAGGAGCTTGGACTCGACCCCTGCAACCTCAACTAGGTGAGTACAGAAACAAACACACACACACACACACACACACACACACACACACACACACACACACACACACACACACACACACACACACTGCAACAATTAATACGTAAATCCAGAAAGGGCAATAAGTAGAGAGAGTAGCATAATTGGGAAAGATAAATGAGACTAAATTTGTGCCTACACGACGGATCTTTCAACCACACCACCTACCCCCCCCCAACCCTCCCTCCCTCACACACAAGCACACACACACAAGGGAAGACACTCACACAAACACACACAAACACACACACACACACACACACACACACACACACACACACACACACACACACACACACATACACACACATACACACACACACACACACACACATACATGATCACATTCACACACACACACACACACACACAAACACACACACAAACACACACACACACACACACACACACACACACACACACACACATATACACACACACACCACACACACACACCACACACACCACACAGACACACACACACCACACACACACACACACACACCACACACACCACACACACCACACACACACACACACATGCACAAATGCAGATGGATTAACGAATAAACATGAGGAATGGCAAGAAAGAATCAATGAGAAGTCCCCACACATCATAGCAGTTACAGAAACAAAACTCACGGAGACAATAACAGATGCAATCTTCCCACCAGGATACCAGATCATGAGGAAAGATAGAAGGGGCAGGGGGGGAGGTGGGGTTGCTCTGCTCGTAAAAAACAGATGGAAATTCGAGAAAATGGAAGGCATAGATGACACAGGAGAAAGAGACTACATAGCAGGTACACTTCAGTCTGGGGAACACAAAGTGGTCAATTGCAGTGATGTATAATCCACCACAGAACTGCAGGAGGCCAAGAGAGGAATATGAAGAGAGCAACAGAGCAATGGAGGACACACTTGCTGAGGTGGCAAGAAGAGCTCATTCCAGCAGAGCAAAGTTGCTGGTTATGGGGGATTTCAAAAACAGGGAGATCGACTGGGAAAACCTGGAGCCACATGGGGGTCCCGAAACATGGAGAGCCAGGATGTTGGACGTGGTGCTGGAAAACCTCATGCACCAACATGTTAAGGACACTACCAGAGTGAGAGGGGAGGATGAACCAGCAAGATTGGACCTTGTGCTCACCCTGGGGAGCTCAGACATTGAGGACATCAAGTATGAGAGTCCCCTAGGAGCTAGCGACCACGTGGTTCTGTGGTTTGAATACATAGTAGAGCTGCAAGCGGAGAGAATAACAGGAGTTGAATGGGAAAAGCCTGACTATAAAAGAGGGGACTACATAGGGTTGAAGAACTTCCTGCGGGAGGTCCAGTGGGACAGAGAACTGGCAGGAAAGCCAGTAAATGAAATGATGGAATATGTAACAACAAAATGCAAGGAGGCAGTGGAAAAGTTTATTCCCAAGGGCAACAGTAACAACGGGAAGACCAGAACGAGCCCTGGTTTACCCGACGGTGTAAGGAGGCAAAAACAAAATGCAATAGAGAATGGAAAAAGTACAGAAGGCAGAGAACACAAGAAAATAGGGAGATCAGTCGCAGAGCCAGGAATGAGTATGCACAGGTAAGGAGGGAGGCCCAGCGACAGTATGAAAATGACATAGCATCGAGAATCAAGACTGACCCGAAACTGTTGTATAGCCACATCAGGAGGAAGACAACAGTCAAAGACCAGGTGATCAGACTAAGGACAGAAGGTGGAGAACTCACAAGAAATGATCAGGAGATATGTGAGGAGCTGAACAGGAGATTTAAGGAAGTTTTTACAGTAGAGACAGGAAGGGCTGTGGGAAGACAGCACAGAAGGGAACATCAAGAGGGAATATACCAACAAGTGTTGGATGACATACGAACAACTGAGGAGGAGGTGAAAAAGCTCTTAAGTGACCTTGACACCTCAAAGGCGATGGGACCGGACAACATCTCCCCATGGGTCATTAGAGAAGGAGCAGAGATGCTGTGCGTGCCTCTAACCACAATCTTCAACACATCCCTTGAAACTGGGCAACTACCTGAGAAATGGAAGACAGCTAATGTAGTCCCCATATTTAAGAAAGGAAACAGAAACGAAGCACTAAACTACAGATGTGTCTCTGACATGTATTGTGTGCAAAGTTATGGAGAAGATTATCAGGAGGAGAGTGGTTGAACACCTGGAAAGGAACAAGATTATAAATGAAAACCAGCATGGGTTCATGGAAGGCAAATCCTGTATCACAAACCTCCTGGAGTTTTATGACAAGGTAACAGAAGTAAGACACGAGAGAGAGGGGTGGGTAGATTGCATTTTCCTAGACTGCAGGAAGGCCTTTGACACAGTTCCCCACAAGAGATTAGTGCAGAAGCTGGAGGATCAGGCGCATGTAAAAGGGAGGGCACTGCAATGAATAAGGGAATACCTGACAGGGAGGCAGCAACGAGTCATGGTACGTGAAGAGGTATCAGAGTGGGCGCCTGTTACGAGCGGGGTCCCACAGGGGTCAGTTCTAGGACCAGTGCTATTTTTGATATATGTGAGCGACATGATGGAAGGAATAGACTCTGAAGTGTCCCTGTTCGCAGATGATGTGAAGTTGATGAGAAGAATTAAATCGGACGGGGATGAGGCAGGACTGCAGAGACCTGGACAGGCTGGACATGTGGTCCAGTAACTGGCTTCTCGAATTC
>NC_069403.1:40418766-40423766 GCF_026875155.1 Cherax quadricarinatus | reverse complement strand
TAGGCTGTGTTAGTGGCAGACTGTATTAGTGGGGGACTGTGTTAGTGGTAGGCTGTGTTAGTGGCAGACTGTATTAGTGGGGGACTGTGTTAGTGGCAGAGTGTGTTAGTGGCAGACTGTGTTAGTGGCAGGCTGTGTTAGTGGCAGACTATATTAGTGGGGGACTGTGTTAGTGGCAGACTGTATTAGTGGCAGACTGTGTTAGTGGTAGGCTGTGTTAGTGGCAGACTGTATTAGTGGGGGACTGTGTTAGTGGTAGGCTGTGTTAGTGACAGACTGTATTAGTGGGGGACTGTGTTAGTGGCAGACTGTGTTAGTGGCAGACTGTGTTAGTGGGGGACTGTGTTAGTGGGAGACTGTGTTAGTTGTAGGCTTTGTTAGTGGCAGACTGTGTTAGTGGCAGATTGTGTTAGTGGGGGACTGTGTTAGTGGTAGGCTTTGTTAGTGGCAGACTGTGTTAGTGGCAGACTGTATTAGTGGGGGACTGTGTTAGTGGTAGGCTTTGTTAGTGGCAGACTGTATTAGTGGGGGACTGTGTTAGTGGTAGGCTGTGTTAGTGGCAGACTGTATTAGTGGGGGACTGTGTTAGTGGCAGAGTGTGTTAGTGGGAAACTGCGTTAGCAGGAGAATGTGTTAGTGGGAGACTGTGTTAGTGGTAGGCTTTGTTAGTGGCAGACTGTGTTAGTGGCAGACTGTATTAGTGGGGGACTGTGTTAGTGGTAGGCAGTGTTAGTGGCTGCCTGTGTTAGTGGGGGACTGTGTTAGTGGTAGGCTGTGTTAGTGGCAGACTGTATTAGTGGGGGACTGTGTTAGTGGTAGGCTGTGTTAGTGGCAGACTGTATTAGTGGGGGACTGTGTTAGTGGCAGACTGTGTTAGTGGCAAACTGTGTTAGTGGTAGACTTTGTTAGTGGCAGACTGTGTTAGTGGCAGACTGTATTAGTGGGGGACTGTGTTAGTGGTAGGCAGTGTTAGTGGCAGACTGTATTAGTGGGGGACTGTGTTAGTGGTAGGCTGTTTTAGTGGCAGACTGTATTAGTGGGGGACTGTGTTAGTGGTAGGCTGTGTTAGTGGCAGACTGTATTAGTGGGGGACTGTGTTAGTGTCAGACTGTGTTAGTGGCAAACTGTGTTAGTGGTAGGCTTTGTTAGTGGCAGACTGTATTAGTGGGGGACTGTGTTAGTGGCAGACTGTGTTAGTGGCAGACTGTATTAGTGGCAAACTGTGTTAGTGGTAGGCTGTGTTAGTGGCAGACTGTATTAGTGGGGGACTGTGTTAGTGGCAGACTGTGTTAGTGGCAGACTGTATTAATGGCAAACTGTATTAGTGGTAGGCTTTGTTAGTGGCAGACTGTGCTAGTGGCAGACTGTGTTAGTGGCAGACTGTATTAGTGGCAGACAGTGTTAATGGCAGACTGTGTTAGTGGCAGACTGTGTTAGTGGCAGACTGTGTTAGTGGCAGACTGTGTTAGTGGGGGACTGTGTTAGTGGCAGACTGTGTTAGTGGCAGACTGTGATAGTGGCAGACTGCGTTAGTGGCGGACTGTGTTAGTGGGGGACTGTGTTAGTGGGAGACTGTGTTAGGGGCAGACTGTTTTAGTGGTAGGTTGTGTTAGTGGTAGACTGTGTTAGTGGCAGACTGTGTTAGTGGGGGGCTGTGTTAGTGGGAGACTGTGTTAGTAGGAGACTGTGTTAGTTTCAGACTGTGTTAGTGGCAGATAGTGTTAGTGGGAGACTGTGTTAGAGGCAGACTGTGTTAGTGGTAGACTGTGTTAGTGGGAGACTGTGTTAGTGGTGGACTATGTTAGCAGGAGACTGTGTTAGTAGGAGACTGTGTTAGTGGCAGACTGTGTTAGTGGGAGACTGTATTAGTGGGGGACTGTGTGTGTGGGAGACTGTGTTAGAGGCAGACTGTGTTAGTGGGGGACTGTGTTAGTGGGAGACTGTGTTAGTAGGAGACTGTGTTAGTGGCAGACTGTGTTAGTGGGGGACTGTGTTAGGGGCAGACTGTGTTAGTGGTAGGCTGTGTTAGTGGTAGACTGTGTTAGTGGGAGACTGTGTTAGTGGGGGACTGTGTTAGTGGGAGACTGTGTTAGTAGGAGACTGTGTTAGTGGCAGACTGTGTTAGTGGCAGACTGTATTAGTGGGGGACTGTGTTAGTGGGAGACTGTGTTAGTGGGAGACTGTGTTAGTGGCAGACTGTGTTAATGACAGACTGTGTTAGTGACAGACTTTGTTAGTGGCAGACTGTGTTAGTGGGTGACTGTGTTAGTGGCAGACTGTGTTAGTGGGAGACTGTGTTTGTGGCAGACTGTGGTAGTGACAGACTGTGTTAGTGGCAGACTGTGTTAGTGGCAGACTGTGTTAGTGGGAGACTGTGTTAGTGGCAGACTGTGTTAGTGGGAGACTGTGTTAGTGGGAGACTGTGTTAGTGGCAGACTGTGTTAGTGGCAGGCTGTGTTAGTGGCAGATTGTGGTAGTGGCAAACTGTGTTAGTGGCAGATTGTGTTAGTGGCAGACTGTGTTAGTGACTGACTCACTTGCACAGTAGTGCGTTGAGTCTCTTGCTAAATCTTTCTCTCCCAATATTTGATTTCATTTTTAAAATTATTATTCTTACTATTCTTCTTATTATCGATATATAAATGTATATATATATACATTTGATATATAAATGTATATATATATACTTTGAGTGCTGACCTGTACTTAACTCTGTGAAGAAGTGTCTTGTTTGCTCCCGTGGACTGAACCAAGATGCCCTCCATCGAGCAACTTTACCAGCAACTTAAGGAAGAATTGAGGGCAGCGAAGATGGAGATACAGCGATTGACCGAGGAAAACAAGAGGATTCGTAGTAGTCCTCCTGTTTCGAGTCCTCAGGTCAAGAAGGGATCGTGGTCAGTGGTTGGACAGCAGGGGACGACGAAGTTGACGATCAAGAAGACGAATGGAAAGCCAGAAACGATGAAGAAGAAAGAGACTGCTGTGGAAACTCCCGTGGAAACCTCCAACGCATTCTCGGTGCTACCCGACGAATGTGAGTCTACTACTGGGATCGTCACGACGAACGACAACAAGGAAGGTAAGAATATTGTTGTTGTTGGGATAGCCAGGTTAGATACATGGATAGGGCATTCTGCTTGAAGGACAGGAGTAGGAGACAAAGGGTATGCTTTCCTGGGGCTGGGATGGAGGACATTGTTAGCCGGCTTGACAACATCATGAACGGTAATGGGATCAATCATATTATTTGCCTCAGTGCTGGAGGCAATGATGTAGGCAAGCGTAGAAGTGAAGGATTTAGTTAGAAAGTTCAGGACAGCTATAGACATGATTAGGAAGAAGGGGGGGCGCCCTGTTATATGTGGCATTTTGCCAAGAAGAGGTGTTGGTAATGAATGGTTGTCCAGAGCAATTGGTATTAATTGTTGGCTGGATAAACACTGTAAGGATAAAGCAGTACCATTCATTGACAACTGGGACAACTTCTATGGCCGAAATGACATGTATGCCAGGGATGGGGTTCACTTATCCAGGGCAGGTGTGGGTTTTCTTGCTAACTCAGTTGAGGGGTATGTTAGGACTTTAAACTAGGATTAGTTAGAGGTATGGGTTTAGAAATGATTAATAATGAATATGGATATATTGACTTATGCTCTGATATTAAGAATCTTAATAGTAACTGTCATGGAGTAACTCTGGGTAATGATAATTCAGAAATTGTGTAAAACAAAGATGAATAGGAAAAATGTGCAGAAGAAAAAACATATGATGGTATTTTATGCTAACAGTCGAAGTGCAAGAAATAAAATTAATGAACTACGTTTGGTAGCATGTGCTGGGAACTTTGATATCATTGCATTAACTGAAACGTGGTATGATTTAAAGAGTCGGGATATGACTGCTGAGTGTAATATTCAGGGATTTAAGTTATTCAATGTGGATAGATGTAATGGGAAGGGGGGAGGAGTTGCATTGTATGTTCGAGAAATATTAATTGTTGCATAAAAAAAGGTATAAAAATAGATGGAGCAGTAACAGAGTCTGTTTGGGTAGAGCTCGTGGAGGGTCAAGAAAAACTAATTCTAGGTGTAATATACCGACCTCCAGGCTTGGATCACGATAGAGGGAGACTTCTTTGGGACGAAATTGTTAGGGCTTCTGGACACAGTAACGTAAGTCATAGTAGGGGACTTTAACTTTAGCCAAATTGACTGGAATTCTTTGACAGGTAATCTAGAGTCCAGTGACTTTATGGAAACAGTTCAGGACTGTTTTCTGAAACAGAGTGTAACTGAACCTACCAGGGGTAATAATTTGCTAGACCTAGTCTTGTCAAATAAGGAAACACTCGTGAATAATCTGGAGATCACTGAAGAGCTTGGCGCAAGTGATCACAAAATCCATCACCTTTAGCATTAATTGGGAATGCAAGAATAATGATAATACAGTAAAAATCCCCCATTTTCGTTCTGCCGATTATAATGGACTTAGGGAACATCTGTCTAATCTTGATTGGGGTTATCTAGCTAATGATTTTATTGACGATAATCATACTTATGAATATGAAGGGATCTGCTTGTTATGATTGTTTTCTTAATAATGTACAGTGCCCAGAGTATATACATTCCCCAGAGAGAAATTAGGGCTAATAATAACGATCCCAAATGGGTTAACAGGAGGCTAAAGCATCTATTAGGGGAGAAAAGGGGAATTTATAGGCGCATCAGAAGAGGAGAGGTTAACCTTACTGACCAATATGTTCAGCTTAAAAGAGAAGTAAAAAAGGCGATTAGAAAGGCTAAACGTGACTATGAAATTAGAGTTGCTAATGAATCAAAGACTAATCCAAAGGGGTTCTTTCAAGTGTATAGGACGAAGGTGAAGGAAAAGTAGGACCTCTGAAATCTGGGAATGGACAGCTGACGGATAATGAACTGGAAATGTGTTCCTTATTTAATGACTATTTTTTGTCAGTTTTTACACAGGAAGATGTAAAT
>NC_069403.1:40403766-40411266 GCF_026875155.1 Cherax quadricarinatus | reverse complement strand
GGAGTAGTAGGTAAATTGGGGGTGCCAGGGGTAAATGAAAATGGGGAGCCTTTAATTGAGCTATGTGTAGGAAGAGGTTTGGTAATAAGTAATACATATTTTATGAAAAAGAGCATAAATAAATATACAAGGTATGATGTAGCATGTAATGAAAGTAGTTTGTTAGATTATGTATTGGTGGATAAAAGGTTGATGGGTAGGCTCCAGGATGTACACGTTTATCGAGATGCAACTGATATATCGGATCATTATCTAGTTGTAGCTGCAGTTAGAGTAAGAGGTAGATGGGACAAGAGGAAAATGGCAACAACAAGTAAGAGGGAGGTGAAAGTGTATAAACTAAGGGAGGAGGAAGTTCGGGTGAGATATAAGCAACAATTGGCAGAAAGGTGGGCTGGTGCAAGTATGAGTAGTGGTGGGTTGAAGAGGGTTTGAATAGTTTTAAAAATGCAGTATTAGAATGTGGGGCAGAAGTTTGTGGTTATAGGAGGGTCAGTGCAAGAGGAAAGAGGAGTGATTGGTGGAATGATGAAGTAAAGGGTGTGACAAAAGAGAAAAAGGTAGCTTATGAGATGTTTTTACGAAGCAGAAGTGTTATAAGAAGAGTAGAGTATATGGAGAGTAAAAGAAAGATGAAGAGAGTGGTGAGAGAGTGCAAAAGGAGAGCAGATGATAGAGTGAGAGAGGCACTGTCAAGAAATTTTAATGAAAATAAGAAAAAATTTTGGAGTGAGGTAAACAAGTTGAAGAATGAATGGATTTGTCAGTTAAAAACAGAGTAGGGGAGTTAGTAGATAGGGAGATGGAGGTATTGGGTAGATGGCGAGAATATTTGGAGGAACTTTTAAATGTCGATGAAGAAAGGGAGGTGGTAATTTCATGCACTGGCCAGGGAGTGTTTACATTGAAGCATATATGTGAACAGTATTTAGATAAAGGTAGAGAAGTTTTTATTGTATTTATGGATTTAGAAAAGGCATATAATAGAGTGGATAGGGGAGCAATGTGGCAGATGTTGCAAGTATATGGAATAAGTGGTAAGTTACTAAATGCTGTACAGAGCTTTTATTAGGATAGTGAAGCTCAGGTTAGGGTGTGTAGAAGAGAGGGAGACTACGTCCCAGTAAAAGTAGGTCTTAGACAGGGATGTATAATGTCACCATGGCTGTTTAATATATTTATTGATGGAGTTGTAAAAGAAGTAAATGCTGGGTGTTCGGGAGACGGGTGGGATTAAATTATGGGGACTCAAATACAAAATAGAAATTGACACAGTTACTTTTTGCTGATGATACTGTGCATATGGGCGATTCTAAAGAAAAATTGCAGAGGTTAGTGGACGAGTTTGGGATTGTGTGTAAAGGTAGAAAGTTGAAAGTGAACATAGAAAAGAGATAGGTGATGAGGGTGTCAAATGATTTAGATAAAGAAAAATTTGTTATCAAATTGGGGAGGAGGAGAATGGAAAAAGTGAATGTTTTCAGATATTTTGGAGTTGACGTGTCAACAGATGGATTTATGAAGGATGAGGTTAATCATAGAATTGATGAAGAAAAAAAGGCGAGTAGTGCGTTGAGGTATATGTGAAGACAAAAAAGTTATCTATGGAGACAAAGAAGGGAATGTCTGAAAGTATAGTACTACCAACACTCTTATATGGGTGTGAAGCTTGGGTTGTAAATGCTGCAGCGAGGACGAGGTTGAAGGCAGTGGAGATGTCCTGTTCAAGGGCAATGTGTGGTGTAAATATTATGCAGAAAATTCGGAGTGTGGAAATTAGGAGGTGTGGAGTTAATGAAAGTATTAGTCAGAGGGCTGAAGAGGGGTTGTTGAGGTGGTTTGGTAATTTAGAGAGAATGGATCAAAGAAAAATGACATGGAGAGTGTGTAAATCTGTAGGGAAAGGAAGGCGGGGTAGGGGTCATCCTCGAAAAGGTTGGAGGGAGTGGGTAAAGGAGGTTTTGTGGGCAAGGGGCTTGGACTTCCAGCAAGCGTGCATGAGCGTGTTAGATAGGAGTGAATGAAGACGAATGGCTTTTGGGACCTGACGAGCTGTTGGAGTGTGAGCAGGGTAATATTTAGTGAAGAGATTCAGGAAAACCGGTTATTTTTATATAGCCTGGCTTGAGTACCGGAAATGGGAAGTACAATGCATGCACTTTAAGGGGTTTGGGCTATAGGTAGTTTGGAAGGATATGTTGTGTACCTTAATATGTATATGCTTCTAAACTGCTGTATTCTGAGCACCTGTGCAAAAAGAGTGATTATGTATGAGTGAGGTTAAAGTGTTGAATGATGACGAAAGTATTTTCTTTTTGGGGGATTTTCTTTCTTTTTGGGTCACCCTGCCTCGGTGGGAGACGGCCGACTTGTTATATATATATATATATATATATATATAAATATATATATATATATATATATATATATATATATATATATATATATAAAGACAAGCCACGAGGGTTGGTAATATTTAGCTCAAGTACTTTTATACTTCTCAGTGAGTCATCATGAGCTGTGCAATGTTGCAAAGGCAACAACAGGAGAAGTAAGGTAATTTTTCAGAGAATGGTAGTGTGGAAGCACCGCCAGTCTCTGTCTGAGAGAGGTAAGCGGGATGTCAACCACACACTTGTCCCCCCCCCACACCCCATACGGGGTCGAGTGGAGTAGGCCTCACTATTTACAAATATCATGGGGAAAATACTAGAAGACAGTTAATAGCCAGCCCTAAGCTTCTAACTGCTGGGAACAGGTCAAATGATGTAGAAAGTTACATTATAGTTATGGATTATTACATACCATCATTTATAACCTTCTAAATAACGAAAAAGGGAGAAAAATCCCTCATTTGTCAACCTGTGTCGCAGAACTTACCAGAATTTTAGTGGGGTAAATTGTGCACAGCCTTAAACATGTTTTACAAAATGTTGTACAAAGGCGCAGGATTGCTCCTTATGCCAGGGAGTTTCGTGATGGTGCGGTTATGTTCGACCAGAATCTGCAAACTGAACATCATGGTACAGCCGTCGGGCGTGTACATTAATAGAATATATGACACCTTCTTAAGTCTGTCAAGAACGTCGATAGTTTAATGATACTTTTGCCGTCGGTATAACTCAGCTGCTGCTACATACAGGTATTGTAATGTGACAGGTGCTCTAGGTAGTGTGCTGCAATACAGGCTGCAACCTGAGCGATATAACATCTGTAGTAAGGAAGTAAGTATATGGGATCATTTAGGTATGGGGGTACATATGCGATCATCCTAGGATAGCCCAGTAGAAATGTAGATTGACCTATTGAGATACTAACCCATCTAGGTACAGTGGTACAAGATACGCATAGGTGGTTGCAACATGGTGAGTGCAACTAGTTTAGTTCTGTGACACCGGTTGACAAATGTGGAATTCTTCCCTCTATTTCATTAGAAGGTTGTAATGAAGGTATGCAATGATCCACTATTGTAATGTAACCTTTTACGTCACTTGACCTGTTCCCAGGGGTTAGGGGGTTTAGGACTGGCTATTAACTATCTACTAGTATTTTTCTCCTCATGCCATCTGCAAACTGTGAGGCCTACTGCACCTAACCTCATATGGGATGGGGTGTGTTAGGTGGGTGGGAGTTGTGTGGTTGGCATCCCGCTTGCCTCTCTCAGACAGAGACTGGCTGGTGCCTCCACACTACCATTCTCACTACCATTCTCTGAAAACAAAACTTACCCTGCTTCTCCTGTTGTTGCCTTTTCGACATTTCACAGCTTCTGATGATGCAATGAGAAGCGTGAAAGTGCTTGTGCTAAATAAAGATTTCCACCCCCATGGCTCGTCTTGCATTGTTAAGATCGCCTGTCTGCGACTGTTTTGCACGCGCGCGCACACACACACACACACACACACACACACACACACAACACACACACACACGAGATTGGAGAAAGGGACTACATAGAAGGTACAATTCAATCTGGGGAACATAAGGTAGTCATTGCAGTGATGTATAACCCACCACAGAACTGCAGGAGGCCAAGAGAGGTATATGATGAGAACAACAGAGCGATGGTGGACACACTGGCTGAGGTGGCAAGAAGAGCTCAATCGTGCAGAGCAAAGTTACTGGTTATGGGTAATTTCAACCACAGGGAGATCGATTTGGAAAACCTGGAGCCTCAATGGGGGTCCCGAAACATGGAGAGCCAAGATGATGGATGTGGTACTTGAAAACCTCATGCATCAACACATCAGGGAATCTACCAGAGAGAGAGGGGAGGATGAACTAGCAAGACTGGACCTTGTGTTCACCCTGAGTAGTTCAGACATTGATGACATCACATATGAGAGGCCCCTCGGAGCTAGTGACCACGTAGTTCTGAGTTTTGATTACAAGGTAGAGTTACATGTGGAGAGGGTAACAGAAATCGAATGGGAAAAGCAAAACTACAAAAGGGGGGACTACACGATTGTGAAGAACTTCCTGCAGGAGGTTCAGTGTGAAAGAGAAATGGTAGGAAAGTCAGGAAATAAAATGACGGAATATTAAATAACAAAATGCAAGGAGGCAGAGGAAAGGTTTGTTCCCAAGGGCAACAGAAACGATGGGAAGACCAAAGCGAATCCTTGGTTTACCCGAAGGTACAGGAGGCAAAAACTAAGTGCATTAGAGAATGGAAGAGGTACAGAAGGCAAAGGACCCAGGAAAACCAGGAGATCAGTCGAAGAGCCAGAAACGAATATGCATAGATAAGTAGGTAGGCCCATCGACAGTACGAAAATGACATAGCATCGAAACTCAAGTCTGACCCGAAACTACTCTTTAGCCACATTAGGAGAAAGACAACAGTCAAAGACCAGGTGATCAGGCTGAGGAAAGAAGGTGGGGAACTCACAAGAAACGATCAAGAGGTATGCGAGGAGCTCAACACGAGATTTAAGGAAGTATTCACAGTGGAGACAGGAAGGACTCTGGGAAGACAGCACAGAGGGGGACACCAACATGGAATACACCAACAAGTGCTGGATGACATCCAAACAACTGAGGAGGAGGTGAAGAAGCTGCTAAGTGACCTTGATACCTCAAAGGCAATGGGACCGGACAACATCTCTCCGTGGGTCCTCAGGCAGGGAGCAATATACTGTGTGAGCCATTAACCACAATCTTCAACACATCCCTTGAAAATGGGCAACTACTTGAGGTATGGAAGACTGCAAATGTAGTTCCCATTTTTAAAAAAGGAGACAGAAAAGAGGCACTAAATTACAAACCTGTGTCACTGACGTGTACAGTATTCAAAGTCATGGAGAATATTACCAGGAGGAGAGCGGTGGAGCACCTGGAACGGAACAAGATTATAATGTAAAAGGACACAAGTGCAACTAATGTGACATTTTACTGTGGCAACGTTTCGCTCTCCAGGAGCTTTGTCAAGCCGGTACAAACAGTATATGGACACAGAGGGTATATAAAGGCTCAGAGTGACTCACGAAATCGTAATGACACGATTGCAAACAAACCATACCCCGGCCGGGATTGAACCCGCGGTCAGAGAGTCTCAAAACTCCAGACCGTCGCGTTAGCCACTAGACCAGCTAGCCACAATAAGATTCGTCCAACTAGGTATATTTCTACACCATAGGAAGGTTAGCATAGGCACCACTGTGACCACAAATGCAAGTTTTTACAGACGAATCTCCAGCAAGCGTGGCCGTGACGAACTCTAGCTCAAGTCCCCTCACTGCCGTCAACATGACTCACGAAATCGTAATGACACGATTGCAAACAAACCATACCCCGGCCGGGATTTAACCCGCGGTCAGAGAGTCTCAAAACTCCAGACTCTCTGACCGTGGATTCAATCCCGGCCGTGGTATGGTTTGTTTGCAACATTTGTTAAATAATTCAGGTGCTATTTTTTTAGCTTTAGAATATTTACTTTGTTTTTATACTTAATTCTAACTATAGATTCACTACAAATCTTATGATTACAAGCATTGATCCTGATACCAACCTCTCATTTAATGACTTAAATGATTCAAACAGTTACTGTAATTACTACACAGCAGAACAATCAAAGGCACTTCTCAGAGTCAACAACAACATAACTATCTTTAACTACAATATCAGATCTTTAAGCAAGCATTACGATGACCTCATAGCATTACTAAATTCCTTGCATGCCAATATGTCCATCATTACACTAACTGAAACCTAGCTAAAGCCTGATACTACAGATGTCTATGCCATTCCTGGTTACACAGCCATACACAACTGTAGGCCAGACCAACAAGGGGGTGGCACAGCTATATACTACTCAGACCAACTAGAATGTATCACTAATACTTGCACAAGGGATGAACATGGGGAATATATAATAGCTAAATTCAAATCCAAATACCTACAAAAACCTCTCACAGTGATAAACGACTACAGAGTTCCACAATCAAACATTAGCCAATTTAGTCAAAACCTAGGAAGTATGATAACTGATGCACGCATGAACAAAGATCACTTACTACTCTCAGGTGACTTCAATATAAATCTCCTGCAAGACCAGGACCCACACATTACTGAATTCACAAACACAATGAGTAACTGCATGTTGCTACCAACAGTAACAAAACCTACAAGAGTTACGGAGACTAGTGTTTCCCTACTTGACCACATCTGGACCAACACCATATCCCCTTTAAAATCAGGCATAATTACAGATAATACCACAGACCACTACCCTACTTTCCTCATAACAACTCTTGGTAAAATACCCCAAGACACTACTAAAGTCACCTTCAGACTTCACAATGAGGCAGCCATTAATAACTTCACAACAGCAGTAACAAACGTTGACTGGCACACTGAGCTAAAAATCTATACAGATATTGACGAATGTTTTAATAATTTTCTAAAAAAGACCCAATACCTCTATAACAAGCACTGCCCTAAAAAAACTAAACAGATGACAGCTAAGAGACTGAACAGTCCCTGGCTAACACCCAGCATTCTCAAATCCATAAATACAAAACACCGATATGAAAAACTGTACAGAATGGGTCACATAACCAGAGACCAAACAAAACGTTACTCGTCAATCCTAACCAGCCTGATAAGAAGGGCAAAAAAACTATATTATGAGAACAGATTATCCAATTTACGAGGTGATATAAAAAAGACCTGGAAGACCCTATCAGAAATTCTGGGAACAAAAAAGATATCACGAAATAGCGAAATAAAATTAGCAAAATCAGATGAACCCCAACTCCCACCAACAGAAACAGCAAACAGACTCAATGATTTCTTCTCCACTATAGGACAAAACCTTGCCAATAAAATCCCAAGCTCAGATACCCCACCAAATGACTACCTCACTGGCAACTACCCGAACACACTGTTCCTAGCTCCGACTAACCCATACGAAGTCTCCCTTATTATCAACGCACTAAAAAACAAGGCAAGGGGATTTAAATACCTTACCACCCTTTATATACAAAAAAGTGTCACAAG
>NC_069403.1:40386266-40398766 GCF_026875155.1 Cherax quadricarinatus | reverse complement strand
TGGAATAGCCTAGCAAGTGAAGTAGTGGAGACAGGAACCATACATAGTTTTAAGAAGAGGTATGACAAAGCTCAGGAAGCAGAGAGAGAGAGAGGACCCAGTAGCGATCAGTGAAGAGGAGGGGCGAGGAGCTGAGTCTCGACCCCTGCAACCACAATTAGGTGAGTACAATTAGGTAAGTACACACACACACACACACACACACACACACACACACACACACACACACACACACACACACACACACACACACACATACACACACACACACACACACACACACACACACATACACACACACACACACACACACACACACACACACACACACACACACACACACACACACACACACACACACACACACACACGATGAAAGTGTGGTATCAAATAATCTCTCCGTAAAGGAATAAAATTGAAAGCTGCTTTTTACCTTACGTCTCAAAAATTTCTGTTTTATTTAGTATAATATATGACCAATACTATTGTGCCATAACTCTATTAAAAGATCTGAAAAAAAATGACACGTTTAAAAATTTTCCTACATGTCTTATTTGCAAGCACAATAATTCTCTGGCTTTTCTCAAATTTGTTTCATTTTTTGGTCACAAGGGCTCTGTTATCATATATAAAATTTGCATAATCCACGTTTTTGGCCCAACAAGCTGCACTAAGTGTTTTCTTATCTTGGCTGTATTTACCTTTCATTACTTATTTTTAACTTTCCTGGGATGTAATCTTTCTCTCGAGAAAGAGAGTAATTTATTCTTGGCCCAACACGACATTACTTTAATGGTGTTTAAGGGGTAAATTGCACCCAGCAGAGTGTGACCCACGACAAATTGCAGCCCACAACGGAGTGTGACCCGTCGGAGAGAGTGGCCCACAGCATAGTGTGACCCATATGCAACAGTTAGACAACTTTATTCCGAATGCATATGTGTCTTACCTAACAACCTGTCGGTATTGTATACCATTTTGATGTTCATAGTGTGACCCGCAAGAAATTGTGGCACAGACAAAAGAGTAGTCCAGTGGACCAGGAAAGAGTACGGCTCTCACCTTACATAAACTCAACTAACTTAATTTAATATAACCTATCGTATACAAACGTAATGTTTGATGGATGGCAATGCGATTAAATTTTTATTACCTAATCTAACTTAATCTACAACGATTGTTATGTAACTCATTCATAGTACAGAAATAGATGCAGTGCTTTGAATATGAACACCAATGTGATTTGCTCGAGGTTAAACTCTGTTCTAAAACACATCTACAACATATTCAACACACTCAACATCGCCAGTTTCATGCTGGCGATGTTGAGTGTGTTGAATATGTTGAGTGTGTTGAATATGTTGAGTGTGTTGAATATGTTGAGTGTGTTGAATATGTTGAGTGTGTTGAATATGTTGAGTGTGTTGAATATGTTGAGTGTGTTGAATATGTTGAGTGTGTTGAATATGTTGAGTGTGTTGAATATGTTGAGTGTGTTGAATATGTTGAGTGTGTTGAATATGTTGAATGTGTTGAATATGTTGAGTGTGTTGAATATGTTGAGTGTGTTGAATATGTTGAGTGTGTTGAATATGTTGAGTGTGTTGAATATGTTGAGTGTGTTGAATGTGAACTGGACCTGTCGTCTCTTTTCTTCGAATAAATCTGATTACCTCCCCATCTCCAAGCACTGTAAGACTTCTCAGGGTTTAGAGCTTAGCAATATATAATCGAAAACTGACCACGACTCACACACACACACACACACACACACACACACACACACACACACACACACACACACACACACACACACACACACACACACACACACACACACACACACACACACACACGGGAACAAGTGGTCAGGCACTTGTAAAACCTGAGTAATGGTATTAGCATCATTAGTATTAAAATGATTGGAAGTACTAGTATTATTATTAGTATTTTATTAGAATTATTGATACAAAGAAGTGAGGAGGATTATTTCTATGCATACAAGCATAAATGTGTGTGCCCACACATACACACGCACATACCCACAGGGTTTCACACCTTCCTGAAACCTGACCTGACACATCCTCCCTCCCTCTCTCTCAAACCCATACGCATATTCCCCATTCCTCTACTTTCCACTCTATCACGTTCTCTCTCTCTCTCTCTCTCTCTCTCTCTCTCTCTCTTCTCTCTCCTCTCTCTCTCTCTCTCTCTCTCTCTCTTTCTCTCCTCACTCTCTCCTCTCTCTAACCCTCTCCCATCTCTCTTTCTCTCTCTCTCTCGCTCCTCTTCTCTCTCTCTCTCTCTCTCTCTCTCTCTCTCTCTCTCTCTCTCTCTCTCTCTCTCTCTCTCTCTCTCTCTCTCTCTCTCTTTTTTTTTTTTTTTTTTTTTTTTTTTTTTTTTTTTTTTTACACAGGGTTTGACAAGGTTAAGGATCCCTAGCTTTATTGACAGCTATTTACAGGTTAAGGATTCCTAACTTTATTGGCAAGCTAAGAGCTGTTACCTACATCAGCTCATTTGAAAGCATTTTTATTGTTATGAGACATACAAGTAGGGAACAGGATGAAGTTGGAGCCATCTGTGGGCCAGCATTTTCATTTGATCAACTGACTTTATCTCGTTGACATCATTATGCTGAACGAATGTGTTCCATACTCGAGTCATCCTGGGTATGTATGATCTCAGATGGACTGATGTTCTGGAGAAGGGTACAACCAGAGTGAAGTTGCTGCTTTCTGCCCGTCTTGTGGCATAAAAGCTTGTTTCACGCTGTCCTCGAAGTGGATCCAAGTGTGGTATTTTGACAATATTGGCCTTGTACATAACAGTAAGGCCACCCACATCCCTCCTATGTTGAAGGCTCTGCTGAAATGACAGATCTATCCAGGATGGGTCCAGGCGAGAGATGAGACGTCTTGCTCTGTTCTCTACTCTGTCAAGCAGTCGCAGATGAGAGGGGGGGCAGGCAAACCAAGAAAGTGGAGCATACTCAAGGTGTGAGCGTACTTGTGCCTTCGTATCAGGATCTTGCAACCCCTACTGTCAAGCAGATGGGAGATACGGCGAAGTGCTGTAAGCTTCCTGGCTGCCTTGTTTGCAAGATTTACAACGTGGTTCTTCATGGTTAGTTTGGAGTCAAATTTCACCCCAAGGATATCAACTTCTTCTCCAGGTGCCAACATCCTCCCATTCATCCTTACTACTGCACCAGCATTACCATCATGGTTCCTAGAGACGATCATCATTTGCGTTTTCTCAGGTGCAAATGTTACTTGCCATCTATTTCCCCAAGCTGATATAGCTCTCAGCTGGTGATTGATGTAGCTTAGAGCAGCTGGCATTTCTTCTCTTGGATAAGTGAATGTCAGTGTACAGTCATCTGCATATGCATGTGATTCTCTCTCTCTCTCTCTCACTTTTGTTTTATTTTTTTTTATACAGGGTTTGACAAGGTTAGGTTAAGGATCCCTAGCTTTATTGACAAGCTATTTACAGGTTAAAGGATTCCTAACTTTATTAGCAAGCTAAGAGCTGTTACCTACATCAGCTCATTTGAAAGCATTTTTATTGTTATGAGACATACAAGTAGGGAACAGGATGAAGTTGGAGCCATCTGTGGGCCAGCATTTTCATTTGATCAACTGATTTTATCTCGTTGACATCATTATGCTGTACGAATGTGTTCCATACTCGAGTCATCCTGGGTATATATGATCTCAGATGGAGTGATGTTTTATTTATTTATATATTTATTTAGTAATTTAAGCATACATACAGAGGTACAAAAAATACAGGTAAGAGCAGCATGCCAAAGCCACTTATATGCATAGCATTACGGGCTGGCTTAAAATTAACTTAAGATTAACTAAGCAATGATGAAATCAGTGATAAAACATTATTGTAAACAGATAACTATAAAGCACAAATGAGTATTACAAAGACAGGTCATATGGTTGCATGCATTGCTGTACATTCAGTCGAATGGAGTATTCTGTTAGGTAGTGTATTTAAAAAAATAACAAAGTTAGATTGGGTCCTAGGTTTAACATTTGTGTGATATAATTGTGAGTAACATATAGGATATACAATTTATAAGGTTCAGTTATTCAGTATTTATTTGGTTTTGAGTGAGTAAGTGATCTTTGAGAAGAGACTTGAATTTATAAACAGGTAGTGTTTCTTTTATATTTACAGGTAATGAATTCCAGATTTTAGGGCCTTTTATGTGCATTGAGTTTTTGCATAGCGTGAGATGGACACGAGGAACATCAAAGAGTGATCTGTGCCTTGTGTTATGGTCATGTGTTCTGTTGAGGTTGGCAAGGAGATGTTTGAGGGGATGGTTAATATCAGAGTTAAGTGTTCTATGTATGTAATAGGTGCAGTAATAAGTATGGATGTTTTGTATGGTGAGTAGGTTGAGTGTTTTGAATATTGGTGGAGTGTGCTGCCTGTAGTGAGAATTTGTTATCATTCTAACTGCAGCCTTTTGTTGGGTAATTAGTGGTCTGAGATGGTTAATTGTTGTTGAGCCCCATGCACAAATTCCATAGGTGAGATAGGGGTACATAAGAGAGTGATAAAGGGCCAGGAGGGCTGACTGTGGAACATAGTACCGTATCTTCGATAGTATGCCTACAGTCTTGGAAATTTTCTTAGAAATTTGTTGTATTTGTGTATGAAATTTGAGTCTATTATCAAGGTGGATTCCTAAGAATTTTCCCTCTGTTAGCTTTGTGATAGGTGATCTGTTTATCGTTATGTTAAGAGGTACATCTGTAGCTCTGTTACCAAACTGAATGAAGTAGGTTTCGTCAATGTTTAGTGTAAGTTTGTTAGTCCTCATCCAGGTAGATATTTTCTGTAATTCGGTGTTTACAGTATTGGCTAGCGTGACTGGGCTCGGGTGAGAGAAGACGT
This sequence comes from Cherax quadricarinatus, assembly GCF_026875155.1. NCBI lineage: Eukaryota > Metazoa > Arthropoda > Malacostraca > Decapoda > Parastacidae > Cherax > Cherax quadricarinatus. The sequence goes on along the minus strand of NC_069403.1, from coordinate 40,393,843 downwards.
ATGTAGTGTCATCTGCAAAAAGTGTGGGTTTGAGTAATTGCGAAGCATTTGGTAGGTCATTTAAGTATAGGAGAAAGAGAAGAGGGCCAAGGACACTTCCCTGTGGGGCACCAACTGTAATTGGTTGAGCGGAAGAGCTTGCCCCATTTGCATACACATATTGGCTTCTGTTGCTGAGGTATGACTTGAGGTAGTTGAGGGAGTGCCCTCTAATACCATAGTGTGACAATTTTACGTGGAGCAAGTCATGGTCAACTGTATCAAAAGCTTTACGTAAGTCAATGAAGAAGGGTGCAGAAGGGTACAGCCAGAGTGAAGTTGCTGCTTTCTGCCCGTCTTGTGGCATAAAAGCTTGTTTCACGCTGTCCTCGAAGTGGATCCAAGTGTGGTACTTTGACAATATTGGCCTTGTACATAACAGTAAGGCCACCCACATCCCTCCTGTGTTGAAGGCTCTGCTGAAATGACAGATCTATCCAGGATGGGTCCAGTCGAGAGATGAGACGTCTTGTTCTGTTCTCTACTCTGTCAAGCAGTCGCAGATGAGAGAGGGGGCAGGCAAACCAAGAAAGTTGAGCATACTCAAGGTGTGAGCGTACTTGTGCCTCGTACAGAATCTTGCAACCCCTTCTGTCAAGCAGATGCGAGATACGGCAATGTGCTGTAAGCTTCCTGGCTGCCTTGTTTGCAAGATTTACAACATGGTTCTTCATGGTTAGTTTGGAGTCAAATTTCACCCCAAGGATATCAACTTCTTCTCCAGGTGCCAACACCCTCCCATTCATCCTTACTACTGCACCAGCTTTACCATCATGGTGCCTAGAGACCATCATCATTTGTGTTTTCTCAGGTGCAAATGTTACTTGCCATCTATTTCCCCAAGCTGATATAGCTCTTAGCTGGTGATTGATGTAGCTTAGAGCAGCTGGCATTTCTTCTCTTGGATAAGTGAATGTCTGTGTACAGTCATCTGCATATGCATGGGATTCTGGGATGAGATGAAGAAGGTCGTTGAAGTAGACATTCCATAACAATGGTCCCAGCATGCCCCAATAGGATGTCTTGCTGAGTCCGTTCCATTGAGAACTACACCTAGAGATCTACCATGAAGGTAATCACTGAGGAGACATAGTGTAGAGCCTGCAATTCCTAGTGCTTGAAGTTTTCCTAAGAGGCCCTGGTACCACACCCTGTCGAAAGCACCAGCAATGTCCAGTGCTACCACAAGTTGACTTTGGATTCATCCAGTGACTGGTGCCACTTAATGGAGAGGTTTAACAACAGATCAACAGCAGAGTAACCTTTCCTGAAGCCATATTGACGATCACAAAGTAGTGAGTTGTAGTCAAAAAACTCTGTCATTTGTCTTGAGATTATTGTCTCAAGGATCTTACCAGTGATTGACAGGAGTGACACTGGTCTGTAGTTGCTGATTTCTGCTCTGCTCTTCTTTTTGTGAACAGGGACAACATTTGCCTCTTTCCATAGAGAGAGCCATTTACACTGTACTACGCAGTGCTGAAAGATGCGAGTTAGAGGTGCTGCTAGCTGGTCTGCACATCTTCTCAGCAATCTTGGGCTCAACTTGTCTGGGCCCACAGCCTTTTCTTGGTCAAGCAATTTAAGAAGGAAATGCACCTCCTCCTACCTTATTGTCACCACTGACAGTTTTGACACAGTTCTTGCAGCTAGCCAAGGAGGGTCCCTTGCAGGATCAGGAACTTGCATTTTGGTAGCAAAGTGTTCGGCAAAGAGATCCGCCTTCTCTCTCTCTCTCTACCCTCTCCCATCTCTCTCTCTCTCTCTCTCTCTCTCTCTCTCTCTCTCTCTCTCTCTCTCTCTCTCTCTCTCTCTCTCTCTCTCTCTCTCTCTCTCTCTCTCTCTCTCTCTCTCGCTCTCTCTCTCTCTCCTATCTCTCTCCTCTTCTCCCCTCTCTCTCTCCCCTCTCTCCCCCTCTCCTCTCACTCCCCTCTTCACTCTCTCTTATTTTTTTACACAGGGTTGGAGCAAGAATTTGAATTTTGGTAGCAAAGTGTTCGGCAAAGAGGTCCGCTTTCTCTCTCTCCCTCTCTCTCTCTCTCTCTCTCTCTCTCTCTCTCTCTCTCTCTCTCCTCTCTCTCTCTCTCTCTCTCTCTCTCTCTCTCTCTCTCTCTCTCTCTCTCTCTCTCTCTCTCTTTCCTCTCCCCTGAAAAATAGGGGGACTCGAAGGACCGAGGGATCAGACGAGAATGATTCTGGTAGGCAGGAGTAGTGCAAAAGGATGGAACAAGAGTGGGAGAGAAAATTAGGCTGCAGTGGCCAGAAGGGCTCATGGAGTAGGGCAAAGCTACTGATCATGGGTGACTTCAACCACAAGGAAATCGATTGGGAGAACTTGGAGCCACATGGGGGCCAAGAAACGTGGAGGGCTAAGATGGTGGAGGAGGTACTGGAAAATTTCATGTACCAACACCTGAGGGACACTACCACAGAGAGAGGAGAGGATGAACCACCGAGACTGGACCTAGTATTCATCTTGAGTAGTCCAGATATTGAGGACATCACATATGAAAGACCCTTTGGGGCTAGCGATCATGTGGTTTTAAGCTTCGAACACACAGTAGAGTTACAAGTGGAGGGGTAAGCAGGAAGGGCTGGGTGAATGAAGCCAAACTACAAGAAAGGGGACTACGTGGGAATGAGGAACTTCCTGAACGGGGTTCAGTGGGACAGAGAACTGGCAGAGAAGTCAGTAAACGAGATGATGGAATAAGTAACAACAGTATGCAAGGAAGCTGAGGAGAGGTTTGTACGCATTGGTAACAGGAATAATGAAAAAGTCAGGATGAGCCCATGGTTCACCCAAAGGTGCAGGGAGGCAAAAACCAAGTGTGCTAAGGAATGGAAGAAGTATAGAAGGCAAAGGACCCCGGAGAATAAGGAGAGCAGTCGTAGAGCCAGAAATGAATATGCACAGGTAAGAAGGGAGGCCAAACGACAATATGAAAACAACATAGCAGGGAAAGCCAAATCTGACCCAAAACTGTTATACAGCCACATCAGGAGGAAAACAACAGTCAAGAACCAGGTAGTCAGGCTAAGGAAGGAAGGAGGAGAGACAACAAGAAACGACCACAAAGTATGTGAGGAACTCGACATGAGATTCAAAGAAGTGTTCACAGAGGAGACAGAAGGGACTACAAAAAGACCGAGAGGTGGGGTACACCACCAATTTTTAAAAAAGGAGACTGACATGAAGCACTAAACTACAGACCAGTGTCACTGACATGTGTAGTATGCAAAGTCATGGAGAAGATTATCAAGAGAAGAGTGGTGGAAGACCTAGAAAGCAAACACGGTTTCAGGGATGGGCAATCCTGTGTCACAAACCTACTGGAGTTCTATGATAGGGTGACAGCAGTAAAACAAGAGAGACAGGGGTGGGTAGATAGCATTTTCTTGGACTGTAAGAAGACGTTTGACACAGTTCCACACAAGATATTAGTGCAAAAACTGGAGGACAAGTCAGGGATAACAAGGAATCAGGGAATGCCTGTCAGGAAGACAGCAGTGAGTCATGGTACGTCGCGAGGTGTCAGAGTGGGCGCCTGTGACGAATGGGGTTCCACAGGGGTCAGTCCTAGGACCAGTGCTGTTTCTGGTATTTGTAAACGAGATGACGAAAAGAATAGACTCTGAACTGTCCCTGTATGCAGATGACATGAAGTTGATGAGAAGAATTCAATCGGACGAGAACCAGGAAGAACTACAAATGGATCTGGACAGGCTGCAGGCCTGGTCTAGAAATTGGCTCCTGGAGTTTAACTCCGCCAAGTGCAAAGTCATGAAGATTGGGGAAGGGCAAAGAAGACTGCAGATGGAGTACAATCTAGTGGGCAGAAACTACAAACCTCACTCAAGAAAAAAGATCTTTGGGTGAGTATAACACCAGGCACATCTCCTGAAGCTCACTTCAACCAAATAACTGCTGCAGCATATGGGCGTCTAGCAAACCGAAGAACAGCATTCCGACATCTTAATAAGGAATCGCTCAGGACCCAGTACACTGTAACGTTAGGCCCATATTGGAGTATGCGGCACCAGTTTGGAACCCACACCTGGGCAAGCACGTAAAGAAACTAGAGAAAGTGCAAAGGTTTGCAACAAGACTAGTCCCAGAGCTAAGGGGTATGTCCTACGAGAAGAGGGAGAGGTTAAAGGAAATCGACCTGACGACACTGGAAGATAGGAGAGATAGGGGGGGACATGATAAAGACATATAAAATACTGAGAGAAATTGAGAAGGTGGACAGAGACAGAATGTTCCAGAGATGGGACACAGCAGCAAGGGGACACAGTTGGAAGTTGAAGACTCAGATGAATCACAGAGATATTAGGAAGTATTTCTTAAGTCACAGAGTAGTCAGGAAGTGGAATAGTTTGGGAAGCGATGTAGTGGAGGCAGGATCCATTCATAGCTTTTAGAAGAGGTATGACTTATTAAGCTCATGGTGCAGGGAGAATGACCCAGTAGCAGCCAGTGAAGAGGCGGGGCCAGGAGCTGTGAATCGACCCCTGCACCCACAACTAGTTAAGTACAACTAGGTGAGTACACACACACACACACAGTTTTCATTGGAAGACAGTAAATGTTGTTCCAATTTTTAAAAAAGGAGACAGACAAGAAACACTAAACTATAGACCAGTGTCACTGACATGTATAATATGCAGAGTCATGAAGAAGATTGTCAGGAGAGGAGTGGTGGAACACCTGGAAAGAAATCAGCTATCAACTACAGCCAACACAGTTTCAGGGATGGGAAATCCTTTGTCACAAACCTACTGAGTTCTATGACAGGGTGACAGCAGTAAGACAAGAGAGAGAGGGGTGGGTAGATTGCATTTTATTGGACTGTAATACTGTAAGACTGTAAGGATCCATTCATAGCTTTAAGATGAGGTATGAGAAGTCTCATGGTGCAGGGAGAGTGACCCAGTAGCGGCCAGTGAAGAGGCGGGGCCGGGAGCTATGACTCGACCCCTGCAACCACAACTAGGTGAGTACAACTAGGTGAGTACACACACACACACACACACACACACACACACACACACTTACACAAGCAAAGACAAGAACAGAATGAGTCTTTGAGTCACCCAGAGATGCAGGGGGACCAAAGCTAAAACAGAAAGACCAAGGATGACATAGTGGAGGCAAAGAATAACAGAGAGAATGAAAGCAAGCAGACGAGCCGGAAATGAATTTGCGTTGGGAAGAAGAGAGACTGAACGGCAATTTGATAAAAACATATCAACAAAAAGCCAAACCTGAGCCAAAGTTTATATACAGTCACATCAGAATGAGGACAACTGTGAAGGACCAAGTAATAAGGTGGTAGAAAGAAGTAGTTACTAATAATGACCAGGAATTCTGAGGAGTTGAACAAAAGATTCTGGGAGGTATTCTCAGTTGAATCATGAACATTATCAGAGTCAAAGAGAGAGAATGCTTCAACGAGTACTGGACACAATGCCGACAACGGGAGGAGAGGTAATAAATATATTGAGTGAAGCAGATAACTTGAAAGCAATGAGACCAGACAAAATCTCACCATGGGTTCTGGGAGAGGAAGCGGAGGAACTTTGTGAGCCAGTAGCAGCGATTTTCAACAAGTCGACCGAAAGAAGGCAGCTTCTTGAGGTCTAGAAAACAATGAATGCAGTCCTAATATTAAAAAATGGGGTCAGACAGATGACATTCAATTAGTCCAGTGTCACTAACATGTTTAAAATGTAACGTTATAGAGAAAATTATCAGTAGTAAAACAACAGGAAAGGAATAAATTCATCAGCAACAACCAGCAAGGTTTCAGAGATGGTAAAGCCTGTATCACAAATTTGCTACTGTTCGTTGACAAGGTGTTGATAGACAGGAGAGAGAGATGGATGGGTGGACTATATATTTTTGGACTGCAAGAAGGCCTTCAATACAATACCACACAAGAGACTGACACAAAAGCTAGAGGAGCAGGCAGGAATTACAAGGAAAGCACTACATTAGATTAAGGAATACTTAACGGGAAGGGGGCAGCGCGCTAAAGTCAGTAAGGCGTCGGAATGGGTGAGTATGACGAGCTGGGTAAGTACTTGGACCAGTACTGTTTCTTGTGTATGAAAACGATATGACAGAGGAAATCGAGGTCACAGGTGTCAATCTTCGCAGATGATCTGAATATGCTGAGGAGAATATAAGAGAAAAAGACCGGAAAAAACTATGAATGGATCTGGACAAGCTATAGGATTGGTCTGACAAGTGGCTACTAGAATTTAACTCCAGCAAATGCAAAAAGGGCAAAGCCATCCGGTAACAGTGTACAAGCTCGGGGGAAAAAGGCTGCAAATCTCCCTGAAAGAGAAGGACCTTATGGTGATCAAAAATCCAAGCATTTCGCCTGAAGCGCACATCAACCGCCTTTACGACCTAATACATGGCATATGTCAGGCCCATCTTGGAGTATGCAGCGCCAGTATGGAAACCACATCTGGTTAAGAATGTAAAGAAGCAAAGAATGTAAGAATGTAAGAATGTAAAGTGCAAAGGTTTGCAACTAAATTAGATCCAGAGAAGAGGGGTATGAACTCTGAGGAGAGGTTAGAGGAGCTAAACCTGACGACACTAGGGGAAAGGACCAGAAATTACATGATCATGACGTACAAAATACTGAGAGGAATTGACGGGGTGGAGAGGGACGGTGTGTTTGAGAACCTGGTCTCGGGTAGACAAGGGCACAGCTAGAAGTAGAGAGCACAGATGAGTCACAGGGATGTTTGGCAATACCACTTTAGCCTTAGAGTGGTCAGGAGATGGAACCATCTAGACAGCAAAGTCGTAGAGGTAGAATTCATCCATAGCTTTAAGAAGTGGTAAGCAAGGGCTCATGCAGCTAAGAGAAAGTGAAACAAGTAGCGGCCAGCAGAGAGGTGGGGCCAGGAGCTGAGACTCGACCTCTGCAACCAAAATTAGATGAATACACACACACACACACACACACACACACACACACACATCCTAGCATGATAGCAACAAATGTGATGACCCGGCGTGGGAGGCAGCCGTGTTATCGAATAAAGTGCTCACTCGCCCTCACCAGCAGCTATCTATTACTCCAGCCTCACTAACGACTATCTATTACACTCCCCAAATTGGCTTCCGGAGGGTCGTTGGAGGAGCTGCTGAGACTGTTACCTTCCAGAGCAGCTTGTGGAGAATTTGACCTTCCGGCCAACGTTCTGAATTGCTTCCCAATCTCAACTCCATCAAGATAGATAGTCTTGTGAAAGTAGCATTGGATAGTGTTGGAGGAAGTAACATTGGATAGTGCTGGGGAGAGTAACAATGGGTAGTGTTGGGGGAAGTAATATTGGATAGTGTTGGGGGAAGTAATATTGGGTAGTGTTGGGGGAAGTAACATTGGACAGTGTTGGGGGAAGTAACATTGGACAGTGTTGGGGGAAGCAACATTGGACAGTGTTGGGAGAAGTAACATTGGACAGTGTTGGGGAAGTAACATTGGACAGTGTTGGGGGAAGTAACATTG
>NC_069403.1:40353766-40381266 GCF_026875155.1 Cherax quadricarinatus | reverse complement strand
AAAAAAAAAAACACGCGAGGAAATACTAACACATATTCATTTAGAAAAAGTTTCGACCCTGGAACCCGATCACTTCTAACACACAGAGGCCGAAAATAATAATATAATCAAGGCAGAAAGTACGGGGTGTGAGTGTCACAGAGTAAACTGAAAATTGCAAGTGAGGCTTTTTTGAGATGAGGTCAAGTAAACAACGATGTCATGCCATTCCTGTGTGGTGAGGCAGGTTGAGCTTCGTCTGGTTGAGTAGCATGTATGACAGTGTCGTTTTTTTTCCTCACCTTCCAGTCTTATCTTTGCCTGGCCCCACCACTGTCATTTACCCCCGATAAGAACTGAATGGTTATAGTTACGATCATAATTTTTAAAGGGGTGGAGCGGTAACCCAGCGAAAGGTCTCGGTTTGGTGACCAAAAGCTACAACGGCGGGTCATCATCTGACTAAGAATCACGTCAGGAAACTCTTGTCCTGTTTCTTGACGAACATTACCTAACCTGACTTACCCCTGACACTCAAAACTTACTACACCCTCTACAACAATCTCCTCCACTTTACCATTTAGGTCCCTAACCACAGTTACCTTCTACCTTGGTTCAAATCTACCTATACATTCGGTTGAAGCCTCTCTCTTTTTACTCTGTCTCTCTCTGTCTGTCTGTCTCTCTCTGTCTGTCTCTCTCTGTCTGCCTGTCTGTCTGTCTGTCTGTCTGTCTGTCTGTCTGTCTGTCTGTCTGTCTGTCTCTCTCTCTCTCTCTCTCTCTCTCTCTCTCTCTCTCTCTCTCTCTCCTCTCTCTCTCTCTCTCTCTATCTCTCTCTCTTACTCTTTACACATGGTTTTACAATGTTAGGTTAAGGTTCCTAACTAAGCTCATTTAAGAACATAAGAAAGAACACAGCAACAGGCCTACTGACCCATGCGGAGCAGGTCCATGTCTTCCCCCCGGATTAGCCCAATGACCACCCCCACGGATTAGCCCAATGACCCACCCAGTCTGATCACCTCCACTCAAGGAAGGAGCACGGCACCAGACCCAGCAGCACAAGCTAGTCAGGTCCAACTCACACCCACCCACACCCATTCATGTATTTATCTAACCTATTTTTAAAACTACACAACGTACTCGGGAGTTTGTTCCACTCATCCACAACTCTATTTCCAAACCAGTGCTTTCCTATATCCTTCCTGAATCTGAATTTTTCCAGCTTTAAACCATTGCTGCGAGTCCTGTCTTGGGTGGAAATTTTCAGCACGCTATTTTCATCCCCTTTATTTATTCCTGTTTTCCATTTATACACCTCGATCATATCCCCCCTAATTCTACGTCTTTCGAGAGAGTGCAGATTCAGGGCCCTCAGTCTATCCTCATAGGGAAGATTTCTGATACATGGGATCATCTTTGTCATCCTCCTCTGTACGCTTTCCAGAGCATTTATATCCATTCTGTAATACTGTGACCAGAACTGAGCAGCATAGTCTAAATGAGGCCTAACCAAGGATATATAGAGTTGAAGAACAACCTGAGGACTTCTATTATTTATACTTCTAGATATGAAGCCAAGAATTCCGTTAACTTTATTGCGAACACTAATGCAATGTTGTCTTGGTTTTAGATTACTGCTATCCAGAACTCCTAAATCCTTTTTGCATTCAGTAGTATTAAAATCTACATTATTTAGTTTATATGTGCCATGGTTATTTACCTGTCCAACATTTAGAACTTTGCATCTGTCAGTATTAAACTGCATCTGTCACTTCTCCGACCATTGCATCAGTGTATTCAAATCATCCTGGAGTGCTCTAGTGTCCTCATTAGAATGAATTAGACGGCCTATTTTGGTGTCATCAGCAAATTTGCTTATGTCACTATTTATTCCCTCATCTATGTCGTTTATGTAAATTGTGAACAACAACGGGCCCAACACTGACCCCTGAGGAACACCGCTGGTGACGTGCCCCCATTCTAATTTCTCCCCATTTATGCAAACTCTCTGCTGCCTATTTGTCAGCCATGCCTCTACCCAGGAAAAAATCACCTCCTATTCCGTGTGCCTTAAGTTTCCTCAACAGACTCTGGTGTGGAACTCTATCGAAAGCCTTACTAAAGACCATATACACAATATCATATTCATTACAATGATCTACCTCCTCAAACACCTTAGTGAAAAAAGTTAGTAAATTCTTAAGACAGGAACGCTCCTTTGTAAAACCGTGTTGAGATTCATTAATCAATCTGTGCCTATCAAGATGGCTACGAATTGCTTCGGCAGTTATTGATTCCATAAATTTTCCCACTATGGAGGTAAGGCTTATTTGTCTATAGTTCGAAGCCAAGGACCTGTCACCTGCCTTGTAAATAGGTATTATATTTGCCATTTTCCACTTATCAGGCACTATGCCAGTTTGTAGTGACATGTTAAAAAGATTAGCCAAATGTATGCTAAGTTCCTCTTTACATTCCTTTAACACCCTTGCAAACAGTTCATCAGGACCTGGGGATTTGTTAGGTTTTAGTTTCTCTATTTGTTTGAGGACCATGTCACTAGTTACCGCAATCGTGCGTAGTTTATTATCGTCCTGTTCTACATAATCTATTATTTCAGGAATATTTCTAGTATTTTCCTGAGTGAAAACTGAGAGGAAGTAGGTATTGAGAATTTCACACATATCCTAATCACTGTCTGTGATCTGACCAGAGTTACTCTTAAGTGGGCCAGTCTTGTCACTTCTGTATACCTGAAAGAACCCTTTTGGGTTAGTCTTTGAATCCCTTGCGACCTTAGCCTCATAATCCATTTTTGCTTTTCTTATTCCTTTCTTCATTTCTCTCTTTAATTGAATATATTGATTTCTTAACTGCCCATCCCCTCTTTTGATACGCCTATATATACCTCTCTTTTGACCAATGGAATGTTTTAATCTATTGTTCATCCATTTGGGATCATTTTTGTTAGATCTAATTTCCCTTCTCGGAACAAAAGTTGTCTGGGCAGCTAGAACTATGCTCTGAAAAACGTCATATTGGCACCAAGATCATCTACCTGACCCATAGTCACGACATCCCAATTTAGCCCACCCAGGTAATTTTTCAGTCCCATGAAGTCGGCCAAGCGGAAATCTGGGTTATTCCATGATATATTGAAACAAAGTGATTTGTGATCACTTTCCCAAGCTTATCATTAACCTCAAGATTATTAATTAGTGACTTTTTGTTGGCAAGGACCAAGTCAAGCAGATTGTTTCCTCTAGTTGGTTCTGTCACAACCTGTTCTAAAAAGCAATCCTGAACCATACCAAGAAAGTCAGTAGACTCAAGATTTCCTGTCATATTATTCCAATCAATTTGTCTAAAGTTAAAATCTCCCATTATCACAACATTTTCATATCTAGATGCTTTATGAATTTCGTCTCATAACAGCTTAAGGTTGGGGGCCTATAAATCACACCCAAAATTTATTCGTCACGTCCCTCGAGAAACTGTAGCCAAACAGTCTCTGTGTTCGACGTTTATAATCTTATATCATGTCTAAGACAACAATTTAAATTTTCTCTGACATACATCGCCACTTCACCACCCTTCCTGTTGACCCTATCAGTGTGGAATAGTTTATAGCCCTGTATGTTGCATTCAGAAGGCATTTTTCTATCTTTCAGGTTGAACCAGGTCTCTGTTATACCAATAATTTCTATATTACCTACATTTGCAAGTAATCTTAGCTCATCTATCTTATTTCCTAGACTTCTACTATTTGTATAGTAAACCTTAAGGGAGCTAGTCACTCGTTGCCATCTAATATCTCTCTTTGTTTGTTGATCAATTGACTTTCCATTACTAGCAACTTTATTTTGAATATTGTCTCTTAAATATATCTCTGAGGTATCCCGGTAATAACTCCTGTTTTTAACCCTATTGCTGCGGCCTGATTGTTTCCCACAAACACCCATACCTCTATAATCTATCAGTTTAAATTCCTAGACAAGTCATCAATTACCCTCTCAATTGAATTGGCTAATGCAACCACTCCATCCCCAGAGAGATGAACGCCATCCCTTGCATACATATCACGTTTGCCAAAGAATAGGTCCCAGTTATCAATGAATGGGATTGCAAGTTCCTTGCAGTACCTGTCTAGCCAGCAATTTATACCAATTGCCCTAGACATCCATTCATTGTCCACTCCCTTTCTAAGCAAGATGCTACATATGACTGGGATCCCTCCCCTAGACTACTTCTATGGCTGACCTGTACTTATCCAGCAGCTCCTGCCTCCTGCCTCCTGCCCTTCCCATTGTCATTACCCCCAGCAGTAAGACAGATAATGGGCTTGTTCCCATTACCTGCCATAATATTATCCAACCTGCTGACTATGTCAGCAACACCAGCTCCAGGAAGGCACACTCTCTGTCTAACCTTTCTGTCTCTGTTACAAAATGCACAGTCCATATATCTTACCTGAGAATCGCCTACTATTAAAATATTCTTACCTTGATTAGCAGGGGAATCAGTGGTAACTTTAATATCACTAACCACTGAAGTACATTCGTCTTGGAGTACAGAGAATCGATTTCCTACCTTCATATCTTCTCTATTAACTCTCCTAATCTTACTTCTTCCTGAACTGTGAACCACTTGCCACTTAAAGCGGCTGCCACCATCACTGCTGGTGACCATTTCCTCCTTACCAGCTAAATCCTTCTCACACTCACTCCCAAATTCATCTATGCGAAGCTTCAGCCTCCTATTTTCCTCCTGAAGAAGTAGAATCTCCTTCTTCAACACTTGAACCTGAGATTCTAAAACACTACAACAAGCCATGGTGCTTGGTAACAGCCTACGCTAACTCCCAAGAGCTTAGGTAGGTATGACCACACATGACCACTGACATCAGCGTACTGAAAGCCTTTCATTGTTATTAGACAAAAATAGCGAACAGGATAAAGTTGGAGCCATCTGTGGGCCAGCGATTTTATTTAGTCAGGACTTTATTTCGTTGATTTCATTATGCTGTACGAACATATTCCAGATTCGAGTCATCCTAGGAATAAATGATCACAGATAAAGTGTTGTTCTGGAAAAGGATACAGCCAGAGTACAGTTGTTGCTTACTTCCCGTCTTGTTGTATAAAAGTTTACCTCTTGCTCTCTGCACAGTGAAGTCAAGTGTGGTGCGATGACAATAATGGCCTTGTACAAAACAATAAGGCAGCAAACGTCCCTCTGGTGTTGAAGGTTCTGCTGAAATGACAGATCTATCCAGCCTGGATCCAGCCGAGATATGAGTCATCTTACTCTGTTTCTCTGTTCTAACAAGAAGTCGCACATGAGTCGGAGGGCAGGCAATCCATGCAAGTGGAGCATCTCAAGGTATGAGCGTACTTGTGCCGCGACCGGAATCTTGCAACCTTTACTTTGTAATTTCTCTCTCTATCTTTCTGTCTCTAAATTCTTGTCACCCAGGTGCATAAACTCCCGGTATAATGCACCTTTCACATCCAATCCTTGATTTAGTACACATAACCCTTTACTATATATGCATTTATGTTCCCTTTTTTGTTCCTACAAAGGATCATTTAATACAACTAATATATATATATATATATATATATATATATATATATATATATATATATATATATATATATATATATATATATATTGTAACCACGAACGAGTGTAATTTAATCAATAAAAACACTACGAATGACCGAGGGTTCGAACCCGTGTTGTTTTTTCCCGCCTCATGTTGAGCGAAAATCACACGACGCTCTAACCCACAGGACCACTCAATCCTACAAAGATCATGCACCCAACAGAGCTAGGTATTGTACCATGATCCGAGGACGTATGATGGTGTGGGTGCCTCAGAGCTAATTTCATTCTAATTCCAGTCTGGTGTACTAGTATTGTAACCACGAACGAGTGGTATTTAATCAATAACAACACTGCGACTAGCTGAGGGTTCGAGCTCGTGTTGTTTTGGCCAATCTCATATATAAATATAAATAAATATATATATATATATATATATATATATATATATATATATATATATATATATATATATATATATATTCTTTCTTTCAACACACCGGCCGTATCCCACCGAGGCGGGGTGGCCCAAAAGGAAAAACGAAAGTTTCTCCTTTTACATTTAGTAATATATACAGGAGAAGAGGTTACTAGCCCCTTACTCCCGGCATTTTAGTTGCCTCTTACAACACGCATGGCTTACGGAGGAAGAATTCTGTTCCACTTCCCCATGGAGATATATATATATATATATATATATATATATATATATATATATATATATATATACAAGGAATTCGCAAGAACAGGCAAATATACACAAACACTGATCTCTGGCCGAAGGAGACTCGAACCTACGAACCTTGGAACAAGGTACACAGTGCTTTACCATTCTCACCACACTGGACAATACCTTGGCGCCCAGCTCATGCTAGACGTTGATCAACGTCTAGCATGAGCTGGGCGCCAAGGTATTGTCCACTGTGGTGAGAATGGTAAACGACTGCATACCTTATTCCAAGGTTCGTAGGTTCGAGTCTCCTTCGGCCAGAGATCAGTGTTTATATATATATATATATATATATATATATATATATATATATATATATATATATATATATATATATATATATATATTATATATATATATAAGCATGTATGTCGTTTCGAATAGGTAATATTGGTCATTTAGAAAGAACTCGTTTAAAATTAAATCCTTTCTAAAATTTTCGCTTGTATGTTGAAACGTATATATTGTTCATTTATGTTAATGCAAAAATTTATAATTTTCTGCCAGAAGAAAATTAGCAAACTTACCTAACCTTATTATAGCAAGCACAATTAAATTTAGCCTAATCCACCTAAATATGTTTTAAATAAGTTTACAATAATTTTATAATGAACAAAGACAATTAAATATATTTTGTTCGTTAGGTTCAGAATGATTTTCACGAAATTATTGCAAACACAAATTATTGCTTGCCTTATTCGGCAAGAAGACCGTTGCTATTCAAGCCAAAATCACAAGTTTTACCTGTTCGGTACGGCTTATATATGTATTCATACATACATATATTCATACTCACATATTTTCAAGCAAGCATACATATTTTCATACATACACTCATACATGTATTCATACATATATTCATACATACATATATACATATATTCACACATAAATATAAACTTACACAGAGTGCAAATTTATCAACTATTTTTTCAATAAAGTGAAACATTGTTTAGCAACTAATTGAAATGACTATATACAGAAATTTTAAACCATTTACCGAGTAGTAATTACGTGTACAATAACACACACACACACACACACACACACACACACACACACACACACACACATGCACACACACACACATAGTGGGTGCAGACGTGCGTGCACAAGGCTCCGAGAACCTCAGTGTTTTTAAGGCGTGCAGTAACTGCTAGCAGCAATCAGTGGTAGTGACAACGTCAGTGAACAATCCTACGAGTAATAACTAAAGTTATTAGTTAAAAAAAAGTCGAAAGGAAGCCTGAAATCATCAATATTTCAAAGTGCCAAACCGTTGTGGGTCTACTAGGCACTGTTGCCACACAGATTCAAGCATACAAAGATCAAAGTGAGTGTGGAAGCGAGTGTTCAAGAATTACCAGCGTTTGGTTAACAAGTGAAATGTGGGGCACCATACAGTGAGAGTGAAAAAGTTAATAAACAAAAGGAGAAAGGAAAAATAAAATATACAACAAGGGAAGGTGGCAGTAGTAGGCCTGCTGAGGCAGTGACGTCACAACAAGTTGTGTGCCATTATACATATAAAGTGAAGTGTATATAATGTGAAGTGTATACTATCATAAGTGAAAAGTGAAATCGCGTGAGGAATGCGGGATGTATGAGCATATATGGTTATAAACATCATGGGTGAAGGATCTCCAAAATAGTGATTTAGGGCCTATGTACGATGACTATGTCATCAGCATCTGGCAACTTGTCACCGCACCGCTGCCAGCGCAAGTATCACTCACCTATTGTGGTTTGCATGTTGCAGGCTCTGGCTTCTGGCCTTGCATCACTGTTAGATACTTGTCACTCACTCCTGCAAGCTATTACCAGAATTAGAGTAGAAATAGCATAGATAAAGTGAAGATAGTGTTGACAAGTGTGAGGAGGACAGCAGTCTAGCGAGGGGTAACGTAGGGATAAGGTAGTATTACTACCGGTAGTTATTAGCAGTAAGAATACTTAGGAAGCTAGGAAGTCCTCTCTCAATGTGAACAAGGAATAGGATAATAACCAGCAATAATTGATACTTAAATCCAGAAAGGGCAATAAGTGGAGAGAGTAGCATTACTAGGAAAGACAGCTGGGACTAAATTTGAGCCTACACGACAGAGAGGTATAACTGATCCTTCAACCACATCACCTACCCCCCCTAACCATCCCTCCCTCACACACACACACACACACACACACACAAGGGCAGACACTCATAGAAGCTTTAGACCCTAGTAGCAATTTCCGCTTTTTATAACCCAGAATTACTGGTATGTATTAGCAGTATCTCCCCCTCACACCTCCCCAATACATACGAACACCCACATATACACACATACACACACACACACCTGCACTAGGACAATATGGTAACTAACTAACTAGGCAAATACACACACACACACACACACATGCACACACACACACACACACACACACACGCAGACATGCACACACACACACACACACACACACACACACACACACGCACACACACACACACTCGCACATACACGAATACACACACACACACACACACACCCGCAAGGCCCCTGTTATCGGTCATGGTCACTTTACTCTCGCCCTCTTTCCCCTCCCTCCCCTTCTAATCCCATACACACACACACACCTCCCCCACTTCTAAGGGTCACTCATCACTCTCCCACACATGCACACACACATACACAAGCACACATACACAAGCACATATACACTTGACACAAACACATACTCCCCTTTCCCCTAACCACCTCTCCCCCTCCCCTAACCACCTCTTCCCCTCACCCTAACCACCTACCCATCCCCCAAACCATCTAACCCCTCCCCAAAACCATCTAACCCCTTCCCCCAACTACCTCTCCCCCTCCAATAACCATCTTCCCCCTCCCCCATAACCATCCATCCCCACTCCCCCTAACCATCTATTCCCCTCCCCCAACCACCTCTCCCCCTTCCTTCTGTGGAGCAATGGAGGAATCTAGAACTTGGATGAGAACAAGGGGCCCGAAGGACGAATCTGGGAGGGAGGACTGGGAGGCAGAGCTCAAAATAAGGGAGGAAGACTGGGAGAAGGAGGCTAGATGAGCCGGCAAGGAAGATGGAGGAGAGGTTAGTAGCAGAATGCAGAAGGTGGAAGCAACATGCCACAGCAGCAGAAAACAAGATACAGGGATTAGAAGAGGAGCTGAGACATCTGAAACAGCATAGAGACAAAGATATTACAGAAGTAGCATCAGCAATGGCTACATCAGACACAGACAATGGGTCTGAAGGGAGCATGGAAACTAAACTGTATGCAGAGGTCCTGTCAAACCCACATGGGGCCAAAACAAAGACTGGGAGCACACTAGGACAGAATGAGAGGTTGGAAGACATTGAAGGAACTAGGACATGTGCAGGGACCTTACCAGACACCTGTGGGGGCCAGGAACAGGTGAGCAGGAAGGACAAACCAATGAGAATAGGGGCCATAGCTAGGGAAGGGACTGAAGGAAGGAACACTCCATGGGAAGGAACTAAAACACATCAGAGGATGCAATGGGAGTCACAGTGGGAGGTGGAAAGGGAGAGATCAGTTTTTGTCTATGGGCTAGACGAAGCTAAAGGGGAAACTTATGATGAAAGAAAGCAGGAGGAGAAAAAAGTAATTGAAGGTATCATGAAGGTGATACGCGAGGGGGACATGACCCAGGTGGCAAATTTTCAGAGAATCGGGTGGTTCACAAAGAAAAGGAATTGGCCTCTCAAAGTAATTTTCAAGGCAGAATCAACCCGAACCATGATCCTGCAGGAGAAAGCACGGATGAGAGGCAAGCAGGAGTTCATGAGTGTGTACCTCGATCGAGACAGAACACAGGAAGAAAGGAAGATGATGAAAGAGAGTTCAAAAACGAAAGGAGAAATGGGAGGAAATGAAAAAGGAGAGCAGAATAACCCAGGAACAAGTGCAAGGACAAGCACACACCCCAGAAACACCTGCAGAAGGACTCCAGCCACGACACCCCCAAGGCAACTGAACAATCCAAACCAACCATCACACACCAATCCCTCTGTTCCCACCCCCCGCACCACAGTTACAGTATTAGAACAGAATTTGAAGGTTTGGTACACAAATGCAGATGGATTAACGAATAAACATGAGGAATGGCAAGAAAGAATCAATGAGAAGTCCCCACACATCATAGCAGTTACAGAAACAAAACTCTTGAAGACAAAACAGATGCAATCTTCCCACCAGGATACCAGATCATGAGGAAAGATAGAATGGGCAGAGGGTGAGGTGGGGTTGCTCTGCTCGTAAAAAACAGATGGAAATTCGAGAAAATGGAAGGCATAGACGAGACGGGAGAAAGAGACTACATAGCAGGTACACTTCAGTCTGGGGAACACAAGGTGGTCATTGCAGTGATGTATAATCCACCACAGAACTGCAGGAGGCCAAGAGAGGAATATGAAGAGAGCAACAGAGCAATGGTGGACACATTTGCTGAGGTGGCAAGAAGAGCTCACTTCAGCAGAGCAAAGTTGCTGGTTATGGGGGATTTCAACCACAGGGAGATTGACTGGGAAAACCTGGAGTCACATGGGGTTCCCAAAACATGGAGAGCCAAGATGTTGGACGTGGTGCTGGAAAACCTCATGCACCAACATGTTAAGGACACTACCAGAGTGAGATGGGAGGATGAACAAGCAAGATTGGACCTTGTGTTCACCCTGGGCAGTTCAGACATTGAGGACATCACATCTGAGACTAGTTTTCTTGCAAACCATTGCACTTTCCCTAAATTCTTGACGTGCTTGACCAGGTGTGGTCAAGCTCATATGTGTACTCAGCTATTTGTACTCAACTATTTGTCGTTGCAGGGGTAGAGACATAGTTCCTAATCCCGTCTCTTCATTGATCGCTACTAGGTCCTCTCTCTCACTGTTCATTGAGCTTCATTAAACCTCGTCTGAAAACTATGTATGGTTCCTGCCTCCACTACGTCACTGGCCAGACTTTTCTACTTCCTGACAACTCTGTGGCTAAAGAAATACTTCTTAACATTCCATTGACTCATCTGAGTCTTCAACTTCCAAAAGTGACCCCTTGATTCTGTGTCCCATATCTGGAACATCCTATCTCTGTCCACCATGTCAATTCCTCGTAGTATTTTGTATGTCATTATCATGTTTCCCCTAACCCTCCTGTCCACCAGTGTCATCAGGCCGATTTCCCTTAGCTTTTCTTCGGAGGGCATTTCCCTTAGCTCTGAAAGTAGTCGTGTTGCAAACCTTTGCACTTGCTCTAATTTTTTGACGTGCTTGACCAGGTTTGGGTTCCAAACTGGTGCTGCGTAATCAAGTATGGGCCTGACGTACACGGTGTACAGAGTCTTGAACGATTCCTTACTGAGGTAATGGAATGCTATTCTCAGGTTTGTCAGGCGGCCATATGCTGCAGCAGTTATCTGGTTGAAGTGCGCCTCAGGAGATGTGCTCGGTATTATACTCACCTAAAGATCCTTTTCTTGATTGAGGCTTGCAGTCTTTTGCCACCTAGCTTATACTCTGCGATCTTTTCTGTCCTTCCTCGATCTTCATTACTTTACATTTAACAGGGTTAAATTCGAGGAGCCAGATGCTGGACCAGGCTTCCAGCCTGTCCAGGTCTCTTCGTAGTCCTGCTTGATCCTCATCCGATTTAATTCTCCTCTTAACCTTACATCATCTGCAAACAGGGACACTTCTGAGTCTATCTCTACCGTCATGTCATTCACATATACCAAGAATAGCACTGGACCTAAGACTGACCTCTGTGGAACCCCGCTCGTCACAGGCGCCCACTCGGACACATCCTCACATACCATGACTCGTTGTTGCCTCCCTATCAGGTATTCTCTGGTCCACTGCAGTGCCTTTCCTGTTTTGTCTGCCTGATCCTCTAGCCTTTGCACTAATCTCTTGTGAGGATTTATGTCGAAGTCCTTCTTGCAGTCCACGAAAATGCAATGTACCCACCCATCTCTCTCGTGTCGTACCTCCTTTACCTTGTCATAAACCTCCTGTAGGTTTGTGATGCAGGATTTTTCTTCCCTGAATCTGTGTTGGTTGTCCTTTATAAGCTTGTTTCGTTCTAGGTGCTCCACCACTCCCCTCCTGATAATCTTCTCCATGGTTTTGCATACTATACACGTCAGTGACACTGTGCTTCGTGTCTGTCTCCTTTCTTAAAGATGGGGACTTCATTTGCTGTCTTCCCTACCTCAAGTAGTTGTCCAGTTTCAATGGATGTGTTGAAAATTGTTGTTAGTGGCACACAAAGCGCCTCTGCTCCCTCTCTGAGAACCCACAGAGAGATATTGTCCGGTCCCATCGCCTTTGAGGTATCAAGTTCGTTCAACAGCTCCTTCACCTCCTCCTCGGTGTGTGTGTACTCACCTATTTGTACTCACCTATTTGTGGTTGCAGGGGTCGAGTCACAGCTCCTGGCCCCGCCTCTTCGCTGATTGCTCCTAGGTCCTCTCTCTCCCTACCCCATGAGCTCTATCATACCTCGCCTTAAAACTATGTATGGTTCCTGCCTCCACCACATCACTTTCTAGGCTATTCCATGGCCTGACTACTCTATGACTGAAGAAATACTTCCTAATATCCCTTTGATTCATCTGAGTCTTCAACTTCCAATTGTGACCTCTTGTGTCTGTGTCCCATCTCTGGAACATCCCGTCTTTGTCCACCTCGTCTATTCCGCGCAGTATTTTATATGTCGTTATCATGTCTCCCCTGACCCTCCTGGCCTCCAGTGTCGTCAGGCCGATTTCCCTCAACCTTTCTTCATAGGACAATCCCCGTAGCTCTGGGACTAGTCTTGTTGCAAACCTTTGCACTTTCTCTAATTTCTTGACGTGCTTGACTAGGTGTGGATTCCAAACTGGTGCTGCATACTCCAGTATGGGCCTGACGTAGATGGTATACAGAGTCTTAAACGAATCCTTACTGAGGTATCGGAATGCTATCCGTAGGTTTGCCAGGCGCCCGTATGCTGCAGCAGTTATCTGATTGATGTGCGCCTCAGGAGATGTGCTCGGTGTTATACTCACCCCAAGATCTTTTTCCTTGAGTGAGGTTTGCAGTCTTTGGCCATCTAAACTATATTGTGTCTGCGGTCTTCTTTGCCCTTCCCCAATCTTCATGACTTTGCATTTGGCAGGGTTAAATTCAAGGAGCCAGTTGCTGGACCAGGCTTGTAGCCAGTCCAGGTCTCTTTGTAGTCCTGCCTGATCCTCGTCCGATTCGATTCTTCTCATTAACTTCACATCATCTGCAAACAAGGACACTTCTGAGTCTATCCCTTCCGTTATGTCGTTCACGTATACCAAGAACAGCACAGGTCCTAGGACTGACCCCTGTGGAACCCCGCTTGTCACAGGCGCCCACTCTGACACCTCGTCGCGTACCATGACTCGTTGTTGCCTCCCTGTCAGGTATTCTCTGATCCATTGCAGTGCCTTTCCTGTTATGTGTGCCTGGTCCTCTAGCTTTTGCAGTAACCTCTTGTGAGGAACTGTGTCGAAGGCCTTCTTGCAGTCCAAAAATACGCAGTCGATCCACCCCTCTCTCTCTTGTCTTACTTCTGTCACCTTGTCATAAAACTCTAGTAGGTTTGTGACACAGGATTTTCCTTCCCTGAAACCGTGCTGGTTGTCAATTATACACTTGTTTCTTTCCAGGTGCCCCACCACTCTCCTCCTGATGATCTTCTCCATGATCTTGCATACTATACACGTTAGTGATATAGGTCTGTAGTTTAGTGCCTCATGTCTGTCTCCCTTTTTTAAAATTGGGACTACAGTTGCCATTTTCCATACCTCAGGGAGTTGCCCAGTTTCAAATGATGTGTTGAAGATCTTTGTTAATGGCTCACACAATATCTCTGCTCCCTCTTTAAGGACCCATGGAGAGATGTTGTCTGGTCCCACCGCCTTTGAGGTGTCAAGTTCGCATAGCAGCTTCTTCACCTCCTCCTTGGTTATATGTACCTCATCCAGCACTTGCTGGTGTGCCCCCCTGTTCTGATTTCTTGGAGTCCTACTGGTTTCCACTGTAAATACCTCTTTAAATCTTGTGTTGAGCTCCTGACATACCTCTCGGTTGTTTCTTGTGAATTCCCCATCACCCTTCCTCAGTCTGATTACCTGGTCCTTGACTGTTGTTTTCCTCCTGATGTGGCTGTACAACAGCTTCGGGTCAGTCTTTACTGTTGATGCTATGTCATTTTCATATTGTCTCTGAGCCTCCCTTCTTATCTGTGCATATTCGTTTCTGGCTCTTCGGCTGATTTCTTTATTTTTCTGAGTTCTCTGTCTTCTGTACCTTTTCCATTCTATAGTACACCTAGTTTTTGCCTCCCTACACCTTTGGGTGAACCAAGGACTCGTTCTGTTCTTCCCATTATTTCTGTTTCCCTTGGGAACAAACCTCTCCTCTGCCTCCTTGCATTTTGTTGCTACATAGTCCATTATTTCTTGTACTGGTTTTCCTGTCAGTTCCCTCTCCCACTGAATGTCTTGAAGGAAGTTCCTCATGCCTGAGTAGTTCCCCCTTTTGTAGTTTGGTTTTTCCCAGCCTATTCCTGCTACTCTCTCCACTTGGAGCTCAACTATGTAGTCGAAGCACAGAACCACATGATCACTAGCTCCCAGGGGCCTTTCATACATGATACCCTCGATGTCCGAACTACTCATGGTGTGTGTGTGTGTGTGTGTGTGTGTGTGTGTGTGTGTGTGTGTGTGTGTGTGTGTGTGTGTGTGTGTGTGTGTGTGTGTGTGTGTGTGTGTGTGTGTGTAAACTTATTAAAAGCAAGTAATGAGAAACAGTTCCAGCTTGACAAAGCACCCGTTATCAACTTTATTTACTAATAAATAAAATAAATACCTATAAAATCACTTTATGACACCGTAATGAGGTGCGCCAAGATCTGAAATATGCTGAGATAACATAATAGCTCTTAACTTGTTAAATAAATAGGGCTTCTTATCTTTAAACCTGCAAAACTTGTAATTTTAGTTCACAGATAGAGAGAAAAAAACAGAGGCAGATGGCGGAGTTTCTCGTCTACTACTCACTTATTTGTAACTGTAAATATGGCTTCACATAAGGTTATTCTTCTTCTGGTCTGTTGTTAAACCTCTCCACTAAGTTGTACCAGACACTGGATGAATCCAAAGTCAGCTGTATAGTAGCATTGGACATTGCTGGTGATTTCGACCGAATATGGCACCAAAGACTCATGGTAAAATTGGAAACACCGGGAATTGCAGGCTCTACACTCTGTCTCCTCTGTGATTACCGTCAAGGTAGATCTCTAAGAGCAGCTCTCAACGGGGCAGAGTCAGCAAGACATCCTATTGCTGCAAGTGTTCCACAGGGAAGTGCTTGGGCCATTCTTATGAAATGTCTACGTCAGTGACTTCCATCATCTTAACACAGAATCCAATACTTATACAGACGACTGTACTCTTACATTTACTTACCCAAGAGAGGAAATGCCAGCTGTGCTAAGTTACATTAATCACTAGGTTACAGCTATATCAGCCTGGGGTAAACGATGGCAGGTCACATTTGCTCATGAGAAACGCAAATGATGATGTAGATGAATGGTTCAGAGAACCGACAAGTTGATAAATTTGATACATATGCAACATTTGGGTATCTTTAATGAGGAAACGTTTCGCCACACAATGGCTTCATCAGTCCATACATAGGAGAATGGTGAAGAACAAGAGTTTAAGGTAATCAGTCCCAAAGCCTGGAGTCGATGTGATCAGTCCATCAATCATGAAAAGAATACAGCATACAGAACAGAACAGAGGACTCACAGGTAAGGACCCACTAGGGACGAGGGGCAAGTGGGGACAGCTCGAAGAATAGTCGGTGAGAGGAATGTCTTGAGTCGAAGAGAGAAGAGTCAGGACTAGACCCAACAGCTAAGCCTTGGAAGCAGACGGAAACAACAACACAAAAAACAGGAGAACACTCAATCGTCCGGCTGGCAAGCTATCTGCATCTTGCATTCTTGATGTTGATTGGCGGCTGGCAGAAGCTGGAGGCGTGGTCAAGGGAGGCTAGCTTCTTGATTGGTCAGGTGTCGTTAAAGTGTGAGTCAGGAGTTACATCATTTCTTCAGTGTTGGAGGCATTCCTTATGTTGTGCAGTTGTTGGGAGGAAACGATGAGTAGTCTTGTAATCTTGGGTCGAAATGGTCGCAATGGGTTCCTTTACGATTTGTAAACTTGACTGTTCTGTCGTGTAATTTCTAGTACAAAGTGTCGACATTCATGGTGGGTTCTTGGCCAGGAGACGTATGAAAAGTTATATCTTTCCAGTGCAGGTATTGATCTCGGTGTTGGTCTTCTGTATTAATACGTCGAGTTTACCTGGAGTTTACCTGGAGAGAGTTCCGGGGGTGAACGCCCCCGCGGCCCGTTCTGTGACCAGGCCTCCTGGTGGATCAGAGCCTGATCAACCAGGCTGTTGCTGCTGGCTGCACGCAAACCAACATACGAGCCACAGCCCGGCTGGTCAGGAACCGACTTTAGGTGCTTGTCCAGTGCCAGCTTGAAGACTGCCAGGGGTCTGTTGGTAATCCCCCTTATGTATGCTGGGAGGCAGTTGAACAGTCTCAGGCCCCTGACACTTATTGTATGGTCTCTTAACGTGCTAGTGACACCCCTGCTTTTCATTGGGGGGATGTTGCATCGTCTGCCAAGTCTTTTGCTTTCGTAGTGAGTGATTTTCGTGTGCAAGTTCGGTACTAGTCCCTCTAGGATTTTCCAGGTGTATATAATCATGTATCTCTCCCGCCTGCGTTCCAGGGAATACAGGTTTAGAAACCTCAAGCGCTCCCAGTAATTGAGGTGTTTTATCTCCGTTATGCGCGCCGTGAAAGTTCTCTGTACATTTTCTAGGTCAGCAATTTCACCTGCCTTGAAAGGTGCTGTTAGTGTGCAGCAATATTCCAGCCTAGATAGAACAAGTGACCTGAAGAGTGTCATCATGGGCTTGGCCTCCCTAGTTTTGAAGGTTCTCATTATCCATCCTGTCATTTTTCTAGCAGATGCGATTGATACAATGTTATGGTCCTTGAAGGTGAAATCCTCCGACATGATCACTCCCAGGTCTTTGACGTTGGTGTTTCGCTCTATTTTGTGGCCAGAATTTGTTTTGTACTCTGATGAAGATTTAATTTCCTCGTGTTTACCATATCTGAGTAATTGAAATTTCTCGTCGTTGAACTTCATATTGTTTTCTGCGGCCCACTGAAAGATTCGGTTGATGTCCGCCTGGAGCCTTGCAGTGTCTGCAATGGAAGACACTGTCATGCAGATTCGGGTGTCATCTGCAAAGGAAGACACGGTGCTGTGGCTGACATCCTTGTCTATGTCGGATATGAGGATGAGGAACAAGATGGGAGCGAGTACTGTGCCTTGTGGAACAGAGCTTTTCACCGTAGCTGCCTCGGACTTTACTCTGTTGACGACTACTCTCTGTGTTCTGTTAGTGAGGAAATTATAGATCCATCGACCGACTTTTCCTGTTATCCCTTTAGCACGCATTTTGTGCGCTATTACGCCATGGTCACACTTGTCGAAGGCTTTTGCAAAGTCTGTATATATTACATCTGTATTCTTTTTATCTTCTAGTGCATTTAGGACCTTGTCGTAGTGATCCAATAGTTGAGACAGACAGGAGCGACCTGTTCTAAACCCATGTTGCCCTGGGTTGTGTAACTGATGGGTTTCTAGATGGGTGGTGATCTTGCTTCTTAGGACCCTTTCAAAGACTTTTATGATATTGGATGTTAGTGCTATCGGTCTGTAGTTCTTTGCTGTTGCTTTACTGCCCCCTTTGTGGAGTGGGGCTATGTCTGTTGTTTTTAGTAACTGTGGGACGACCCCCGTGTCCATGCTCCCTCTCCATAGGATGGAAAAGGCTCGTGATAGGGGCTTCTTGCAGTTCTTGATGAACACGGAGTTCCATGAGTCTGGCCCTGGGGCAGAGTGCATGGGCATGTCAATTATCGCCTGTTCGATGACATTTGGCGTTAGGATAACATCGGATAGGCTTGTGTTAACCAAATTTTGTGGCTCTCTCATAAAAAAATCATTTTGATCTTCGACTCTCAGTGTGGTTAGCGGCTTGCTAAAAACTGAGTCATATTGGGACTTGAGTAGCTCACTCATTTCCTTGCTGTCATCTGTGTAGGACCCATCTTGTTTAAGTAGGGGCCCAATACTGGATGTTGTTCTCGACTTTGATTTGGCATAGGAGAAGAAATACTTTGGGTTTCTTTCGATTTCATTTATGGCTTTTAGTTCTTCCCGCGATTCCTGACTCCTATAAGATTCCTTTAGCTTGAGTTCGATGCTTGCTATTTCTCTGACCAGTGTCTCC
The DNA here is from genome assembly GCF_026875155.1 of Cherax quadricarinatus. Lineage (NCBI taxonomy): Eukaryota > Metazoa > Arthropoda > Malacostraca > Decapoda > Parastacidae > Cherax > Cherax quadricarinatus. The sequence goes on along the minus strand of NC_069403.1, from coordinate 40,362,527 downwards.
CTACGCATTTCAGATATATTGATCTCTTTTAGCCGCTCTGTTATTCTTTTCCGTCGCCTGTAAAGGGAGCGCCTGTCTCTTTCTATTTTACATCTACTCCTCCTTTTTCTTAGAGGAATAAGCCTTGTGCATACATCGAGTGCCACCAAGTTAATCTGTTCTAGGCATACGTTGGGGTCTGTGTTGCTTAGTATATCTTCCCAGCTTATATCGGTTAGGACTTGGTTTACTTGGTCCCACTTTATGTTTTTGTTATTGAAGTTGAATTTGGTGAATGCTCCCTCGTGACTAGTCTCATTATGTCGGTCTGGGGCTCCACGCATACATGTCTGAACCTCAATTATGCTGTGATCTGAGTATATTGTTTTTGATATGGTAATATTTCTTATCAGATCATCATTGTTAGTGAAGATGAGGTCTAGTGTATTCTCCAGTCTAGTAGGCTCTATTATTTGCTGGTTTAAATTGAATTTTGTGCAGAGATTTAAAAGCTCGTGTGAGTGTGAGTTTTCATCAGAGCTGCCTCCTGGTGTTATTACTGCAACAATATTATTTGCTATATTCCTCCATGTTAGGTGCCTTAAGTTGAAATCCCCCAGGAGCAAGATGTTGGATGCAGGAGCTGGAAGATTTTCCAGACAGTGGTCAATTTTTAACAGCTGTTCCTGGAATTGCTGGGATGTTGCATCCGGAGGCTTGTAGACTACCACAATGACTAGGTTTTGGTTCTCGACCTTTACTGCTAAAACTTCCACTACATCATTTGAGGCATTTAGCAGTTCTGTGCAAACAAGTGACTCTGCAATGTACAGGCCAACCCCCCCCCCTTTTGCCTGTTCACTCTGTCACATCTGTATAGGTTGTAACCTGGGATCCATATTTCATTGTCCAAGTGATCCTTTATGTGGGTCTCAGTGAAAGCCGCGAACATTGCCTTTGCCTCTGCAAGCAGTCCACGGATGAAAGGTATTTTGTTGTTTGTTGCTGGCTTTAGACCCTGTATATTTGCAAAGAAGAATGTCATCGGACTGGTGGTATTGTTGGTACTGGGGGGGGGATTTTTTTTCCGGCATTAGTATCTGTATCTGTTGGTTTGGAGTGGAGGCCATCGACTGTGGTTCCACTCCAGGAATGACTGGATTTGGTGTACGATTTCTGCCATTTCCTGCCAGTTTTTTTCCTTCCTGGCACTAAAAACCTCTCCCTCTTGAGTGGCTGTGGCTACCCAGGTTTTCCCATGGCCTGGATGTTTTGTATCTTTTTGTACCCTTTAGATGGTGTGCCTTGCAATTTAAGTTATAGCACAGTCTTTCCTGTACTGAAGAGGTACACATTTCAGGGTGAAAAAGCTTACAGGAAGGGAGTTTGCATTTTCCTGTTGTCATATGGGCATGGCATTTTCTAGGGTGGTCATAGTTGCACGTCCCGTCTGTTTTTCCAGTTTTCCCCATGTCTGCAGATACCAAGTGCATAGTATGTGCACAGGCTTGGTTTCCGTTTGCCTTGGGCTTCTGTGACTGTATTCCCTGTTTGTGTATGTTTCCCTGTCTTATTCCTATCCTCCCTAGCACCAACAATGGAGCTCCCACTAGTTGTTTTTGGTAATATATCCTCACTATAGCTAGTGGAGTCCTCTTGTTTGCTATTTCCTGTGGTATTTCTAGTTTGCAATATTGGTTTTATCTTATCTTTGACTACACTTGTTTCCCCACTACGGCTCCTGTCCCCTATGAGGTCATTTATATGTATTCCTTCCTGCGTATAATTCCCGACTACCTGGACAAAATCTCCAGCTTCACCATTACTGTCTCCCAGGACAGCACCTCCAGCTTCACCATTACTGTTTCCCAGGACAGCACCTCCAGCTTCACCATTACTGTCTACCAGGACATCACCTCCAGCCTTACAGTTTCTGACTACATGGCCAGTATCAAGGGCAGTACCATTCAGCCCAGACTTTTTATGTTCCCATCTGTTGTAGAAAGCTTCCAGGTTGTCTATGAAAGCAGCTTTGATGTTATCCTCTTTTAATACCCTTGTGATTTTAGTCCACAGATTTTCCTCATTTGGGCATACCCAAAAACACTTCCCTGTGTTGACTGGTGAGGTTTTTGTTGGTGGTTGCAGCATTGAAGGTTCATTCAATGTTGGTGTCTCCGCTACAGAGTGTATAGAAGACTGTGGTGGAATCGTGGCTTCTGATTGGTCCATTTGTGTAGTGGTGAGTGGAGGCGAAGGAATGATATTTGTACCGCCACGACGAACCAATCGACGAATAGGAGGCGTGGTGCTGTCTTGGATGTTATCAGGTGAATGTTGATTGGAGGATTCAAAAGAGGATGCGTCGTCGTTATCAATTATTAATTCCTTCAAGTCATCTGGCGCTTCAAAACTGACGATCTTCGGGATTATTTTCAAAAACTCAGCTGATGGTGGACTTGCAGGGAAGTTAAATGATGGCATGTTGTTAAGTGCAAGAAGTTCATTAATAGTCGTGTTGAATGAGCCAGGTTTTGCAGCATTTTGCATGTGAGCATACATCATGCAGTAATAGAATTTGGCAGAGATATCATCAGGTGGAGGTTGGGTAGTGAGAGGTGGTGGAGACGACTGTTGAGTGGCTTGTAGAATCTTGGATGTTGTAGATTGAATCTTGGCAATTGCAGCGTATGTAGGAGAGGTTCCAGATGACTTCTTTGTTTCTTCCTTACGCACTGGACATTTGGCTGCAAGAGTATGGTGATCACTCTTACAGTTGATGCAAGTGGGAGCAGCAGTGGAAGTGCAAGAACGAAAATCGTGTCCTGCAGACCCACAGGTGGAACATATCTTCTTGTTCTTCACGTGGCAGTCGGCAGTAGAGTGACTGTACGAGCAACATGCCCAGCAAGGTGTTATGTACGTGAAGCGTTCAGGTTCAATCTGTCGAGGGTTGATGTAGTATTAAGAGATGGCCAGGCCATCAGACAGTGCTCTAGTCGTCATGGTAACGTCCAGGAATGTGACCTTGAGCATTGAGGAAGCGTTGGGGATCTTCACAACAGAGTCAATCTTGGCCCAGGTGTTGAGGTCTTCAAGTGACTTAATTTCCTGGATGGACATGTTCGTGATCAGCCTGTCAAGACGTTTCATGAACACTGAACGTTTTGCAAGCATGTATGGTGAAGTGGAGATGGTAAAGCCGCGGTCTTCTAAGGTCTTCATGGCAGTAGGTGTAAGCACTTTGTCAGCTTCAGCATCATCGAGAAAAGTGACGATGAAAGCTCCTTTCAGTGACGTAATCTTGGAGAACTTTGCGTGAAGACAAGTGTTGAGAGAAGCTGCAAGCTCAAGCTTCGTGGCGTCATCGACGACAACAGACTTAGGCTTAATTTTCACACGATGTGACATCGTGGAGATGGTAGAGGTGTTATGATAACAGGATGAGGTGGGAAGACTTCACCCAGCTGCAGGAGTGCAGAGGCCAACGGTCTGCCCTGGGGCAGGCAGCCAGCGACGCACAGAATCCTGGAGCCAAGATGAAGAATGTCCAGAAATCAACCAATCAGGCAATGTCTTCTTGAAAACCCCTTGTTGAAGTAAATGTTGCTCTCTCTCTCTGCTCTTCCTCCATATACGCTCCATATACGCTGATTGCAGAATCAAATAAGTCACCAGACAAGATACAGCCACAACCGCTCTCTCCTAAAGAAGTCGCTTATATACTGTAGATAGGAGAGGTGCAGCAGTTGTAGGTGGTATCACATTTGACGAATGTGGAAATACGTACGAATGTGAAGCCATTGTGTGGCGAAACGTGTACTTAGCTCTGTGAAGACCTGTTTGTGTGCTCTCTGTGAATCTGAACCAGGATGCCCTCTCTTGAGCAACTTTACCAGCAGCTGAGAGAAGAGCTCAGAGTTGCTAAGATGGAGATACGGCGATTAACGGAGGAGAACAAGAGGATTCGTAGTAATCCTCCTGTTGTGAGTCCCCAGGTTAAGAGGGGAGCTTGGTCAGTGGCCTGGCAACATGTAACCAAGCTGAGGATCAAGAAAACGGTTGGAGGGGCAGAAACAACGAGAAACCAGAAGACTACCGTGGAAACTTCCAACCCATTCTCCGTGCTACCTGACGAATGTGAGTGTTCTACTGGGAATGCCACAACGAGCACCAAGGAAGCATTGGCAGACGTGAGTGAGACATCCCTAGAAACCCCAACGAAGACCATCGAGAACGTCTTGACGAATTCCACAAGTGGTGTAATGCAACCTGACGAATGTGAGTCGACTACTGGGAGCATCACTACGGACGACGCCAAGGAAGGTAAAAACATTGTTGTTGTTGGGGATAGCCAGATTAGGTACATGGATAGGGCATTCTGCTTGAAGGATAGGAGTAGGAGGCAGAGAGTGTGTTTTTCTGGGGCTGGGATGAAGGATATTGTTAGCCGTCTGGATGACATCATGAGAGGTAATGGGAGCAATTCTATTATCTGTCTTAGTGCTGGAGGCAACGATGTTGGCAGACGTAGGAGTGAGGACCTGATTAGCAGGTATAGGTCAGCAATAGAGATAATTAGGAGGAAGGGTGGGAAACCTGTCATATGTGGCATTTTGCCAAGGAGAGGAGCTGGAAATGAATGGTTGTCCAGAGCAATTGGTGTCAATTGCTGGCTGGACAAATACTGTAAGGAAAATGCAGTAACATTCATTGACAACTGGGACCTCTTCTATGGCAGAAATGACATGTATGCCAGGGATGGGGTTCACTTATCTAGGTGTGGGGTGGGAGCACTGGCCAATGCAATGGAGGGAGCTGTTAGGTCTTTAAACTAGGAATAGTTAGTGGTATGGGTTTTGGCGGGAAAACTGTGAAGTCGCAGGGTAGTAATATGAGTACTAGGAGAACTAGTAATAGGCAAAATGAGGTGGATATTGGAAAGCCAGTGGCACTAATTGACAAGGACAGTAATAGGTTTAGTGGAATAACAGAAAGGAGCAGGAAGGGTAAAAAGAGAGGAGGGTCTTTAAATATTTATTACACAAATAGTCGCAGTGCTAGGAATAAGATGGACGAGTTGAGACTAGTTGCTAGTGCAGGTATCATTGATGTATTTGTCATTACTGAGACGTGGTTTAATTCAAAAAGTCGGGACATGCCTGCAGAATGTCACATTCAGGGTTTTAAATTGTTCCAAGTAGATAGAAGTGTCGGGAAGGGGGGTGGGGTGGCATTGTATGTCCGAGATCGCTTGAACTGTTGCATAAAAACGGGTATTAAGTCTGAAGTAACACATACAGAGTCTGTTTGGATAGAATTTTCAGAGGGGCATGAAAAATGAATTTTAGGTGTGATATACCATCCCCCAAATTTAGATAGGGACCAGGGGAGACTACTATGGGAGGAAATTGTTAGGGCCACAAGGCACGATAATGTAGTAATTCTAGGAGACTTTAACTTTAGTCATATTGATTGGAATTTCTTGACTGGGAATTTAGAATCATACGACTTCTTAGAAGTAGTTCAGGATTGTTTTTTGAAGCAGTTTGTGACAGAACCTATAAGGGGTAATAACCTGCTTGACTTAGTTCTGGCAAACAATGAATCCCTTGTTAATAATTCAGAAGTTTCAGAGGAACTGGGTGCTAGTGACCACAAATCAATTACATTTAGCATTGAATGGAAGTATGATAGTAGGGATAACTCAGTAACAGTCCCAGATTTTCGCTTAGCAGATTACGATGGGCTTAGAGAACACTTATCATCTGTTGACTGGGGTAACGAAGAGAGCTATCAATATGACAGTTTTCTGAACACTATACATGCTGCTCAAAGAACGTTTATCCCTTATAAAGAAATTAGATCAAACAGAAATGACCCAAAATGGATGAATAATAGGCTGAAATATCTACTAGGGCATAAGAAAGGAATTTATAGGCGTATCAAAAGAGGCGAGGGTCATCTTATGAATCAGTATATTGACATTAAGAGGGACATTAAAAAGGGGATAAGAAAAGCTAAAAGGGACTAAGAAATTAAAGTTGCTAGGGATTCTAAAACTAACCCAAAAAGTTTTTTCCAGGTATATAGAACAAAAGTTAGAGATAAGATTGGTCCCCTTAAAAATAACTATGGACATCTTACTGACAAAGAGAATGAAATGTGCTCGATTTTAAATAATTATTTTCTCTCGGTTTTTACACAGGAAGACACTAATAATATTCCAGTAATTAATTTTTATAGTGGTCCAGAAGAAGATAAATTATGTATCATCACAGTCACTAGTGAAATGGTTGTGAAGCAGATAGACCGACTGAAGCAAAATAAGTCACCGGGACCTGATGAGGTTTTTTCAAGGGTTCTTAAGGAATGCAAAATGGAAGTCTGTGAACCATTAACTAATATTTTTAATTTATCTCTTCAAACAGGTGTAGTGTCTGATATGTGGAAGATGGCTAATGTAATTCCTATTTTTAAAACAGGGGACAAGTCGTTACCGTCAAATTACCGCCCAATAAGCCTGGCCTCAATTGTAGGCAAATTACTAGAGTCAATTATAGCTCAAATTATAAGAAGCCATCTCGATAAGCATAGCTTGATTAATGATACTCAGCATGGATTCACAAGAGGCCGGTCTTCTCTAACTAATTTATTAATTTTCTTCAGTAAAGCTTTTGAGGCTGTTGACCAAGATAAAGAATTTGATATTATTTACTTAGATTTTAGTAAGGCATTTGATAGAATTACGCACCAAAGACTGTTGAAGAAAGTAGCAGCTCATGGCATTGGGGGAAGGGTGCTCTCGTGGATCGAATCATGGCTCACAGACAGGAAGCAGAGAGTGTCCATAAATGGGGTTAAATCCGAGTGGGGTTCAGTAACAAATGGCGTTCCACAGGGATCAGTCTTGGGCCCGTTGTTGTTTATAACACATATCAATGATCTTGATGAGGGTGTTACTAGTGATATGAGCAAATTCGCCGATGACACGAAGATAGGTAGGATAATTGATTCAAACGTTAAGGTTAGGGAACTTCAGGAGGATTTAGACAAACTCTACTCTTGGTCAGAAAAGTGGCAGATGCAGTTCAGTGTAGATAAATGCAAGGTTCTGAAGCTCGGGAGTGTCCATAACCCTAGCACTTATAAGTTAAATAATGTAGAACTTAGCCATACAGGTTGCGAAAAGGACTTGGGGGTTATGGTAAGCAGCAACCTTAAACCAAGACAGCAATGTTAGGTAAGACACATATGCAACAGTTAGGTATCTTTATTATGAAACGTTTCGCCTACACAGTAGGCTTCTTCAGTCAAGTACAGAAAAGTTGATAGAAGCAGAAGATACTTGAAGACGATGTAATCAGTCCATCACCCTTAAAGTTTTGAGGTGGTCAGTCCCTCAGTCTGGAGAAGAGCATTGTTCCATAGTATGAAACAATATGGAGATGAAGTGACAGGATGGAGCTTACCTCTCCTAGTGGCCTACGTCTCACCTCTTGGCGCTATAAAAAGCTCCATCCTGTCACTTCATCTCCATATTGTTTCATACTATGGAACAATGCTCTTCTCCAGACTGAGGGACTGACCACCTCAAAACTTTAAGGGTGATGGACTGATTACATCGTCTTCAAGTATCTTCTGCTTCTATCAACTTTTCTGTACTTGACTGAAGAAGCCTACTGTGTAGGCGAAACGTTTCATAATAAAGATACCTAACTGTTGCATATGTGTCGTACCTAACAACCTGTATGTATTTTATACCATTTTAATGTTCAAGACAGCAATGCCTAAGCGTGCGTAATAAAGCAAATAGATTACTGGGATTTATATCAAGAAGTGTAAGCAACAGAAGTCCAGAGGTCATACTGCAGCTTTATACATCATTAGTAAGGCCTCACCTAGATTATGCAGCTCAATTCTGGTCTCCATATTACAGAATGGACATAAATTCGTTAGAAAACATTCAGCGTAGGATGACTAAATTAATACATAGCATTAGAAATCTTCCTTATGAAGAAAGATTGAAGACTCTTAAGTTACATTCACTTGTTAGACGAAGAATGAGGGGAGACCTGATCGAAGTGTATAAGTGGAAGATAAATATTAATAAAGGGGATATTAACAAGGTCTTGAGGATATCTCTCCAAGAGAGAACCCGCAGTAATGGATTTAAATTAGATAAGTTTAGATTTAGAAAGGACATAGGAAAGTATCGGTTTGGAAATAGGGTAGTTGATGAGTGGAACAGTCTACCTAGTTGGGTTGGATAAGTACATGAGTGGGAGGGGTTGGATTTGAGTGGGACTTGCACATCAGAGCTTATTTCTTGGGTAGCATTGAAAATTGGGTTGGTCAAATGTTTGTTAGTGGGATGAATTGTAAAGGACCTGCCTAGTATGGGCCAACAGGCCTGCTGCAATGTTCTTCCTTTCGTATGTTCTTATGTTCTTATACCCAGATGTTGACATGTGTCTAATTTATCAACTTGTCGGTTCTCTGAACCATTCATCTACATTCCTGTCTGACAGAACAACGTCTTGGAATCTTAATACAGGGAGTTCTTCAAACTTGCCTAACCCCTTGGGCATGACCTACTTCCACATTCGTCAAATGTGATACCACCTACGACTGTTGCACCTCTCCTGCCTATAGTATATAAGCCACTTCTTTGCACATATGCTGTATTCTTTTCAAGATTGATGGACTGATCACATCGACTCAAGGCTGAGGGACTGATTACCTCAGACTCCTTCTGTTCTTTACTATTCTCCTATGTATT
>NC_069403.1:40285371-40353266 GCF_026875155.1 Cherax quadricarinatus | reverse complement strand
GCGAGGGGTGTACCACTAAAAAGGGGAAAGGCCCCAAATTTCCCTGCAAAAGATTTTTAAAACAGGAGGACTGAGCACACCTCCTTTTGCGTACCGTTTTCAGGGTTTTAAAGGAAAGTAGGTCCCTGAAAGCTGACAAGGCCGCCTCCCCCTAAGTAGATTTTTTCCCGGGCCAACGTCCTTTGTTCCCTTCCGACATATGCCGTTTTGCTGTGGGGGGCTACTCAAATGTCTTCTAAAGGTCGGGGTAAACGACGATCTAGGTTTTTTTTTGCAAATCGCTCTGGCTTTGAAAGGGGGTTTTTGCACTCTGCTTTTCCCACTCCTTTGGTGAACCCAAAAATATGTGATGATGAGAGGGTCCAAGTTTCCATAGGAGGCTTTTAACACCCCTCTCACAGTCTTGGCAACAGCGGTCAGCGATATGAGTCTCATACTGCCTGGTTTTACGACAACCTTGACACACTCTATTTCAGGGAGTTCACTACCTTATCACAAGATGGGGCACTGGCTTCTCCCAAAAAGAAGAGGCCACGTGCTCCATGAAAACGACGGAGGATCGATTTGGAAAATGTGGGGCGAAATTCTAGCGAAAATTGCGAGGGGAAAGGAAGATTTTGCCAATTGTAGCAGATCGACAGCCCAACCAGGGAGCCACGACAATAAAAAACAGGTGCGGAAAATAAACCCGCCCCCCCCGAAAACCAAGGGGGAGGGAACACTGTGGCAAGAAAAAAAGCACCCGCCCCGCCCAAGGGGGCGGGCAAACCAGCTAAACCGCCCTAAAATTAAAGGGGAAGCCCTTTAGGGGGACCACAGAACCCACAGGGGTTTTTTCATACGGGAATCACGCAAAAACCTGAAGTTCAAGTTTGGGTTTTAAACTTGAGGGGAAACCCAATATTGATCCTCTCAAAAAGGGAAAATGTAACCCCCTTTGAAAGAGTCAGGGAGACAATCGCTCATTCACCTGGGGGAACTGGACTTTTCGGAGAAGTCCCCAAAGGGTGTAGTGATGCATACCCGCTGATGATCCCCATCGGGCAGTAGCAGCCACCCCCATGGGGTGTCACCCAAACGTCTAAAAGGCAAAGACGGCAGGCAACGCACCAACCCGACATTTTCTCATTCAGCATGTAGGACCACTGCCACCCAGTGGCCTCGGTTCTTGGGGCAGTACGATTCAAAACCCTCACCAAACCATTCGTTTTTAAAAGTGTCACTTTATGGACACCTGGGGGCACTCTGTCCGAACAAGTAATCGCGGTGTCTGCAGCCACCCCCCCTACCGAGAATGCTCACCAACAAAAAATCATCCCACCCACTCCCAATCCCGAACTGCGGGCAAAAACCCATGCCTGGAACCCTCGATCCCCCAAAGGGGCCCCGCCAGAATTAAAGAAGTCTGGAAGACCCAAAAAAACTCGGCAACAGGCTATGAGGAAACATCAAACGATGGATCAGAAAAACCCTGCCCATCCCGCAAATCTCTCGCAGCAAAACCAAGTCCAATCCCGGGGAATTTTCCCAAACCCCCTAGAAGCCTCAACCAGGGTCAAGGTCAAGAACCCCCTGCACCCCTACCCAAACGAAAAAACAAAACAAGAGGAACGGAGGCGTCAACGGGGTGCTCGGGTCAATGGATCAGCAGGCTGCACTAAACGAGCCCCCCCGGCCATAGAAAACACAACGCAGGCACCCTTCCCCGGGCACAGGCGTTTTGCAAAATCAACTGACACCTCACCAGCAGATCCCGGCTACTCAGCTGGTATACAGCAACAGACCACGGTGCATCATAAAGAAATCCAACCCTCACATCCCCAGCCCACAGCACCCCAGAAATACCATTTTTCGAACCCATCTCCAAAGCAGGCCCCACCGGGGAGGACTCGAAAACTCATCAAGGTTTTTCCGGATCTTATTTGCAAAACAATAAACCCCACGGAACACAGAGCGCATTCCGGCGATGGTCAGTACTCCCTAGGGGGCTTTCGACCAAGAGGAGAAGTGGATGCCATAAATTTGCGGGTTCTAAAGGCGGGCAGGACTCAGTCTCCACTCGGGAAACAACAGCGAGGGAAAATTTCGGTCCCAAAATCACACCCTCAAGGCCCTAAAAATGAACTTCAGGGTTGAGGGCAAACGCCCCTTTTTGCGGAGGCAGAAATTTCGGGATGGGGTTTTGACATTCTTGCTACAAAAAACTCGACTGTCCCGACTTTGTCCCCAAGACTACCCGGTTTTTGCTGGGTTTTTTGGGCACATGGACCCGGCATTCACTGCAGGGGCACGCTGTATTTGTACCCAATACAATCCTCACGAGTTAAACCAAACCCTGGGGGACTGTGGGGAGGATGTCGGGGTACGGCCATCCTTGTGCACAACCTGGGGCGCCCTTTACCATTATAACACACAAAAACCCCCATGACAACCCCGAATTGCAGACCCCTGCACTAGCACGCACTGATGTATTATTTTGGGGGAGTTTTTCAACGCCATCACCCTATTCTGCACCTCACTCAGAAAACCAAAGCTGCTGGCAGACATATAGAAAATGCCCTACATGAATTCCAGAGGAAAATTGCTAAACAATGGAGACCCCACACCCCTGTTGGGGGGCGCCTCGACCTTCCCTTTTTGGGTCAAGAAAAACTGCAGCAGGAGCCACAGGGGAAAACTCACCTCACCTTTCATGACCACTTTGCGTGATCACCACCTTCAACATTAACAGGCCTCCCACAGTTGTGCTCCCTCCTAGAGGGGACGAAAAAGAGGGCCAAGGAAGTGTTCCGGGATTTCTTCAGACTGGTGGCCCACATACTCTCTACTGAAGACTGTGATACGGCTGAAACGGGAGCAATCACTGTTCTCTCCAGGCAGCAGAGTGCGCTTTCCAAAAAAGTCCGCAGGACGCACTCACAAAAGAGACTGGGGTTCTACAACGCAGGTGGGGGAGCAGAACCCCGCATCAACCTTTTAGGAAGCTATACGGGGTAACCCTAGGGCAGAGAACAGGAATACTTGAGAGCCTTTGTGCAGCAGCCCGCAGAATCTCTATCAAGTAAAAACGAGAAATGGCTGGAGTGGTGCCACTTGGGGCCATCCCCCCACCTATCTAATAGGGGCAAACTCAACATAGCAACTGGCAAGAGCAAGCCAGGCCACCAGCACACCCGAACCCACCCCCGAAGCAGATAAATATGGAGCTTTTTTACTTCCCGGGAGCCCCCTCAGCTCCCACAGGACATCCGGAAAATTTCAGACGGACTTCTGCCACAGGCCAGCTAACGAACAATGCTGTGAATCGGAAAATGTGATGATGTAGACCTCAAAGGATTGGAACTCCCAGTCCCTTAAAACACAGGGGGCACTGCCCGGGGATCGATGGTGTGACGTACTCCCTGATTTCACGGGGTGGGCAGAGTGGGGTGGGAGGCCCAAATGACGTCCCTTTAAAAAAGTCGTGGGGGCCAGGACACTTCCCCCAGCTTTAAGAAAAATACAATCGTACCAATTTCCAAAGCCAAGGGGCCCAGGCAGTATGGACCCATATCGCGACCAGCTGCTTACCAAGATGCTGAGAGATGGTGTTAAAACCCCCCCCTATGGAAACTTGGGCCCTCCATCATCACATATTTGGCTTACCAAAGGGGTGGGAACAGCAGAGTGCATAACCCCTACTAAGCCCAAATTTTGATAGCAACAAAAAACCCAGTATGTCGTTTTCCCGACCTTTAAAGGCATTTTAGCTAGCCACCCCCAGCAATTCTGGAAAACTACTCGAAGGGAAACAAAAGGACGCCTCCTGGCCTGGAAGAGTCCTCCTTAGGGGGAGGGAGGCCCGTGTCCTTTCAGGACACTACTTTCCTTAAAAAAAACCCCGGAAAACGGTACGCCCCAAGGAGGTGTGCTCATCCTACCCTGTTTTAACATCCCCATGCAGGACTTGTGAGCCTTCCCTTCATTTGGTACACAGCTCCTAGCTATGCTGATATCTTGCACAGTAGGTGGGAAAGGAATTTTGAACGAAAGGGTCGAGAGTTTGGACCCAATTTTCCATCTTGCAAGGAATAGGCCTCAAAATTTGGCCCAGAAATCTCTTGCAATGTGTTTTAAGGGCCCGATCCTTGAATAGATTCGTATTCAGGTATAGAACTGAGTGGACAGGGTCCACCTGTACTTTGGGGAATCTACATTGAAAAAAGCTGACCCTTTTAGAAGCAGGCCGAGTATGTCAGGGCACTGCCTCTCCAGACCAAAGCCCATGAGACCATGACGAGGCACCGTGCAGGGGAAGCAAGTGTACTTGCTTGTCTATATACAAACATTCGCTCGCTCATTGACTACGGTGCACCGGGTTTAGCTCATCTCTCCCGCAAGCAGGCAAAAGGGGGGAGGTCGTACAAAACCCCGGCATAAGAACATGCTTGGTCCCCCATTGGACCAACACGTAGTCTCAGATCTGAGGGCCCGCTTTCCCTTTCCTTGCTGAAAGAGTAAGATACAAAACCCTGCAAAGTGGCCCCGATTCACACCCAGCAGGGACCCCATAAGGAACGGGGATTAACAAACCCTTCCACAAGATCCCACACTCTTACGGGGCTATCCTGGATTCGTCCATTTTGTGCTGCTGGGGGGGAGCTGCTGCCTTACGCTGCTCGTGAGAAAAGTTTTTGACCTTCCTGTTGCGGTACCATCCACCACCTCCTGGCCCCAAACCAGTCGATGTTTTTTATTTGCACTACCCTCTTAAGTGTCTCTGCAGCAAGACACCCCCCAATCAGCTGAGCAACAGGCACTGGGGGGGGGCACGTGTGCAGTGTATTTCACAGATGGTTCTGTCACCCTGACAGGAAGAGAGCAGCAGGAAAAATGTACCATAATGGGCCACACAAGGCTGGCGATCCCTACCACTGCACGTCCTTCAAGCTGAGCTGGTGGCGATTTTAGCAGGCATTGTCACATGCCCTACGACATCGCTCCCACCTGTCATACATGTTGATTCCACCCTGCTCAATGCCCTCTCCCATCCTCAAAACCCCGGGGTAATGTTCACCCCATCACACGATCCTAGCATAATACACCTTGAAGTTCAGGGTAATAGATCGACATTTATTGAACTGGATCCCCCCGCCATGCTGGCATCCGGGGGAAAAAGCGGGAGATGTCAGCCAAGGCAGCAACAAAATATCCCATGTTGGGATTACTGCCCCAATCAGCCCCACGACAGACCAAAATGGTGGCGCCAGAGCCCCCGAAATTTGGGGAGGGCTTAGGGGTACCCATTCAACAGGGGACCGGCGCGACTCGGGGAACCCCTCCATATGAAGAAGCTGGGCCCAAACGCAGTGACCGCCCTCCATCGGGTTCGTTTGGGCTTTCCCACAGCCAAGAGGTGGAGCAAAGGGAGAGGAGGGATGTCCGTATGTCAGCACGTTGTCCCCGCGGCCCTAAAACCCCTTCTTTAGGTGCGAACTACGAGACCTCCGCAGGGAAGTAGGGGTGATATTCCCTCCCCAAAAGGACCCAGAGATGCTGCGGCCCACTAGTGACAATGGGGCAACGAACCGGACAAGTGTTACCCGTAAATAATGACATATCCTCCTCCCCCTATGTCCATAGTTACATATGGTGTCGCTTATGAAATGACCAGTTGAACTGACCAGAGGGGCGCTTGAGCGGCAAAAAGTCGCATCTTGTGGAAACCTTTCTCCTCGGGGGCCAAGACGGGTCATCGCAAGATTGGGCCCCTGCCAGTCTATGGTCTTGGCGAACATTTACAACAACCCCAGTAGATCCTGTGGACTTGGGAAAAAACCCACTGTGTGGGTGAAACGTTTTCAATAAAGGATCACATTATACTGCATTTGTGTTTATATTTCCATTGTGTCGGTATTTTATACCATTTATTTCCACCCTTTTAGCTTTTCTTATCCCCTTTTTAATGTCCCTCTTAATATCAATATACTGATTCATAAGATGACCCTCACCTCCTTTGATACGCCTATAAGTTCCTTTCTTATGCCCTAGTAGATATTTCAGCCTATTATTCATCCATTTTGGGTCATTTCTATTTGATCTAATTTCTTTATAAGGGGTAAACGTTCTTTGAGCAGCATGTATGGTTGTTAGGTAAGACACATATGCAACAGTTAGGTATCTTTATTATGAAACGTTTCGCCTAGTCAGTAGGCTTCTTCAGTCGAGTACAGAAAAGTTGATAGAAGCAGAAGATACTTGAAGACGATGTAATCAGTCCATCACCCTTAAAGTTTTGAGGTGTTCAGTCTCTCAGTCTGGAGAAGACCATTGTTCCATAGTATGAAACAATATGGAGATGAAGTGACAGGATGGAGCCTTATATAGCGCCAAGAGGTGAGACGTAGGTCACTAGAAGAGGTAAGAACTCAAATGTTGAGAGGTCAGGTCCCTCTCAAATCAGCCGCTCTCACTAGTGGAGGTTGTCGAAGTTGATAGCAGGTCTGTACCAAGATACCCTTGTGTTGCAGTGTCTGACAGATTGAACATTAAAATGGCATAAAATACCGACAGGTTGTTAGGTAAGACACATATGCAACAGTTAGGTATCTTTATTATGAAACGTTTCGCCTACACAGTAGGCTTCTTCAGTCGAGTACAGAAAAGTTGATAGAAGCAGAAGATACTTGAAGACGACGTAATCAGTCCATCACCCTTAAAGTTTTGAGGTGGTCAGTCCCTCAGTCTGGAGAAGAGCATTGTTCCATAGTATGAAACAATATGGAGATGAAGTGACAGGATGGAGCCTTATATAGCGCCAAGAGGTGAGACGTAGGTCACTAGAAGAGGTAAGAACTCAGATGTTGAGAGGTCAGGTCCCTCTCAAATCCAGCCGCTCTCACTAGCGGAGGTTGTCGAAGTTGATTGCAGGTATTGATTGTTAGGTATCTTTATTATGAAACGTTTCGCCTACACAGTAGGCTTCTTCAGAAGAAGCCTCCTTCTCAGCACGTATGCCGCATTCTATTCAAGATTGATGGAATGACCACATCGACTCAAGGTTGAGGGACTGATTACCTCATTCTCCTCCTGTTCTTCAAGATTCTCCTTTGTATGGACTGATGAAGCCACTGTGTGGCGAAACGTTTCCTCAATAAAGATACCCAAGAGTTGCACATGTGTCTAATTTATCAACTAGTACTTCTGTAATATCTTGTGCTATGTACAGACCTCAGTAGCAACAAGCAGACCCTAACAACTTGCTGATGGAAATGTAGACTGCTTCAACATTTATGTAAATATATTATAATTGTTGAAGTCTAAAAGTGGGCTATCTCTAGATGGGAGGCTAACACAAAAAGAAACTCGCATCAGGTAGAGTGGGCTTCAAAACCAGGTGGTACTTGGTCAAGGACCAACAAGGTTATTCACAGCAGAAACTGTGTCAAAGATGTTAAAGATGTTAAAGGTGATAATAAGGCAGGATGAAGTATATCTCCTTAAATCCCTGGACCAAGAAAAGGCTGTGGGCCCAGATAAGTTGAGCCTAATATTGCTGAGTAGAAGTACACACTAGCTATTATCACCTCTAACTCGCAACTAATCAGCAGTGCCGACACAGAGTAAACAGCCTTGTCTGTGGAAAGAGATATATGTCAATCCCTGTCCATAGGAAGCAGAGCAGAGCGAAAATCAGCATCTACAGACCTGTGTCACTCCTGGCAAGATTCTTGAAACCATAATCTCACGGCAGACGACAGCGTTTTTCATATACCACTCGCTTCTTTCCGACCCTCAATACAGTTTCAGAAAAGGTCACTCTGTTGCTGATCTGAGGTTAATTAAACTTCACTATGTGGCGTCAGTCACTTGATGAATTAAAGGTCAGCTGTGTAATAGCACCGGCCATTGGTAACGCTTTCGACTGAGTATGGTACCAGAAAATCTTGGCAAAAATGTAAGCAATAGGAGTCTCTAGCTTTGCAATATGCCCCATCACTGATTGCTTCAAGGTGGATCCCTAAGAGTAGTTCTCAAAGGTATAGAGTCAACAAGACACTGTATTGGTGCCAATGTTCCATGGTGAAATGTATTTGACCCATTGTTATGACATATACTTCAATTATCTTCTTCAGCTCATCCCAGAATCCCATCCATATGCAGACTACTGTACTATGATATTTGTTTATCCGAAGGAGGAAATGTCAGCTTTTTAATTATGTCAATCACCTATCAGCTATATCAGCCTGGGGAAAACGATGGCAGGTTGCATTTGCTTCTGAGACAACACAAATGATGATGGCCTCTAGGCGCCATGATGGTGATGATGGAGCAGTGACAGGAGTGAATAAAAAAATGTTGGATCCCAGAATGAGGTTGGTATCCAAGTGCTGAAATTTGTTTTCAAATTGACTATGAAGAACCACGTAGTAAATCTCGCAAACAAGGCGGCCGGGAAGTTTGTGGCACCGAGACACATCTTGCATCTGCTCGATGGTAGAGGTTGCATGATTGTGTACGAGGCACAAGTGCGCTCACACCTTAAATACTTTCTAGGATTGTGGAAAAAGACACTTATGTACAGTTCAGGACATTTATTAAAGGAAACGTTTCGCCACGAGTGGCTTATTCAGTCCTTATACAGAGAAAACTAAGAAAACACAAATATATATAGTGGCAGGAGTCAGGTGAGGAGACGCGTGGGTAGAGGTGGTAGTAGTAGTAGTAATGGAACTAAGGAGGTGAGGCTAGAGAGGGACCTGCTGGCATCAAGTAACACCAGTTCCCAGGATGCACTAATTTGTCAGCAACACTATAAAGCAAAAATCCGGTAGTTACAGTATTTCAAAATTACTAAGCAAGTGGATATTACCCATCCTGGGAACTGGTATTACTTGATGCCAGCAGGTCCCTCTCTTGCCTCACCTCCTTAGTTCCATTACTACTACTACTACTACTACTACTACTACTACCACCTCTACCCACGGGTCTCCTCACCTGACTCCTGCCACTATATATATGTGTGTTTTCTTAGTTTTCTCTGTATTAGGACTGAAGAAGCCACTCGTGGCGAAACGTTTCCTTTAATAAATGTCCTGAACTGTACATAAGTGTCTTTTTCCACATCTTGTCTGTATCACCATACCATTTCCTGAAGAATTGAGACACTTATGCAACACATGGGAATCTTTATTGAAGAAACGTTTCGCCACACAGTGGCTTCATCAGTCCAATACAAAGTAGAAGTGGGTAAGGAGAGTAGAAGTTTGAGGTAATCAGTCCCTCAACCTAGAATCGATGTGTTCAGTCCATCACAAGAGTGATGTTCAGTCCATCACAAGAGTGATGTTCAGTCCATCACAAGAGTGATGGACTGAACACATCGATTCCAGGTTGAGGGACTGATTACCTCAAACTTCTACTCTCCTTACCCACTTCTACTTTGTGTTAGGTAAGACACATATGCAACAGTTAGACAACTTTAATCCGAAACGTTTCGCCTACACAGTAGGCTTCTTCAGTCGAATACAGAAAGTAGGCAGGAACAGTAGAGATGTGAAGACGATGTTTACCTGGAGTTTACCTGGAGAGAGTTCCGGGGGTCAACGCCCCCGCGGCCCGGTCTGAGACCATCACCCTTAAAGTCGTAGAATTTGAGGTTGTCAGTCCCTCGGCCTGGAGAAGTTCAGTTCCATAGTCAGGAGCTATCTGAAGATCAAGCGACAGTGCGGAGACTTAAATACTGTCGGAAGGAGAGGTGCAGGGTAGTAGTAGTAGTAGTAGTAGTAGTAGTAGTGAGAGGCCACTGAGAGGTCATGTCCCTCTCAGATCCAACACTTCTCACTTGAAAAGCTTGTCCAAGGTGTTTTCTGTACCAAGATGCCACGTGTTGCAGTGTCTGACAAGATGAACATCAAAATGGTATACAATACCGACAGGTTGTTAGGTAAGACACATATGCAACAGTTAGACAACTTTATTCCGAAACGTTTCGCCTACACAGTAGGCTTCTTCAGTCGAATACAGAAAGTAGGCAGGAACAGTAGAGATGTGAAGACGATGTAATCAGTCCATCACCTTTAAAGTCGTAGAATTTGAGGTTGTCAGTCCCTCGGCCTGGAGAAGTTCAGTTCCATAGTCAGGAGCTATATGAAGATCAAGCGACAGTGCGGAGACTTAAATACTGTCGGAAGGAGAGGTGCAGGGTAGTAGTAGTAGTAGTAGTAGTAGTAGTAGTAGTAGTAGTGAGAGGCCACTGAGAGGTCATGTCCCTCTCAGATCCAACACTTCTCACTACTACTACTACTACTACTACCCTGCACCTCTCCTTCCGACAGTATTTAAGTCTCCGCACTGTCGTTTGATCTTCAGATAGCTCCTGACTATGGAACTGAACTTCTCCAGGCCGAGGGACTGACAACCTCAAATTCTACGACTTTAAGGGTGATGGACTGATTACATCGTCTTTACATCTCTACTGTTCCTGCCTACTTTCTGTATTCGACTGAAGAAGCCTACTGTGTAGGCGAAACGTTTCGGAATAAAGTTGTCTAACTGTTGCATATGTGTCTTACCTAACAACCTGTCGGTATTGTATACCATTTTGATGTTCATCTTGTCAGACACTGCAACACGTGGCATCTTGGTACAGAAAACACCTTGGACAAGCTTTTCAAGTGAGAAGTGTTGGATCTGAGAGGGACATGACCTCTCAGTGGCCTCTCACTACTACTACTACTACTACTACTACTACTACTACCCTGCACCTCTCCTTCCGACAGTATTTAAGTCTCCGCACTGTCGCTTGATCTTCAGATAGCTCCTGACTATGGAACTGAACTTCTCCAGGCCGAGGGACTGACAACCTCAAATTCTACGACTTTAAGGGTGATGGACTGATTACATCGTCTTCACATCTCTACTGTTCCTGCCTACTTTCTGTATTCGACTGAAGAAGCCTACTGTGTAGGCGAAACATTTCGGAATAAAGTTGTCTAACTGTTGCATATGTGTCTTACCTAACAACCTGTCGGTATTGTATACCATTTTGATGTTCACTTCTACTTTGTATTGGACTGATGAAGCCACTGTGTGGCGAAACGTTTCTTCAATAAAGATTCCCATGTGTTGCATAAGTGTCTCAATTCTTCAACTTGTCGGTTTTCATAACCATTCATCACATACCATTTCCTCTTCCTTTCTAGGATTGCCTGCAACACATCATGCCGACGACTTCTTGACACAATAGAGAAGAGAGCAAGATAATTCTTCTCTAGTCTGAACCCGGCCTATATAGATTTGTTATTTCACCAGAGCCTTCAATATTGGAGGATGTGGGTGGCCTTACTGTTATGTACAAGGCCATTGTTGTTAAGGTACAGCACATGGCTCCCCTTCGTGGTGAACGAGAAGAGAGCTTCTGCACAATAAGACAGGCAGTTAACAGCAACTACACTCTGGTTGTACAGTTCTCAAGAACATGCCTTCTTCTGAGATTATTCATTCCTAAAATGACTGAGTCTTGAACATGTTCGCACCGCATAATGACATCGAAAAAAATGTCAGTAGACCGAATGAAATTGCTGGCCCACAAATGGCTCCAACTTCATCCTGCTCCGCATTTGTATGTCTCATAACAATAATAAGGCTTTCAGATGAGCTGAGGTAAGTAACAGCTCTTAGCCAGTGTAAATGAGAAAAAGAGAGAGTAGGTATGAATGAGCCCAAGAGGCTAGGAGGCACTTAATGTAGCAAGTGGAAAACTCACATACATATATACAAACACACACGTAGACACACACACACACATACATATACACATAAACACACACACACACACACACACACACACACACACACACACACACACACACACACACACACACACGCACACACACACGCACACACACACACACACACACACACACACACACCAGTGAAGACCAGTGAAGAGGCGGGGCCAGGAGCTAGGACTCGACCCCTGCAACCTCAACTAGGTGAGTACAACTAGGTGAGTACACACACACAAACACATACACACACCCATAAAAACATGCACACACACACACACACACAACACACACACACACACACACACACACACACACACACACACACGCACACACACAAACACACACACACCACACACACACACACACACACACCACACACACACACACACACACACACACACACAAGGAGGAATGAGAGGAAATGACAAAGATGAGTAGAAGAACCCAAACACAGGTGGAAGGGCAAACACATTCTCCAGAAAAACCCGCAGAAGGACTCCAACTTCGACAGCCCCAAGGTAACTGAACAATCTAAACCGACACTCACACACCTATCCCTCTGTCAACACCCCCACATCACAAACCCCACACCTACAGCAACCCCCTACGGGAACTCTGCCCCCACCCCTACCGCAACCCCTTCATAGGCCCCCGCCAGGGCTCCCGCTCCCCCAACCCCAATCTTCTCCCAGGACCACAGTTTTAGAAAAGAAGTTGAAAGTTTGGTACATGAATGCGGATGGAATAATGAATAAACATGAGGAGTGGCATGAAAGAATCAATGAGAGGTCCCCAGACATCATAGCAGTCACAGAAACGAAACTCGCTGAGACAATAACAGATGCAATCATCCCACCAGGATATCAAATCCTGAGGAAAGATAGAAGGAGGAGGAGGGGTTGCACTGCACGTAAAAAACCAATGGAGATTTGAGGAAATGGAAGACATGAACGAGATTGGAGAAAGGGATTACATAATACGTACACTTCAGTCTGGGGAACACAAGGTAGTCATTGCAGTAATGCATAATCCACCACAGAACTGCAGGAGTCCAAGAGAGGTATATGAAGAGAGCAACAGAGTGATGGTGGACACACTGGCTAAGGTGGCAAGAAGAGTTCATTCGAGCAGAGCAAAGTTATTGATTATGGGCAATTTTAACCAGAGGGAGATCCTCTGGGAGAACCTGGAGCCCCATGGGGGTCCTGAAACATGGAGAGCCAAGATGATGGATGTGGTACTGGAAAACCTCATGCATCAACATGTTAAGGACACTACCAGAGACAGAGGGGAAGATGAACCACCAAGACTGGACCTCGTGTTCACCCTGAGCAGTTCAGACATTAAGGACATCACATATGAGAGGCCCCTTGGAGCTAGTGATCACGTGGTTCTGTGCTTTGAATACATAGTAGAGTTACAAGTGGAGAGGGTAACAGGAGTTGAATGGGAAAAGCCAAACTATAAAAGGGGAGACTACACAGGTATGAGGAACTTCCTGCAGGAGATTCAGTGGGACAGAGAATTGGTAGGAAAGTTAGTAAACGAAATAATGGAATACGTAACAACAAAATGCAAGGAATCAGACGAAAGGTTTGTTCCCAAGGCCACCAGAAATAATGGGAAGACCAGAACGAGCCCCTGGTTTACCCGAAGGTGTAGGGAGGCAAAAACTAAGTGCACTAGAGAATGGAGAAAGTACAGAAGGCAAAGAACCCAGGAAAATAAAGAGATTAGTCGAAGAGCCAGAAACGAGTATGCACAGATTAGGAGGAAGGCCCAGCGACAGTACGAAAACAACATAGCATCAAAAGTCAAGTCTGACCCGAAACTGCTGTATAGCCACATTAGGAGGAAGACAACAGTGAAAGACCAGGCGATCAGGCTGAGGAAAGAAGGAGGGGAACTCACAAAAAACGATCAAGAGGTATGTGAGGAGCTCAACACGAGATTCAAGGAAATATTCACAGTAGAGATAGAAAGGGCTCTGGGAAGACAGCACAGAGGGAAACACCAACAGGGAATATACCAACAAGTGTTGGATGACATACACACAACTGAGGAAGAGGTGAAGAAGCTGCTAAGTGACCTTGAACCTCAAAGGCGATGGGACTGGACAACATCTCCCCGTGAGAGATGCTGTATGTACCGCTAACCACAATCTTCAACACATCCCTTGAAACTGGGCAACTACCTGAGGTATGGAAGACGGCAAAAGTAGTCCCCATTCTTAACAAAGGAGATAGAAACGCGGCACTTAACTACAGACCAGTGTCACTGACGTGTGTAGAGCGCAAAG
Organism: Cherax quadricarinatus; assembly: GCF_026875155.1. Classification (NCBI taxonomy): domain Eukaryota; kingdom Metazoa; phylum Arthropoda; class Malacostraca; order Decapoda; family Parastacidae; genus Cherax; species Cherax quadricarinatus. The sequence continues at coordinate 40,339,196 of NC_069403.1, read as the reverse complement.
TCATGGAGAAGATTATGAGGAGAGTGGTGGAGCACCTGGAACGGAACAAGATTATAAACGACAACCAGCACGGATTCGTGGAAGGCAAATCCTGTGTCACAAACCTTCTGGAGTTTTATGACAAAGTAGCAGAAATAAGACAGGAGAGAGAGGGATGGGTTGATTGCATTTTCCTGGACTGCAAGAAGGTCTTCGACATAGTTCCTCATAAGAGATTAGTGCAGAAGCTGGAGGATCAGGCGTGTATAACAGGAAGGGCACTGCAATGGATCAGAGAATACCTGACAGGGAGCAACAACGAGTCATGGTACGTGATGAGGTATCACAGCGGGCGCCTGTGACGAGCGGGGTCCCATAGGGGTCAGTCCTAGGACCAGTGCTACTTATGGTATATGTGAATGACATAATGGAAGGGATAGACTCAGAAGTGTCCCTGTTCGCAGATGATGTGAAGTTAATGAGGAGAATTAAATCAGATGATGTTCAGGCAGGACTACAAAGAGACCTGGACAGGCTGGACACATGGTCCAGCAACTGGCTTCTCGAATTCAACCCCGCCAAATGCAAAGTCATGAAGATTGCGAAAGGACAAAGAAGACTGCAGAGAGAGAGTATAGGCTGGATGGACAAAGAGAGCAAACCTCACTCATGGAGAAAGATCTTGGGGTGAGCATAACACCGAGCACGTCTCCGGAAGCCCACATCAACCAGATAACTGCTGCAGCATATGAGCGCCTGGCAAACCTGAGAATAGCGTTCATATACCTTAGTAAGGAATCGTTCAAAACAGGCCCATACTAGAATATGCAGCACCAGTTTGGAAACCACACCTGGTCAAGCACATCAAGAAATTAGAGAAAGTGCAAAAGATTGCAGCAAGGTATTCCGGAGCTCGGGGGGAATTTGCCAAAAAAAAAGGTTGAGGGAAACTGCGTGACGACAGGAAGACATAATAACGACAACAAATCGGTGGGAAAGATAAGGTGGACAAGCAGGGGTTTTCCAGAGAGGCTACACAGAAACAAGGGTCACAATTTTAAGCTGAAGCTCAAACGAGTACAGGGGTGTTGGAATATTTCTGCAGTCATAGAGTGTCAGGGAAATGGAATAGTCTACAATGATTAGTGGGGGTAGGAACCATACATAACTTTAAGACGAGGTATGACGAAGCTCAGGGAGCAGAGAGAGGACCTAGCTGCGATCAGGGAAGAGGCGGGGTCATGAGCTGAGTCTCGACCCCTGCAACCACAATTAGGTGAGTACACACACACACACACACACACACACACACACACACACACACACACACACACACACACTTCAGTCACAAGGAAACTGACTGAGAGAACCAGGCGCCACATGGACGGCTAAGATGATGGAGATGGTACTGAATATCCCATGTTCCAACATGTAAGGGACACTACCAGGGATAGAGTAGATGATGAACCAGCAAAACTGGGCCTAGTATTCACCTTGAATAGTGCTGATATTGAGAACATCACATACGAAAGACCCCTCGGCGCCAGTGACCACGTGGTTCTGAGCTTCGAATTCATAGTAGAGTTACAAGTGGAGAGGGAAGCAGTAAGGGCAAGACTAATGAAGCCAAACTACAAAAGAGAGGACTCTACAGGCATGAAGAATTCCCAGTACGGGGTTCAGTGGGACAGAGAATTAGCAGGGAAGCCAGTAAATGAGATGATGGAATATATGACAACAATATGCAAGGAAGCTGAGGAGAGGTTTGTACCCAAGGGTAATAGATATAACTAGAAAGCCAGAACGAGCCCTTGGTTCACCCAAAGATGTAGTGAGGCCAAAAACCAAGTGTGTTAGAGAATGGAAGAAGAATAGAAGGAAAAAGGACCCAGAAGAATAAGCAGAGCAGTCGTAGACCCAGAAATGAACATGCACAGGTAAGAAGTGAGCCCCATCGACAAAACGAAAATGACATAGCAGCGAAAGCCAAATCTGACCAAAAGCTGTTGTATAGCCTATTGGAGGAAAACAACAGTCAAGGACCAGGTAATCAGTCTGCAGAAGGAAGGAGGGGAGATCACTAGAAACGACCGAGAAGTATGTGAGCGCAACATGAGATTCAAAGAAGTGTTCACAGAGGAGACAGAAGGGACTCCAGAAAGACGGAGCGGTGGGGTCCACCATCAAGTGTTGGGCACTATATATTCAACCGAGCTAGATACCTAAAAGGCGGAGGAGCCGGATAACATCTTTCCATGGATCCTGAGAGAGAGAGCGAGCAGAGGCACTATATGTACCACTAACAACAATCTTCAACACATCTATCGAGACAGGGTCACTTCCTGGGGTATGGAAGACAGCAAATTTAGTCCCAGTTTTTTTAAAGAGGAGACAGACACGAAGCATTAAACTACAGACCAGTGTCACTGACATGTATAATATGCAAAGTCATGGAGAAGATTATCAGGAGAAAAGTGATGGAGCACCTAGAAAGGAATGAGCTTATCAACGACAACCAGCACGGTTTCAGGGACGGAAAATCATGTGTCACAAGCCTGCTTGAGTTCCATGACAAGGTGACAACAGTAAGACAAGAGAGGGAGAGCTGCGTAGATTGCATTTTCTTGGGCTGTAAGAAGGCGTTTGACACAGTTTCTCAGAAGAAATTAGTACAAAGGTAGAGGACCAGGCAAGAATAACAAGGAAGGCACTGCAATGGACTAGGGAATACCTGTCGGGAAGACATCATCGAGTCAGTATCTGTAACGAGGTGTCAGTGTGGGCGCCTGTGACGAACGGGGTTCAACAGGGGTCAGCCCTAGGACCGGTGCTGCTTCTGGTATTTGTGAACGACATGACGGAAGGAATAGACTCAGAAGTGTCCCTGTTTGCAGATAATGTGAAGTTGATGAGAAGAATTCAATCGGACGAGGACCAGGCAGAACTACGAATGGATCTGGACAGGCTGCAGGCCTGGTCCAGAAACTGGCTTTTGGGGTTCAACCCCACCAAGTGCAAATTCGTGAAGATTGGGGAAGGGCAAAGAAGAACGCAGACAGAGAACAGTCTAGGGGGCCAGAGACTACAAACCCCACTCAAGGAAAAGCATCTTTGGGTGACTATAACACCGGACACATCTCCTGAGCTGCGCATCAGCCAAATAACTGCTACAACATATGGGCGCCTAGCAAACCTAACAATAGCATTCCGACATCTCAATAGGGAATTGTTCAGGACCCTGTACACCGTGTACGTTAAGCCTATATTGGAGTATGCAGCACGAAAATGGAACCCACACCTAGCCAAGCACGTAAGGAAATTTGAGAAAGTGCCAAAGTTTACAACAAGACTAGTCCCGGAGCTAAAGGACATGTCCTAAGAGGAGAGGTTAAAGGAAAATCGACCTGACGACACTGGAGGACAGGAGAGATGGGAGGGATATGATAACGATATATAAAATTCTGTGAGGAATCGACAGGGTTGACAGAGGCAGAATGTTCCAGAGATGGGACACAGCAACAAGAGGACACAGTTGGAAGTTGAAGACTCAGATGAATCACAACGATGTTAGGAAGTGTTTCTTCAATCACAGAGTTGTCAGGAAGTGGAAAAGTCTGGGTAGTGATGTACTGGAAGAAGGATCCATACATAGCTTTAAGAGGAGGTATGATAAAGTTCATGAAGCAAGAATTATTATTATTATAATCAAAAAGAAGCGCTAAGCCACAAGGGCTATACAGCGCTGAAGCAAGAAGAGCGACCTGTTAGCAACCAGTGAAGAGGCGGAGCCATGAGCTGTGAATCGACCCCTGCAACCACAACTAGGTGAGTACACACAGACACATACACACTCACGCACACGCACACGCACACACACACATACACACACCAGCGAAATTATAAATCTCGCGATTATTACTTCTTTTATGTAGCGGTTTTTTACGAACATTGGAATTGGCAATTTCCGTGAGTCACGGGTACTAAAAGTGTTAGTTATTGAAATTACGCCGCCGCATTTTAGCAGTAGTTGATGTATAATTATTTAAGTGAAACCAACTTGTTTGTGTACACCGAGAGACATATATCTCACTGAGAGTTTATTTATATCCCTCTATTAGGTATTATAGAACTCTTGACTGGAGGTGTACAGGTTACAAGCTGCCTTAATGATCACTGTGTAGACGATTTAAACCTAAAAATACGACATTCAAGGCTGGTGTTTGCTAGTTGGAAATTCTTACAGACGTTCATGACTGCTGTGAAAAATATTTAACTATTTAAAAATGGATTCTAAAATTTTCGTACGGAATCTAAGAACTGATTTTTTTGTGTGTGCTTAATATCTGAGCTGTAATTGGTAAGGCTGTTTGTGCGTCCTTGTTTGTCCGCCAGTTTTTGTATACTATCCCTCGTTTTATGCTTCTTTGTACATCTTCTTACATTCTCTTGTTTCTTCCATCTTGCTTGTTTCTCCATGTTTGTTTCTCTATATTTAAGCATCTTCACCGCCCTCTTAGCTGTACGTTTTCACCAACTTGCGTGTATCTCCTTACTGCATTGCGATATTTTCACTGAGGATGCCGGGTACTTCCACTTGCCTTTAACCTTCCTACAGCCATCTCATCTATTAGAGATTTCCAAAACGCCAAAGGATATTTTAAACGAAAAAGAGCAATATCTGCTCTTGTGGTGAGATATTACTCGGTGTCGTGTGTAAAAGCCTTTCACAGTGAGAGAGAGAGAAAGAGAGAGAGAGAGAGAGAGAGAGGAGAGAGAGAAGAGAGAGAGAGAGAGAGAGAGAGAGAGGAGAGAGAGAGAGAGAGAGAGAGAGAGAGAGAGAGAGAGAGAGAGAGAGAGAGAGAGAATTATAAATTCTGTACCTAGCTTCAGCTGCAATTGCATAACAGTTCTGCATTGTTTATTTAAATTATTTCAAATTTTATGGCTAATAAACATCGGTAGAAATTCAATACAATATTTCAAAGCCACGCAAAATTGATTGACCAATCACAATTAAGTTGATGTACTTATCAAATAGCATCACTTCTTGCTGTACTGACCATCTAGCATCGCTTCTTAATGTTCTGATCACAAGCATCACTTTTTGTTATACTGACCAACCAGCGTCGCTTCTTGATACAGTACTATATATATATATATATATATATTATATATATATATATATATATATATATATATATATATATATATATAATATATATATATATATATATATATATATATATATATATATATATATATATATAGGTTGGTAGACAGCAACCACCCAGGGAGGTACTACCGTCCTGCCAAGTGAGTGTAAAACGAAGCCTGTGATTGTTTTACATGATGGTAGGATTGCTGAGGTCTTTTGTCTGTCTCATAAATATGCAAGATTACAGGCATGTCTTGCTACTTCTACTTACACTTAGGTCACACTACACATACATGTACACATTTATTTATACACACTCATCTGAGTTTTCTTTGATTTTATCTTAATAGTTCTTGGTCTTATTAATTTTCCTTTTATATCCATGGGGAAGTGGAATAAGAATCTTTCCTCCGTAAGCCATGCGTGTTGTAAAAGTCAACTAAAATGCCGGGAACAATGGGCTAGTAACCCCTTTTCCCTGTAAAGATTACTAAAAAGAATAAGAAGAAGAAAATTGTCAAAGTGGGAAGTCTGAATGTGCGTGGATGTTGTGCAGATGATAAGAAAGAGATGATTGTGGATGTTATGAATGAGAAGAAGCTGGATGTCCTGGCTTTAAGTGAAACAAAGCTGAAGGGGGTGGGAGAGTTTCAGTGGAGAGGAATAAATGGGATTAGGTCAGGGGTTTCAAATAGAGTTAGAGCTAAAGAAGGAGTAGCAATAATGTTGAAGGATAAGCTATGGCAGGAAAAGAGGGACTATAAATGTATTAATTCAAGGATTATGTGGAGTAAAATAAAGATTGGATGTGAAAAGTGGGTTATAATAAGCGTGTATGCACCTGGGAAGAGAGAAGTGTAGAGGAGAGAGAGAGATTTTGGGAAATGTTGAGTGAATGCGTGGGGAGTTTTGAATCAAGTGTGAGAGTAATGGTGGTTGGGGATTTCAATGCTAAAGTGGGTAAAAATGTTATGGAGGGAGTAGTAGGTAATTTTGGGGTGCCAGGGGTAAATGTAAATGGGGAGCCTTTAATTGAGCTATGTGTAGAAAGAAATTTGGTAATAAGTAATACATATTTTATGAAAAAGAGGATAAATAAATATACAAGGTATGATGTAGCACGTAATGAAAGTAGTTTATTAGATTATGTATTGGTGGATAAAAGGTTGATGGGTAGGCTCCAGGATGTACATGTTTATAGAGGGGCAACTGATATATCGGATCATTATTTAGTTGTAGCTACAGTTAGAGTAAGAGGTAGATGGGAAAAGGAGGAAGGTGGCAACAACAAGTAAGAGGGAGGTGAAAGTGTATAAACTAAGGGAGGAGGAAGTTCGGGTGAGATATAAGCGACTATTGGCAGAAAGGTGGGATAGTGCAAAGATGAGTAATGGGGGGTTGAAGAGGGTTGGAAATAGTTTTAAAAATGCAGTATTAGAATGTGGGGCAGAAGTTTGTGGTTATAGGAGGGTGGGTGCAGGAGGAAAGAGGAGTGATTGGTGGAATGATGAAGTAAAGGGTGTGATAAAAGAGAAAAAGGTAGCTTATGAGAGGTTTTTACAAAGCAGAAGTGTTATAAGAAGAGCAGAATATATGGAGAGTAAAAGAAAGGTAAAGAGAGTGGTGAGAGAGTGCAAAAGGAGAGCAGATGATAGAGTGGGAGAGGCACTGTCAAGAAATTTTTAATGAAAATAAGAAAAAATTTTGGAGTGAGTTAAACAAGTTAAGAAAGCCAAGGGAAAATATGGATTTGTCAGTTAAAAACAGAGTAGGGGAGTTAGTAGATGGGGGGATGGAGGTATTAGGTAGATGGCGAGAATATTTTGAGGAACTTTTAAATGTTAAGGAAGAAACAGAGGCAGTAATTTCATGCACTGGTCAGGGAGGTATACCATCTTTTAGGAGTGAAGAAGAGCAGAATGTAAGTGTGGGGGAGGTACGTGAGGCATTACGTAAAATGAAAGGGGGTAAAGCAGCTGGTACTGATGAGATCATGACAGAAATGTTAAAAGCAGGGGGGGATATAGTGTTGGAGTGGTTGGTACTTTTGTTTAATAAATGTATGAAAGAGGGGAAGGTACCTAGGGATTGGCGGAGAGCATGTATAGTCCCTTTATATAAAGGGAAAGGGGACAAAAGAGACTGTAAAAATTATAGAGGAATAAGCTTACTGAGTATACCAGGAAAAGTGTACGGTAGGGTTATAATTGAAAGAATTAGAGGTAAGACAGAATGTAGGATTGCGGATGAGCAAGGAGGTTTCAGAGTGGGTAGGGGATGTGTAGATCAAGTGTTTTACATTGAAGCATATATGTGAACAGTATTTAGATAAAGGTAGGGAAGTTTTTATTGCATATTATGGATTTAGAAAAGGCATATGATAGAGTGGATAGAGGAGCAATGTGGCAGATGTTGCAAGTATATGGAATAGGTGGTAAGTTATTAAATGCTGTAAGAGTTTTTATGAAGATAGTGAGGCTCAGGTTAGGGTGTGTAGAAGAGAGGGAGACTATTTCCCGGTAAAAGTAGGTCTTAGACAGGGATGTGTAATGTCACCATGGTTGTTTAATATATTTATAGATGGGGTTGTTAAGGAAGTAAATGCTAGGGTGTTTGGGAGAGGGGTGGGATTAAATTATGGGGAATCAAATTCAAAATGGGAATTGACACAGTTACTTTTTGCTGATGATACTGTGCTTATGGGAGATTCTAAAGAAAAATTGCAAAGGTTAGTGGATGAGTTTGGGAATGTGTGTAAAGGTAGAAAGTTGAAAGTGAACATAGAAAAGAGTAAGGTGATGAGGGTGTCAAATGATTTAGATAAAGAAAAATTGGATATCAAATTGGGGAGGAGGAGTATGGAAGAAGTGAAAGTTTTCAGATACTTGGGAGTTGACGTGTCGGCGGATGGATTTATGAAGGATGAGGTTAATCATAGAATTGATGAGGGAAAAAAGGTGAGTGGTGCGTTGAGGTATATGTGGAGTCAAAAAACGTTATCTATGGAGGCAAAGAAGGGAATGTATGAAAGTATAGTAGTACCAACACTCTTATATGGGTGTGAAGCTTGGGTGGTAATGCAGCAGCGAGGAGGACGGTTGGAGGCAGTGGAGATGTCCTGTTTAAGGGCAATGTGTGGTGTAAATATTATGCAGAAAATTCGGAGTGTGGAAAATTAGGAGAAGGTGTGGAGTTAATAAAAGTATTAGTCAGAGGGCAGAAGAGGGGTTGTTGAGGTGGTTTGGTCATTTAGAGAGAATGGATCAAAGTAGAATGACATGGAAAGCATATAAATCTATAGGGAAGGAAGGGGGGGTAGGGGTCGTCCTCGAAAGGGTTGGAGAGAGGGGGTAAAGGAGGTTTTGTGGGTAAGGGGCTTGGACTTCCAGCAAGCGTGCGTGAGCGTGTTAGATAGGAGTGAATGGAGACAAATGGTACTTGGGACCTGACGATCTGTTGGAGTGTGAGCAGGGTAATATTTAGTGAAGGGATTCAGGGAAAACCGGTTATTTTCATATAGTCGGACTTGAGTCCTGGAAATGGGAAGTACAATGCATGCACTTTAAAGGAGGGGTTTGGGATATTGGCAGTTTGGAGGGATATTGTTGTGTATCTTTATATGTGTATGCTTCTAGACTGTTGTATTCTGAGCACCTCTGCAAAAACAGTGATAATGTGCGAGTGTGGTGAAAGTGTTTGATGATGATGAAAGTATTTTTCTTTTTGGGGATTTTCTTTCTTTTTTGGGTCACCCTGCCTCGGTGGGAGACGGCCGACTTGTTGAAAAAAAAAAAAAAAAAAAAAAAAAAATATTTTATATATATTATATAATATATATATATATATATATATCATATATATATATATATTATATATATATATATAATATATATATATATATATATATAAATATATATAATATATATATTTATATATATAATATATATATATATATATATATATATATGTCGTGCCGAATATGTAAAACTGGTCAATTAGCAAGAACTCTTTTAAAAATTAAGACCTTTCGAAAATTTTCTCTTATACGTTTAAAGATATATATTTTCATTAATGTTAATGTAAAAAATTTAATTTTGCACCAAAAGAATCTTAGAAAAATTACCTAACCTATATTATAACAAGAACAATTTATTTTAACTTAACCCAACTAAATATATTTTAAATTACGTTTACAATAATTTAATACTAAACAAACGCAATCAAATATATTTTTTTTGTTAGGTTCAGAATGATTTTGGCGAAATTATTGCATACACAAATTTTCACTTGTCCTATATGGCAAGATGAGCGTTGCTATTTAAGCCAAGATCGCAAGTTCTGCCTATTTGGCACGACATATATATATATATATATATATATATATATATATATATATATATTTTATATATATATATATATTTTTATATATATATATATATATATATATTATATATATATATATATATATATATATATATATATATATATATTATATATAATATATATTATATATATATTTTATAAATATTTATATATATGAAGCAGGTGCATCGGGCTTGTCCCAGGGCGAGTTAGCCAAACTCATCTTGAAACAACCAGGGAGCAGCGAGCTTTTGCTAGGGAGGAGTTTGATAGACAGAAGGAGAAGGGGCAATTTAAGCAGACTGTGGATGACATTAATGTGCAAAAGGCAGTATAGCTGTTCCTCGTTTTGTTGAAGCCGAGCTAAACAGTTTTCGAGGCATTTGAAAACCGGGCTCGAGCATTAATGTGGCCTGAGGAGCACTGGGCAGCAATGGTGCATACTGCGTTGTATAGTAATTCACAAGAGTTCACATCTGTGTTGAATAATGAGGAATTTGTCAACTATCGGGTGGTTAAAAATCACGGTTCTTGGGGCTTATCAGCGCTTCTCACCAAGTACAGGAGGGAATTCAACTTTGGCTAACGTCAGCTGGGTCAGTCTCATGTAGATTTTCTAAGGCAGCAAGCCCAAGTCTTCTCCAAATGGTACAAGGCAAGTGGTGTCGCTAACTTTTCTGATCTAGTCCAAATACTTTTGGAGCATAATCTGCTGGAATTTGTTGGACCAGACGTTAGAGTCTTTCTTGAAGATCATTCGTTGATCACTAAATTTGGGAAAAGCAGCCAGGTTGGCTGACACTTTTGAGACTAACCGCTCCATGTCCAATCGGTCTTATGTTCCTTCCCAACAGTCTGGCATAAGTAGAGATCGTCAGAGAGGACGAAGTGGCAGGACGAAGGTGAACGACAACGCCAACCAACCAGGTCACCTGGTGAGCCACGATGTCAAGCTCACGGTCAACCTGGTGAGCGACATCAAACTCATGCTCAACACGGTGAACAACGACGTCAGTCCACAGACTGGCGCCAACCACAAAATCAGCAGGAAGCCAAAGTAAAGCACGAGGTAACTTGCTTATGTGCCATAAACCCGGCCACGTGAGATCTACTTGCCCAGCTAAACCCCAACCAATAGGGAGAATTCCTAATCTCCTTATTGAAATATATACTGATAGGTGGCTTGAGTGATGTATAGTGTGCTTAATGGTCTTTCTTTTTCGTTTGTCTGTGACGGGTTTCTTCTCCTGTGTCCAACAACGTGTGCGTGTGTGATAATTTATGTATATACTTATTGTTTCAACAGTTTTGTACTGTTACTATGTATTATGTCTGTATAAGATATGCTCTCAATAAAATAAAAAGAAATGAACCAGAAAGAAGTAGAATTTGGTATGGCCCATTCTACAGTACTTGCCAACTCTCCCTTCAGGAGAATTCAACGAAAACTGAAGTAAGAACATTTAGGGATACTGGGGCTTATTGTTCCAATATAAAAGAGGGAGTACTTCCCTCTCTGAACAAACTTCATTGCACTCATCAGTTCTTTTAGAAGCATTTGGAGAAGGCAGTATTTCTGTCCTTTTACATAGATGTACATGCAGAGTTATATTACACTAGATATTTGACTATAGGTATTTCTGATGGGTTTCCTATGAAAGATGCTGTGCTAATACTAGGTAATAACATTCTTTAATTCCACAAAGTGTCCAGAACCTATATTGTCTAATCCTTCTCCGATGCTGGCCCTAACTCGGGCAAAATCTAAGGGATGTCTTTTGAGAATGCCGACACATCCTTGGACGACTCTGATCTCGGTCTAGACAATTTGTTTTACGAGGAAAACTGGCAAAGGCCTCGTAAATTTAGTGAAGAGACCCAGATCAAGCCTTCCTATTCCAGGGTTGCAGAATTGTCGGATATCTTTGTTTCCATGCTGAGGGACTGTTCTATCGGGAAGAACAGCGAAAAGATCCTTCTATAAACTTAACTTTTCAAATTTCAGGGGTGAATCTCACTCAGATCACCCAGTCAAATGTAAAATTAAAAAAGAGTTTTTAATCTGCAGAGACTGGTAAGGAGGGAGAGGGAAGGCAAATGACAGATAGATTGGTAGTTCCTAAAAAGTTTAGATCACTAATATTAAAGACAGCTCATAATTCCTCGATAGGAAGACACTTACGAATTACCAAAACCTTGTGTAGAATACTAAAAGTTTTACTGGCCGACGATAAGGCAAGATGTGAAAAATCACATCCGCTGTTGTAGGGAATGTCAGTAAGAAAACCAGGACACCCAATTAAACCTGCACCACTCCATGGTGCTCTCTCTCTCAGGTGTCTGTCTTTGCCTTTATCACCGTGTGGTACACTTATATTTCAACTCCTGTACATAGTGTATATATCTGTATATAAACATTTGGTGAAGGAAAATATGAGTTTAGTATTCTGCTGAGTTTGTTTTGCTCTAACCCATTACGGCCAGGTCAACAGGCCATTATTATCTGTACAATTCTAGAGGTGATGCCTTTCTAAATATATATATATATATATATATATATATATATATATATATATTTATATATATATATATATATATATATATATATATATATATATATATATATATATATATATATATATATATATATATATATATATATATATATTGCATGACCTGATGAGAATGGAGGAGAGAATAAGCAATCTTGATGCCCATGATGCTCTGTATCTCCTCACAAGGTGCCTTACTATTCCAAGACTCATTTACTTCCTCAGGTGTGCACCCTCTTTTGACAACCCAACACTCGACGAATATGACGCACACCTGAGGTCAACCCTTAAGAAGGCACTGAACCTGTCACTAGAGGATCAGCAATGGGATCAGGCAACCCTCCCAGTACGACTGGGAGGTATATGGGTGCGCAAAGCAACGCATGTTGCTTTACCTGCTTTTCTGTCTTCATGTTTGGCTTCCAGTGCTTTAGTCAAGAAGATTGTTCCCGAACCCTTGAGAGACATGGTAGGAGCTCAAGACCCCAGGTTTACTGAAGCAGCGATTCGGTGGGACACCCTTACAGATTCCTCCAGTAGACCAGCTCCTCCCAAAGAACACAAACAGTCCCACCGGGACAAACCGATCATGGAAAAAATCGCCAACACAATGCTCTCCAACGCCTCAGGAAAGGACAAAGCTCGTCTCCTGGCAGTGAAGGCACCACACTCTGGAGATTTCCTGTTTGCTGTTCCCAATTCCTCCTTGGGCACTCGACTAGACCCACAGGCCATTCGGATTGGTGTTGCTCTTCGCCTAGCCGCCCCCATCCTCACCGAACATAGGTGTATTTGCGGCAGGGCGACAGCTGATCAATTCGGACTTCATGGTCTCGTGTGTCACACAGCAGAAGGGAAGTATGCCAGGCATGAGGAGGTCAGTGATATCATAAAGAGAAGCCTCGCCACAGCCCGTTGTCCAGCTCATCGGGAACCCCAAGTGCAGAGGTCTGACGGAAGTCTAAAGCGTCCTGATGGAGCCACTATGCTACCTTGGAAGGATGGAAAGCAGATTGCCTGGGACTACACATGTGCCGCCACATTGGCAGACACCTACTTGCCATACTCCGTAGTGGAAGGGGGTGGAGCTGCCAGCCACAGGGAGACTCAGAAGATCCGCAAATATGAAGACCTTCCTCCTTGCTATAACTCCATCCCAATAGGGTCAGAGACCCTTGGAGCATGGGGAAAGTGTGCTCTAAAGTTCCTAATAGAGCTGGGTGAAAAGCTCATCATAGAAACAAAGGACCACAGGGCGACCAGCTTCCTCTTCCAGAGACTCAGTGTTGCGATCCAGAGAGGAAATGCCTGCAGCATTCTGGGCACGCGGCCCACCGCTGGGGAGCTGGACGAAGTATTCGAGATGTAGCTCTGAGTTACCTATGTTGTTTTACTTTGTATCGTAGTTTTGTGAATGTTCTGTCAATGTATTTTGTCTTTAAATAAAATATATATATATATATAATATAGGGGTGGTAGGAGAAAATTCTCAAACAGCTTCAGGGAGAATATTGAGTTTTCCCTGAAGCAAGTTTATTCTTTTCTCTGAGGATGAGGGTCCCTATAACAGTTCTAGAGGTGGTACCTCCCTATATTTTATATATATATATATATATATATATATATATATATATATATATATATATATATATATATATATATATATAATATATATATGTGTGTGTGTGTGTGTGTGTGTGTGTGTGTGTGTGTGTGTGTGTGTGTGTGTGCGTGAATACAATACAACCACAATGAAAGGTTATGTTATTCCAAGTGTTTGGTGAAGACTCACATTATCCGGGAACAGCCTAAGTACATTTTGAATGCACTCATGAGTTGCTAATCATGGTTTCTTGAAATCCACTTGATTACACTAAGGTACAGCTGTCAGGAGGCCACAACAACTTTAGCGCGCTGCCCAGCTTTTGACCTCCATACACATAAGTGTTATGTATTGTTATATTAAATTCTGATACCAGAGGGCACGGTTAAGGATGGAAGGAACAGTGAATGTGGAAAGGCACAGTGAAGAAAGAGATGCACAGTTATATTGGAGAGGCATAGCATAGATGTTGAAGCACAATGAATGAAATGACACACACAGTGTACGTAGGTAAAATTACAGGTTGCAACGAAGCCCATTAATTCCAAGAAGAAAAAACATGAGGAAAATACCAGACCTTCACTGAAAAGAATTAATATTCATTTGTTTCGTTTAATCAGCGATAAAATCATTTGCCCGAAAGACGCTGTGATTTACGTCGCAAAAGCAAGTGCGACCAAACAAGAGAAGTTCAGTCAATAAATCTATGTATTAACAGCATAACGTGTTTAAATGACATAGTGGTAACAGTAATAGTAAAAATATATGTGAAATACGGGCTAGCAGTCACATACCTAAATATATCGGTGAGGACGGCAGAATGTACACTGGAAGGGAAGCTTATAGAGAAGTGCATAGGAAAAGTACAAGAGAAAATGTGCCTTGACAAAACTACTTGTATAAAGAATAAGTTTATCAGCATATACAATCACCAGACGCATTGGTGACAGTACATTAGCAGCATGATACAATGATTGTATCATGCTGATAATGATGAACTTATTAAGAGGCACAGATTCTGATTTTGAAAATACGGAGAAGTCGTGTGCACTGCAGAGTATAATATATAAAAATACTGTAGAAATTTTTTTCATAATAATGTGGAAAGACGTCATAGCAGGAATAGATTCAAAGATCTTGTCCGGCTGCACAGACCAGTAAAACCCTAAAATGTACTCACTGGAGCGAGGAAGAGAGAAATACATGATAATGTACAAGATAAGTGGAAAGTGCTTGAGGGCCTGGTCCCAAACTGGTCCCAAACTGGTGCCAAACTGGTGCCAAACTGGTGCCAAACTGGTGCCAAACTGGTGCCAAACTGATCCCAAACTGGTCCCAAACTGGTCCCAAACTGGTGCCAAACTGGTGCCAAACTGGTGCCAAACTGGTGCCAAACTGGTGCCAAACTGATCCCAAACTGGTCCCAAACTGGTCCCAAACTGGTCCCAAACTGGTCCCAAACTGGTGCCAAACTGGTGCCAAACTGGTGCCAAACTGGTCCCAAACTGGTCCCAAACTGGTCCCAAAGTAGTCCCAAACTGCACACTGCCATAACAACATACCGGAGTCAGAGATACGGGGAATGTGGTTCCAGACTTTATAACATTACGCCAGAAGACACCACAAACACAGCTGCAACAATTGTATAATTCTTCAGAAAGAAACTAGATAATTCCTTTCTCGAAATGCCTGATCAACAAGGCTGTGACGGATATGTGAGCCAGCGGCTTCCCAGCAGCAACAGTCAGGGTTGGCCAGACAAGCACTAGACAAGCCTGACTCACGGCCAAGTTACGAAAGTAGGTCAGGGTTCTGAGAGTAGGGCAGGGTTGTGAGAGTAAGGCAGGGTTGTGAGAGTAAGGCAGGGTTGTGAGAGTAAGGCAGGGTTGTGAGAGTAAGGCAGGATTGTGAGAGTAGGTCAGGGTTGTAAGAGTAAGGCAGGGTTGTGAGAGTAAGGCAGGGTTGTGAGAGTAAGGCAGGGTTGTGAGAGTAAGGCAGGGTTGTGAGAGTAAGGCAGGGTTGTGAGAGTAAGGCAGGGTTGTGAGAGTAAGGCAGGGTTGTGAGAGTAAGGCAGGGTTGTGAGAGTAAGGCAGGGTTGTGAGAGTAAGGCAGGGTTGTGAGAGTAAGGCAGGGTTGTGAGAGTAAGGCAGGATTGTGAGAGTAGGTCAGGGTTGTAAGAGTAAGGCAGGGTTGTGAGAGTAAGGCAGGGTTGTGAGAGTAAGGCAGGGTTGTGAGAGTAAGGCAGGGTTGTGAGAGTAAGGCAGGGTTTGTGAGAGTAAGGCAGGGTTGTGAGAGTAAGGCAGGGTTGTGAGAGTAAGGCAGGGTTGTGAGAGTAAGGCAGGATTGTGAGAGTAGGTCAGGGTTGTAAGAGTAAGGCAGGGTTTGTAAGAGTAAGGCAGGGTTGTGAGAGTAAGGCAGGGTTGTGAGAGTAAGGCAGGGTTGTGAGAGTAAGGCAGGGTTGTGAGAGTAAGGCAGGGTTGTGAGAGTAAGGCAGGGTTGTGAGAGTAAGGCAGGGTTGTGAGAGTAAGGCAGGGTTGTGAGAGTAAGGCAGGGTTGTGAGAGTAAGGCAGGATTGTGAGAGTAAGGCAGGATTGTGAGAGTAAGGCAGGGTTGTGAGAGTAAGGCAGGGTTGTGAGAGTAAGGCAGGGTTGTGAGAGTAAGGCAGGGTTGTGAGAGTAAGGCAGGGTTGTGAGAGTAAGGCAGGGTTGTGAGAGTAAGGCAGGGTTGTGAGAGTAAGGCAGGGTTGTGAGAGTAAGGCAGGGTTATGAGAGTAAGGCAAGATTGTGAGAGTAAGGCAGGATTGTGAGAGTAAGGAAGGGTTGTGAGAGTAGGTCAGGGTTGTGAGAGTAAGGCAGGGTTATGAGAGTAAGGCAGGATTGTGAGAGTAAGGCAGGGTTGTGAGAGTAAGGCAGGGTTGTGAGAGTAAGGCAGGGTTGTGAGAGTAGGGCAGGGTTGTGAGAGTAAGGCAGGGTTGTGAGAGTAGGTCAGGGTTGTGAGAGTAAGGCAGGGTTGTGAGAGTAGGTCAGGGTTGTGAGAATAAGGCAGAGTTGTGAGAGTAGGTCAGGGTTGTGAGAGTAAGGCAGGGTTGTGAGAGTAGGGCAGGGTTGTGAGAGTAAGGTAGGATTGTGAGAGTAAGGCAGGGTTGTGAGAGTTAGGCAGGGTTGAGAGAGTAGGACAGGACTGTCAGAGTAGGACAGGACTGTCAGAGTAGGACAGGACTGTGAGAGTAGAACAGAACTGTGAGAGTAGGACAGGACTGTGAGAGTTGGACAGGACTGTGAGAGTAGAACAGGACTATGAGAGTAGGACAGGACTGTGAGAGTAGGACAGGAACATAAGAACATAAGAACGAAGGAACACTGCAGAAGGCCTACTGGCCCATGCGAGGCAGGTCCAAGTCCCTACCGGCTTAAGCCAATGCACCCAACCTAGTCAGGTCAGGTCACATTGACTTAAGGGAGGAACACGGCAACCGACCTGTTAGCACAAGCTATCAGGTCCAACTCACACCCACCCACATCTACTCATGTATTTATCCAACCTATTTTTAAAGCTACACAACGTTCTGGCCTCTATAACGGTACTTGGGAGTTTGTTCCACTCATCCACAACTCTATTACCAAACCAGTACTTTCCTATATCCCTCTGAATCTGAATTTTTCCAACTTAAAACCATTGCTGCGAGTCCTGTCTAGGCTAGATATTTTCAGCACACTATTTACATCCCCTTTATTTATTCCTGTCTTCCACTTATAAACCTCAATCATATCCCCCCTAATTCTACGTCTTTCTAGAGAGTGCAGTTTCAGGGCCCTTAGTCTATCCTCATAGGGAAGGTTTCTGATACATGGGATCATCTTTGTCATCCTCCTTTGTACATTTTCCAGAGAATTTATATCCATTCTGTAATACGGTGACCAAAACTGTGCAGCATAATCTAAATGAGGCCTAACCAAGGATGTATAGAGTTGAAGAACAACCTGAGGACTCCTATTATTTATGCTTCTTGATATGAAGCCAAGGATTCTATTAGCTTTATTGCGAACACTTATGCACTGTTGTCTTGGTTTCAGATTACTGCTAACCAGAACTCCTAAATCTTTTTCGCAATCCGTAATATTAAGATCTACATTATTTAGTTTATATGTGGCATGGTTATTGTCCTGTCCAACATTTAGAACTTTGCATTTGTCTATATTAAACTGCATCTGCCACTTCTCCGACCACTGCATCAGTCTATTCAAATCTTCCTGGAGTGCTCGAATGTCCTCGTCAGAATGAATTCGACGGCCTATTTTGGTGTCATCGGCAAACTTGCCGATGTCGCTCTTTATGCCCTCATCTATGTCGTTTATGTAGATTGTGAACAGCAGGGGGCCCAACACTGACCCCTGTGGAACACCGCTCGTGACGCTTCCCCACTCTGATTTCTCCCCATTTATGCAAACTCTCTGCTGCCTATTTGTCAACCATGCCTCTATCCAGGAAAAAATTTCTCCTCCTATTCCATGTGCTTTATTTTTCCTCAATAGTCTCTGATGTGGGACCCTGTCAAAAGCCTTACTGAAGTCCATATACACAATATCATATTCATTACCATGATCTACCTCCTCAAATACCTTAGTGAAAAAAGTTAATAAATTCGTAAGGCAGGAACGCCCCTTTGTAAAACCATGCTGAGATTCGTTGATTAATTTATGCTTTTCAAGGTGGCTACGAACTGCCTCGGCAATTATTGATTCCATAAATTTTCCCACTATGGAGGTTAGGCTTATTGGTCTATAGTTCGAAGCTAAGGACCTGTCACCTGTTTTGAAAATAGGTATCACATTTGCCATTTTCCACTTATCTGGCACCATGCCAGTTTGTAGTGATATGTTGAAAAGATTAGCCAAAGGTGTGCTAAGCTCCTCTTTACATTCCTTTTGAACCCTTGCATACAGTTCATCAGGGCCTGGGGATTTGTTAGGTTTTAATTTATCTATTTGCCTAAGGACCATGTCACTTGTGACCTAATAGTGCACAGTTTATTATCGTCCTGTTCTACATAATTTATCATTACTGGAATATCGCTGGTATCCTCCTGTGTAAAAACTGAGAGGAAGTATGTGTTAAAAATTCTACACATTTCCTTATCACTGTCAGTGAGCTGACCCGAGGAACTTTTGAGTGGGCCTATCTTGTCCTGATCTTACTTCTGTATACCTGAAAGAATCCTTTTGGGTTAGTCTTCGATTCTCTTGCAACTTTAACCTCATAATCTCTATTTGCTTTTCTAATTCCCTTTTTTATTTCTCTCTTTAACTGAATATATCGATTTCTTAATTGCCCCTCTCCTCTTTTGATTTGCCTTATATGCCTCTCTTTTGACCAATCAGATATTTTAATCTATTGTTCATCCATTTAGGATCATTTTTGTTTGATCTGATTTCCCTATTTGGAACATAATTTGACTGAGCAGCTAGAACTATGCCCTGGAAAGCATCATATCGGCAACCATCACCACCTACCTGACCCCTAGTCAGGTCATTCCAGTTCAGCCCACCTAAGTAATTTTTCAGTCCTATGTAATCAGCCAAGCGAAAGTCAGGGACGGAGACTTGATTGCCATTATTAGGGGAATTCCATGATATGTTAAAACTGAGTGATTTGTGATCACTCTCCCCAAGCTCATCATTAACCTCAAGATTATTAATTAGTGTTTCCCTACTGGCAAGAACCAAGTCAAGGAGGTTATTTCCCTAGTTGGCTCTGTCACAAACTGTTTTAAAAAACAATCCTGGATCGTATCAAGAAAGTCACCCGACTCTAAATTTCCTGTCAAATTGCTCCAGTCAATCTGTCTATAGTTGAAATCTCCCATTAGCACAACATTTTCGTATGTAGATGCCTTACGAATTTCGTCCACATAGAAGTTTACTGCACTCCCTATCAAGATTTGGGGCCCTGTAAATCACACCCAAAATTAGTTTTTCTCGGCCCTCGAGAAGCTGTAACCAAACAGATTCAGTGGCTGACGCTTCTAATTTAATATCTTGTCTAACACAACAATTTAAATTGTCTCTGACATACATCGCTACTCCACCACCTTTCCTGTTGACCCTGTCAGTGTGGAATAATTTATAGCCTTGTATGTGACATTCAGAGGGCATCTCTCTATCTTTCAGATTGAGCCAGGTCTCTGTTATAGCAATAATATCTATGTTTCCTGCACTTGCAATTAATCTTAGCTCATCTATCTTATTTCTAACACTCCTGCTATTAGTATAGTAAACCTTAAGGGAGCTAGTCCCTTGCTGTCCTCTGCTGTCCCCCTTTGTTTGCTGACCTGTTCTATTGTCTTTATTTATAACTTCATGCTGAATGCCTTTTATACATTTACTGTTTCCAACCCTAGTGTTGCAACCTGCTTGTTTCCCACACACACCCATACCTCTATCTTCCATCAGTTTAAAATCATAGGCATTTCACCAATGGCCTTCTCAATCGAGTCTGCAAGTGCTATCACCCCTGCCCCAGAGAGATGAACCCCATCCCTTGCATACATATCATGTTTGCCATAAAAGTTGTTCCAGTTGTCAATGAATGGGATTGCAAGTTCCTTGCAGTATCTGTCTAGCCAGCAATTTACACCAATTGCCCTAGACAACCATTCATTTCCTACTCCCCTTCTAGGCAAGATGCTACATATGATTGGGATCCCTCCTTTAGACTTAATGAAATCTATAGCTGACCTGTACTTATCTAGCAGCTCTTCTCTCCTACCCTTCCCAATATCATTTCCACCAGCACTGAGACAGATAATGGGCTTGTTCCCATTACCTGACATGATATTATCCAGTAGGACAAGACTGTGAGAGTAGGACAGGACTGTGAGAGTAGAACAGGACTGTGAGAGTAGGACAGGACTGTGAGAGTAGAACACGACTGTGAGAGTAGAACAGGACTGTGAGAGTAGAACAGGACTGTGAGAGTAGAACAGAACTGTGAGAGTAGGACAGGACTGTGAGAGTTGGACAGGACTGTGAGAGTAGAACAGGACTATGAGAGTAGCACAGGACTGTGAGAGTAGGACAGGACTGTGAGAGTAGGACAGGACTGTGAGAGTAGGACAGGACTGTGAGAGTAGGACAGGACTGTGAGAGTAGAACAGGACTGTGAGAGTAGGACAGGACTGTGAGAGTAGAACAGGACTATGAGAGTAGAACAGAACTGTGAGAGTAGGACAGGACTGTGAGAGTAGAACAGGACTGTGAGAGTAGAACAGGACTGTGAGAGTAGAACAGGACTGTGAGAGTAGAACAGAACTGTGAGAGTAGGACAGGACTGTGAGAGTAGGACAGCACTGTGAGAGTAGGACAGGACTGTGAGAGTAGGACAGGACTATGAGAGTAGAACAGACCTGTGAGAGTAGGACAGGACTGTGAGAGTAGGACAGGACTGTGAGAGTAGGACAGAACTGTGAGAGTAGGACAGAACTGTGAGAATAGGACAGGACTGTGAGAGTAGAACAGGACTGTGAGAGTAGGACAGGACTGTGAGAGTAGGACAGGACTGTGAGAGTAGGACAGAACTGTGAGAGTAGGACAGGACTGTGAGAGTAGGACAGGACTGTGAGAGTAGGACAGAACTGTGAGAGTAGGACAGAAGTGTGAGAGTAGGACAGGACTGTGAGAGTAGGACAGGACTGTGAGAGTAGGACAGGACTGTGAGAGTAGGACAGGACTGTAAGAGTAGGACAGGACTGTGAGAGTAGGACAGGACTGTGAGAGTAGACAGGACTGTGAGAGTAGGACAGGACTGTGAGAGTAGGACAGGACTGTGAGAGTAGGACAGGACTGTGAAAGTAGGACAGGCTGTGGGGAGTAGGAAGACTGTTAAAGTATGATGGAGTTAGGCCCGACTGTGAGAGTAGGACAGGCTGTGAGAGTAGGACAGGACTGTGAGGTGGACGGACTGTGAGTTAGGAAGACTGTGAGAGTAGGACAGGCCTGGAGTAGGACGAACTGTGAGATATAAACAGGACTGTGAGAGTTGGACAGACTGTGAGAGTAGGAAGGACTGTAGAGTAGGACAGGACTGTGAGGTAGGACAAAACCCTGTGAAGTAGGACGGACTGTAGAGAACAGAACTGTGAGAGTACGACAGGACTGTGAGAGTAGGACAGGACTGTGAGAGTAGGACAGAACTGTGAGAGTAGGACAGGACTGTGAGAGTAGGACAGGCCCTGTGAAGTGGACGGACGTGGAAAATGGTTTCATAACCCATTGAAACTTTCACCAAAACTAAGGGAAAATATTTCTATGAACTCAATGATAGGCAGACCATTGACACTCTCGTGGACGTCTCCAGGAAACAGTTGGTTGAGAGTGTGTGCTGCCTACCTGATACATTTATAAACATAAAGGAGTTTGCCGAGGGTATATTCACAGTCTTTGACAGCAAATATATTTGTGAACAAAATGTTTCATAGAGAAAAATTAGGTTGAAACTTCGGTGAAGAATTTATTACCGATGTTTACACAAAAATTTTAATACTATATCACAAATATTAATATTAATGTTAACGCTCTCTGTATTAAACTGCCGCATCAGAGACTTCAATTGTGTTATGCCTGTCTCTTCTTAACAGTAATGTACATGTGGTTGAACAATATACAATGTTATATTCAAACGCACTTTGATATATTTATGATTGTAACTTATTTTCAAATATGATTTAGCTATTGTGATAATGGTAACATTATTCTGCCAGTATTATAAATTATGAGTGAAAAGGTAAATTGTGTTACCCTTTTACGTTCGTCAACTAGTTACTGGAAATTTGGATTATTTTGGAAATAAAATGAGTGATTTCTGGAAAAGGAGAAATGATTTCAACGTTGGCAGAACTGAGTGTACGGTACGATACGGAATTACGTACGGTACGATTGATTTAGAAAAAAGTGCTGTACAAACTTAGGGTACGATATTTTCCTTACGTTACGATACGGTACTTTTCACAAGTAAATTTTATGGAAATAACCAATAGATGTAGAAAAAGAAACTCATGCTTAATTTAGGACATTTATTAAAGGAAATCTTTCCTTTTATAAATCCAGTGGATATTCGGTACTTTTAAGGCACGAGAAACATGACGGTACCGTACTGCCAGTCATGGTCATATAGTGTACCGTACTGCCATCATGGTCATATTGTTTATACCCGAAATACTGCCGAGTCATTGGTCATACTGAGCCCGTACCTGCCAGTCATGGTCATTCCTACTGCATGTACCGTACTGCAGTCATGGTCATAATTGTGTACCGAACTGCCATCATGGTTCATATTGTTACCGAACTGCAGTCATGGACAAATTGTACCAATACGCAGTCATGGTCAAACAGATGTACCGTACTGCCAGTCATGGTCATATTGAACATACTGCCAGTCATGGTCACATTAGTGTAACCGTACTGCCAGTCATGGCAATACTGTTACCGTACTGCCATCATGTCATTAGAACTGTGTGTACCGTACTGCCAGTCATGGTCATATGGAACCGTAACTGCCAGTCATGGTCATATTGAGTACCGAACTGCCAGTCATTGTCATATTGTATCCATACTGACCAGTCATGGTCAACTGTGTACTGTAGTACTGCCAGTCATGGTCAAATGTACCATATCTGCCAGTCATGTCACAATTGTGTACCGTCTACTGCCAGTTCAGGGTCATATTGTGTAACCGTACTGCCATTCATGGTCATATTGTGTACCCGTACTGCCAGTCAAGGTCATATAGTACCAAATTGCCAGTTCATGGTCAACTGTGTACCGTAACTTGTCCAGTCTTGGATCATATTGTCCCATACTGCCAGTCATGGTCACATTGTGGTACCGTACAGCCAGTCAGGGTATACTGTACCACAACTGCCATCATGGTTCATATTGTGTACCGTACTGCCATCTCATGGTCATATTCAGAACCACACTGCCCAGTCATATCAGTTTACAAAAAACGCGATTCTAATTAGCTTAGAGATCACCAGTGAATACTAAAAGTACTTCCTTCTATGCATCCAGCCAGTTTACAGGTTTTCGTAACAATAGTCAGTATCCTTTTCCCAATTAACCATAAGAATTCAATATGATTCAATAGTGCTTCATGATTACAACTGGAAGGCTACTAAACTAGCGAAATAAAAATTTAATAATATTATTAAGTCTAGAGATATATTATCAAATTAAATTTAAATTAATCAAGTACCAACAAATTATATAATCACTTCTCTCGTATACAATAGTATTGTGCGTCTGAAAGCACATATAACATATATAATTCTTAAGTCACTCCTAGTCTTGGTACATAACATTTAATAAGATATACAAATATGTAACAAGTAAGTTGTGTATATGAGTGTATGTGCTCTAAGGTTGTTCGCTAAGTCCCACAACACTCGACTTAGGACTAAACAAGTGACATGACAAAGTCCTCACATAAACTAACTTCTGACCAACTGGAAGTCAGAACAGTCAACTTGACCACCAAAAAAGTATGCTAAACCCATACCAATATAACAAGCAATCTGCGACACAGAATCATCATTTCGTCGCTCAACCTTTGTAGAGCGGACGTGAGCTGAGCCTGCCCTCTGCTGTCAGCCGGTGACACCTTGGTTTTCTGAAAATGGCGCAGCAGGCAAAAGACGGTAAACACTGACCATCTAGGCATAGAAGTGGTGCGTGGGGCAGTGCATGCCCACTCAGCACAAGTTTTATTACCTCCATCACACTTGGACACATACGGCATTACCAACGAAGAGCTGTATGGTGTAGCCTTGAACGGGGCAATAGAATTTTTGTGAATTTCTCAAGCAAGTGTATATGAGGACATAGTCCCAGGTTTCCAAAGCTTATGCGTACCAGTGAACTCCTGCAGTAGACGGTAAGCTACATTGATGTGAATATCCCGCGATTATACGTGGTTGAAGAAAAGAAAAGTAACACCATTGAGGAACAATGAGGCAGACCTACTGCTGGTCATCGAGAAGTTTGGACTGTCATATGGCCGACATTGGAAGATAATGGAAGGAAGGATCGTATTTCTGGGATGCCTGAAGGAAGTTTATTACCTTAAAAAATGACCATTGAGGCAATCCAATCCTTCCTTCATATTTTCCTAGAAGAACCCCTTTCAGGACCTCAAGTAATGGTGACTTTACTGCAACGGGCACAAACGTACCTGTCGATTATGCGGTGCCTATGGATCACATTGCTGCGCAGGTGAGGTTAATATCACCAGGGTACACAGGCGAAGGCGCAGCGATAAGGAGGGAGCATCAGAGGAACTTGAGACCGTTTGATTTGCGTACGACCATGAGCGGTTTTTCCCTTGAACAAGGCTTGGAGTGTGGCGAGGTCGAGGAGCCTTGGGGAGAATAGTGTGTACCTCTTCCGATAGGACATGCACTGTGCCGGCAGATGCACCGAGACCAAAGATGTGGTGTCCGCAGGTGAGGACAGGCCGTGGAGGCTACCATTGATTCAGTCCTCCCCATACCCTGTTAGGGACCCCGTTGTTGGATCCAGGGAGAGGTCACAGTTTGAGGGCTTGTGGGTGCCACAGGATGCTGCTGGGGTTCCAGGTGTGAGAGGGGGGAGGCATGACATAGACCCAGTTGAGGCTGGTTTGCAAATTGGCACGGTGGTGGCGGCAGATGCACGGGGAAGGCTTCCAGGGTGGAGGCGGGATAAAGGCTCGAGTGTCACTGAAGCGAGCGGCAGTGCCCTCTGGACGTGGACGATGTGGAAGTGCTACACTCCGGCACAGCGTTCGGTGCAAAAAGGTTTGGGCTGAAGTGGTTGAGCATGGACCTGGAGGGTTCAAGGCAAGGGCCATGTGAAAGTCCGATCACAGAATGGTGATTGAAGATCAAGCGGGGCGTATAAAAGGAAGGGGTATAAAGGTGGTGGCAATACGTAAAGGCAAAAACCTCCAATGACAGATTCAAGAGTCTCTCTATAAATGTTAAGTGGTCTGAAAAATCTAGGAAGAAGTGTGAATGGTTTCATGAGATGCTCATTAGGTATGTGTAGAAGTAGTGTTTGTGCAAGAGCACAACCACAAGCCCCGGGTTGTATGTTGATGATTGAGGGTATACTGTACCACTGCGGCACACTCAACGAGATTGAAGGAGGGAGTGGCTATGTTGGGTGATGGAGGCTAGCCCGTTTACTTACATCATTGTGAGTAGGGGGGTGAGGGGAGGGTTTATAATGAGTGGATGGGACATGCGCGAAGAGATAAGATGTCCTTTTGTGTGTGTTTATGGTCCCCGGCGGAGGGGGACAGTCGAGTGAAGAATGAGTTTGTACGTGAAGTGTTGGTGTATCACTTAAGTTAGGGCGCTTCCTACATTAGCTGTGGTGGGAGGGACTGAATGCGTATAGCGCTGCAAGGATGTGGAAACCTAGTGGAGCATGATATTGTTATGGGCGTTCCGAGGTGACCTGTTAACCGTGGTGGGGTTGGTGGATGTAGAGGGGGGGGCGGCGTGGAGGAGGTGCATCACACCTTTGAGAGGCAGGGGTATGCGCACGACTGGACAGGAATACGTGACAAGGAAAGCCACTGGTGGCGGAGTGTAAGGGTCTTTGGGAAATGCTCTTTTCTTTTGTCTGATCATAGAGGTGTTTTGGTGGATTTGGGGAAATGGGAGGGTCGGGCCGAACAGTATAAGAAATATTGGAAATTGAATGTTCGGTGCTTCAAGATGTTGAGGGGAGGTCCCAATTTGCACAATGGTGGGAAAGGACTATGGGAAGGGAATGAAGTCAATGGGGATGTGATGAGAAAAGGTGGGATGTGACGGTCGAAGACGAGGATTCGAGAGTTCCTATGTCCAACAGTGGAAGGCACGAGAATCAGTTGGTTTAAGAGACTATAATAAGGTATCTTGAGGGGCTGATAGGGAGTATTATGAGAGCGGAAAGGGTAGGATGGAGCCCCTGTTTGGCTGACATAGAAGGAGTGAAGGAACGCCTAATGGGAAGTGCAAAATTGAGAGGTTAGAAGCGGCAAGGGTTTTAGGGTGGTTGAGGATGTGGCCAGGTTAGGTGGGTTGGTAGCCGATCGCGTGGTTGACAATCGAGGTGTCGAGGGGTGTGCGAGCGCATCGGCGGCATGGCGAGGCCGGATTGGAGGAGCGAGTTAGTTTGTAGGGTATATTAGTTTCAGAGTATTGTGATCGAGTGACTGAGGCGCGAACTATCGTTAGGATAGAACGTTGTTGGATGTGGTGGGGGGGAGGCAAGTGTAGTGAGAGAGAGAGCTATTAGCACGACTTCGGCGGGCTGCATAATCAGACGCGGTGGGACTCGATCGAAACGGAGGTAGGGGAAGGTAGGTGATTCTTGGCTTAGTGCTCATATGAGGAGTGTGGGTGTGAGAGAGGGGGCTTTTAAGAGAGACAGGGGGATGGGTGCGGAGTGTGCTGGACAGGGACGACAGGGAACAGTTACAGGGGCCTATGTGGAGGAAGAGGTGTGGAACGGCTTTAATGAGGTATGAGCAGGGTAAGGCACCGTGGGATAGATGGGCTGCCTGCGGAGTTTTACATACAGCATTGGGAGTCATTAAAA
This sequence comes from Cherax quadricarinatus, assembly GCF_026875155.1. NCBI lineage: Eukaryota > Metazoa > Arthropoda > Malacostraca > Decapoda > Parastacidae > Cherax > Cherax quadricarinatus. The sequence continues at coordinate 40,311,923 of NC_069403.1, read as the reverse complement.
GATTTTTAGGTACAATATTTAATATCAATAAAAGAGAGGGGTGCCGTTGGACCTTTGCAGGCCACAGCACTATAGTTTTGGTGACAAAAGGTGAAAGTCATGCACATTGCGAGATTACCGGATGATATCACTCTCATGTTTTGCAGAGCTACAAACTTTTTTGCAAAAAATTTTGGGTATCGTATAAAAAAAGGTCATTGGAAAGGTAAGTGAGGGGTCAATATGATATTCCGGGAGATCAAAGTATGAGGTGGCATGGGGTTTTAATTAGAAGTTTATTGAGGGTCCACAAGAGGGGGAACGTGGGGTATTGCGTTGGATTGGAGAACGGCATTATGCTAGTGTCGAAGGGAGGCTCTGTGGAGAATCAGGAGTGGCAAGGGTTCGGTGAGGACATTGTGAATTGGCACGTACTTTTATCGGGAGCTGGGATGTGGTGTACAGAATAAATGGGAGGGTGGGGATGCGACGTGACAATGGGCAGGGTGATTGAGGCAAGGTTGCCCGTTTCACAAATAATATTTGCATGTTTCCATAACCGTATTTAATAGGGCAGTGAAAGGTGCCTACAGGCGGGGGTAAGGGAGGACATACTAGGAGTGAGTCCCAGTAACAACAGGTTACGTTGATGACACAACAGTCCCTAAGTGAGTGGGAGAGAGGGATTGAGGGTCTGGAGAGAGTTATAGATGTTTTTTGGGATGGGCAACAGGTAATAGGCAGTGATGTGCATAAAACAAAGCTTCATGAGATATTGGGTGAATGGGATGGCAGGAGGCGGGGTGGGGTGGGGGTGGAGGGGTGAGGGTGGAGTGTCGAGGACCGGTGAAAAGTTGTGGATTGTGTATAAGGGTATTCTGCTCAGATGGCGAGGGAGAATACATTCACAGGGTGTGTTAGATAAGGGATTGAGGGAAGATTGTCAGGAATTTGAGCCGACACATCTTACGCTACACCGAGGGTCATGTGTCAATTGAGCTTTTGCACAGTAACATATTGGCATGTGCAGCTTTGTACCCTTTGTGTATGGGGATGTCAGGGATTGTTGAGGCATAGTTTTCCGTTTTATCTGGGTTCGGGATGCGATGGTTGAAAAGAGAGGTGGTAACTACCTTCCTGGTGGCCTTGGGAGGGCTGGGTTTATACATTTGGAAAGAAGGTAAAGTGTGTATATGTGAAACATGGTGCTACGGGCTCGTGGGGAAGAGGAGATGGAGGGTTGGAGATGCAGGCAGCAGATCTTCGGAGATAGTGGAAGGGACAAGATTTGAGAGATGGTGAGGAGTTGTTGCGTCAATGATAGAAGGTCAGAGAGGCCGAGACACATGCGGTAGGGTCTCATGGAGAGTAAGATATGGCCCTAGGTGGTAGTGCAATGGAAGGAGTAGTAGCCCGATGTACGCATGGTGAAGACATTTGGGGCCGAGATTAAAAGGGTTACGCAATCCAGGCCACGCGTGAGGAGGTAATGTTATCTAGGTTTCTTCACGGACTATTGCCGTCTGTGCTTGTTTTACGAATAGGCGCGAATAAGGAGGTGGGTGGGGTGTGTCAGGTTTGTGGGGTAGATGAATCATCTTTTTCATGTAGTTAATTTTTTGTGAAAGCCTAGGATTGTTGCGGGAATGATAGAGGAAAGTACTCCGGTATGGTGGTGGGGAAAGGTTGTCGGTTTTGAGAGCGTTTGTTTAGGATGTAGGAGTGGGGTTGGGGTAAATGTCAAAGGGCAGTGGCTTACTTAATGGTTGAATTGTGTATCTATCATGGGCAATCTGAGAGACAAAGGGGCGAGGAAACGTAGGATGGCCATAGAACACAGTGTCGCAACCGGGAAATTATATGGTAGAGGTGGAGAGGGATATTCTCGGAGGCAACAGGGACTTTCTTTTGAGGGATTTATGGTCATTATTCAGCGGTTCCAGGGACATGAACGGGCTGGCCATCCCAGGGGAGGGGGGTGTTGCAGAGAGACGATTGTGTGAGTGAGTATGGAATTGTGTGAGTAAAGGATGTTGAGGGATATCACTGTGATATACAATATAATGTCTTGTGTTATTGTGAACACCGATGTTAATAATTTATCCTAAGGATTCCTTCATGTTTTGTAAGGATGTACATAAGCATGATAGTATATAACAGATTTTACCCTGTAATTATACATGTTCTTACCTATATAAGAGCAATGACCTTTGTCATAATAATGAGGCATTCATACCTGTTTTTTAACTAGTGTAACGTTTTGGTATTGGTATATAATGTAGATCCTTGCGCCTCGGTTGTTTTTTGCCTTATATATTGTTACAGATTTTTTTATTCACATTTTCAATTAAGTTTCAGTGCAATAGAGTTTTTGATCTTGTGTATAGCCATGTGAAACTGTCATTTTTTTACATTGTTGGGGGGGTAGGAGTTTAAGTAATCTCTGCAATAGCGTGTCATGTGGATACCATGTCATATTATATTAGATGTCTAATGTTTGTCCATTCTCTGTCGAGTGCTGTAATAGCTTATCTCCGGACAGTGTAAATAATCTGTCTGCTGGAGGGAATAGATTAAATTTTATTAATTATGTGGTAGGTTTTTATGTGTGTAGCGTGTTTTTTAGGGTGAATATATTATAAGATGCAAATTACTACAAGTAAAGACTGTTGGTGGTTATGAGAGTGGTGACGCGGCAGCACAGGTTTACTAGGCATGTGGGAGGGGGTTGAGTGACAGCGTATGTCTAAACCCACACACGAGCACGATATTAATTATTACCATAGGTATATGAAGGGTAGGGTGGATTGTGTATCTCTGGTGGATGTGAGCCATCAGGTTTCAGACAGTCCTTGTATTATAGTGTCCTGCCCGTTTTCTAGCTGGCATGATTTTGGGTTTATATATAAATAGTCATTGAAGTTTTTAATGCTTTTACAATGTGTATGTATAAAGATTTGTCACGTGTATCTAAGGTGAAAGTGGCACGTTTTATGGGGGGGGGAGTGCAAGCTTTACTGGGTGGGGTTGTATATATATGTATGATGTGATATGTATTATATGATATAATATATATATATATATAAAATAAATATATTTTATATATAATATATAGGGTTATAATGTATATGTTGTATATAGACCACCTTTTCAGGGTGAAGCACAGTATGTACAAGAGGTGTTTGATTTGAGTGCAGCCAGTTCTGTCATTATATATGTGCTTCTTCAGTACTGTGTAGTCACAGTTGATTATTTTTCACTGCCTGACTTGTTCATATGATTATGTATCCATATATTTTGTACACTGAGTTTAAAATAAAATATAAAAAAAAAATCAGGAACAAGGAGATAATATAACGACACTAAGTAGGGACCATCTGCAGATCCTCCACAAAAGTCACAAAATCCCATACTATAAAACTAAGTTAAAGCATAAGAAAATCCCCGACTGTGATAATACACAGATACCAGTACAAATTAGGTCAGAAGCTACAGCTCAGGACCTGAGTTGCTCAGAGTGTCTATGCGACACACAACCTCAGTACAACGTCGAAAATCACTAAGTCTATACTATGTTCTGTGAACAGAGTTCTACAGAACTAACAAGAATAATGAGACAGACAATCTGTCCAACCACCAAGAGAGTCTAGACCAGACTGAATACTTCAGGCGAGGTGAGGACACCCCCCCCCTCTATCACGTGATAGCTCCATGGACAGTACTGCCCAGCAACAGAAGCCGGCAGAATAACGAGCCATGGTGATAGTGTACCATACTGCAAGCCATGGTCATAGTGTGTACCGTACTGCCAGCCATGGTCATAGTGTACCTTACTGCCAGCCATGGTCATAGTGTACCCCACTGCCAGCCATAGTCACAGTGTACCATACTGCCAGCCATGGTCATAGTGTACCATACTGCCAGCCATGGTCAGAGTGTACCATACTGCCAGCAATGGTCATAGTGTACTGTACTGCCAGCCATGGTCATAGTGTACCATACTGCCAGCCATGATCATAGTGTAGACAGCCTGTACTGTCTGCACAGACAGCCCATGCTGTCTGCCAGCTTAGTTCATATTTCGTGCCACTCAAATGCTGCCCTCTGGGCCTGTCCAGGTCTGTGGGAAGCTGGTCCCACACTCGCTCACTCTGGCGACACTCTTCACTCAGATAAGAAGTGTCCGCTCCTCTCCCCCTCGTGGGCATGGCCCTCCCGGGCCATGGGCACAACACACAAGCCTGTGTACCCACCACGACTTAACAATAAAGTAAGAAGCCTCTGAAGAAGTTGATCATTAACCACCCACTTTCATCGTACAAAATAATTTCCTTATAAACATTGGTGGGAAGTGGTGGTCGCAGCAGTTGTGTTTGCCCAGAGAGAGGAAGGAAGAGGTATGAAGTCATCTTCACTTCATCACCCCATGCAAGAAGCATCCGTCTCTCAACGAGTTATCCTGATGTCGTGTCTGCATGTTTCAGCATCCAGACACAGGTACAAGCAGGATCCAGCCGAAATTTGCCGAATTTCTTCGAGAAATGTAAGTGGCGTCCCAGTGACCCCATGCTACAGCATCCCACGATGTTTCTCAAGTCATGTGTTCAGCATCACTTGTATGTACTGCTGTTGTTGTTCAGCTCAGCACAGCTGTTTCAGCAAGCCAGAGGTGAGTTTTGTGGTGATTTCTGCATCCAGTGTGAGTTTCTCCAAGTGTTTGTAGGAGGGAGAGGAAGTGGCCGTTTCCTCGCCTCACCCTGCTGTACTCTCACACCTCACCAGCCTACAATACACCACTCACCACTGCCCACTCCCTCTGCTGTGTTTTCTGCTGTTTTTCATGTGATTCATTGCTAGAGCTGTGTTTCCGAGTGCCCGATGCCACTCGAAGCCACGTAGATCAGCATGCCACGTAGATCAGCATGCCACGTAGATCAGCACGCCACGTAGATCACGACACCACGTGGATCCCGACGCCACGTTGAATGTGGGCAATGTCACGTGGATCTACAAGCCATGTGAGTTACCAGATGTCCCAGGCCACATGCTGTGGTCTGCTGCCCGAATCACATTGACGTCACCGACGATGCTGCCCGACTTCATGACGTCACGATGTCTGCCTGACGTCACCTCGAGATGTCTGCTGACGTCACAGTGCTGCTGACGTCACCTCGTGACATCACGCCTGACATCCCATGATGTCACATCGAGTGTTTCAGTAAATATTTCAGTATTGTCGAGAAGATTGAGAGAAGATATATGTCATGTGTTAATTAATTCCTCTCAGTCAGTGTTCTCACATGTTAGTGTACCGCATGTACCATGGGTGTGTGTAGTTTCCATGTGCCCAGTGAGGTCAGAGCCAGACCTGAGTAGCACCACTGTGCTAAGTCACCTGATGTGACCAGTGCGTTTGACAGCTGTTATCTCAGCTCTGAGCCCGAGCCACTCTTGTATAGAAAGCTCTTATGCTCGTCGCTCATAGATGTTCTGCAGAATCGTACCTGCTACGATTCCCATCGAGATTTGTTTCACTTCACCTTCAGACCTTCAGAATGCAGTTAATGTAGAGAAACAATCTGGGACGCTTAGACTAACCTCTGCTATAACCCAACTGCCGAGAAAAATGACAAACCCTTCCCAAATCGCAGTTACCCTGTCGGCCCGGCGCAGTGACAGCCCGTGTCACAACGTCAGTGAGCAGGCCTGCACAAAGAAGATGTCCTTTGACTGCTAGCCCCCTCACGCAGTCTGTGTATGATGTTACAACTCCCAGGGTGTTTCGCCCAGTCGTCTTTTGCCACACTCGCTCCACGACTCGTCCACAACCGCTCACCACGCCCGGGCCGGCAGTGACAGCCCAGCGACAATACCAGTCGAGAAATGTCCTCCTGAGTCGCTTGCCAGAAGTCCTGCCCAGTTGCCGAGTTTTTTCGACGCCTCACTCGAGGGCACCAGCATGTCGTGCCCCAGGTTGAGTGAAAACCTCTAGCGACTCCTACAATGACTGCTTCACCGTTCCAGAGAAGACCGTACCCTGTTACGTCACAGCTCAGCCGCAGCGATGTCTCCTGTGTTGCAGTATCTGTCCAGACGCAGGAAGGCTTGCAGTGATGCCCTTCGATGCTCACTGCCTATGACCACGATGTTTAGCACACCCCACGTTTTTTTCTTCCCTCCCTATAGGAAGTTTTTTTTTTCTATGTCTGTATGCATATATATGTTTTTATTTTGTGTTCTGTGCCCTGTTCCTACGAGAGAGAGACCGAGTTTTTTTTACCACCAGTATTGTCGCGTCGGGACGACGCGAGGTAGGTGGCCGAGCATATGTAGACAGCCTGTACTGTCTGCACAGACAGCCCATGCTGTCTGCCAGCTTAGTTCATATTTCGCACCACTCAAGTGCTGCCCTCTGGGTCTGTCCAAGTCTGTGGGAAGCTAGTCCCATACTCGCTCACTCTGGCGACAATCTTCACTCAGATAAGAAGTGTCCACTCCTCTACCCCTAGTGGGCATGGCCCTCCCGGGCCATGGGCACAACACACAAGCCTGTGTACCCACCACGATGTATCATTTACGAAGACGTATCATTTACTCCCCGCTACCAGAACACCAAACAAACTGGTTATAATAGTGTACCATACTGCCAGCCATGGTCATTGTGTACCATACTGCCAGCCATGATCATAGTGTACCATACTGCCAGCCATGATCATAGTGTACCGTACTGCCAGCCATGGTCATAGTGTACCATACTACGAGCCATGGTCGTCGTGTACAATTCTGCCAGCCATGGTCATAGTCTACCATACTGCCAGCCATGGTCAGAGTGTACCGTACTACCAGCCATGGTCATAGTGTACCATACTGCCAGCCATGGTCATAGTGTACCATTCTGCCAGCCATGGTCATAGTTTACCATACTGCTAACCATGGTCATAATGTACCATACTGCCAGCCATGGTCATAGTGTTTACCATACTGCAAGCCATGGTCATAGTGTACCGTAATGCCAGCCATGGAATAGAGTGTACCGTAGTGTCAACCATGGTCACAGTGTATCGTACTGCCAGCCATGGTCATAATGTGTACCATACTGCCAGCCATGGTCATAGTGTACCATACTGCCTGCCATTGTCACAATGGGTACCATACTGCCAACCATGGTCATAGTGTACCGTACTGCCAGCCATAGTCATAATGGGTACCGTACTGCCAACCATGGTCATAGTGTACCGTACTGCCAGCCATGGTCATAATGGGTACCGTACTGCCAGTCATGGTCATAATGGGTACCGTACTGCCAGTCATGGTCATAATGTGTACCGTACTGCCAGCCATGGTCACAGTGTAACGTACTGTCAGCCATGGTCAGTGTGTACCGTATTGACAGCCATGGTCATAGTCTGTACCGTACTGCAGACAATAGTTATAATCTGTACCGTACTGCCAGTAATGGGCATAATGCACCGTACTACCAGCCATGGTCAAAGTGTGTACCGTACTGCCAGCCATGGTCATAGTGTACCGTACTGCCAGCCATGGTCATAGTGTACCATACTGCCAGCCATGGTGATAGTGTACCATACTGCAAGCTATTGTCATAGTGTGTACCGTACTACCAGCCATGGTCATAGTGTACCGTACTACCAGCCATGGTCATAGTGTACCGCACTGCCAGCCATAGTCATAGTGTACCATACTGCCAGCCATGGTCATAGTGTACCATATTGCCAGCCATGGTCAGAGTGTACCATACTGCCAGCCATGGCCATAGTGTACTGTACTGCCAGCTATGGTCATAGTGTACCATACTGCCAGCCAAGATCATAGTGTACCATACTGCCAGCCATGGTCATAGTGTACCATACTGCCAGCCATGATCGTAGTGTACCATACTGCCAGTCATGATCATGGTGCACTGTATTGCCAGCCATGGTCATAGTGTACCATCCTGCCAGCGATGGTCATAGTGTACCATACTGCCAGCCATGGTCATAGTGCACAGTATTGCGAGCCATGTTCATAGTGTACCATTCTGCCAGCCATGGTCATAGTGTACCATACTGCCAGCTAAGGTCATAGTGTACCATTCTGCCAGGCATGGTCATAATGTACCATACTGCTAGCCATGGTCATAATGTACCATAATGCCAGCCATGGTCATAGTGTACCATACTGTCAGCCATTGTCAGTGTACCATACTGCCAGCAAGGGTCATAGTGAACCATACTGCCAGCCATGGTCATAGTGTACCATACTGCCAGCCATGGTCATAGTGTACCATACTGCCAGGAATGGTCATAGTGTACCATACTGCCAGCCATGGTCATAGTGTACCGTACTGACTGGCATGGTCATAGTGTACCGTACTGCCAGCCATGGTCATAGTGTACTGCACTGCCAGCCATGGTCATAGTGAACCGTACTACCAGCCATGGTCATAGTGTACCGTACTGCCAGCCATGGTCGTAGTGTGTACCATACTGCCAGCCATGGTCATGGTGTGTACCATACTACCAGCCATGGTCATAGTGTACCGTACTGCGAGCCATGATCATAGTGTACCATTCTGCCAGCCATGGTCATAGTGTACCATACTGCCAGCCATGGTCAGAGTGTACCGTACTAGCAGCCATGGTCATAGTGTACCATACTGCCAGCTAAGGTCATGGTGTGTACCATACTGCCAGCCATGGTCATAGTGTACCGTACTGCCAGCCATGGTCATAGTGTACTGCACTGCCAGCCATGGTCATAGTGTACCGTACTACCAGCCATGGTCATAGTGTACCGTACTGCCAGCCATGGTCATAGTGTGTACCATACTGCCAGCCATGGTCATAGTGTACCGTACTGCCAGCCATAGTCATAGTGTACTGCACTGCCAGCCATGGTCATAGTGTACCGTACTACCAGCCATGGTCATAGTGTACCGTACTGCGAGCCATGATCATAGTGCACCATTCTGCCAGCCATGGTCATAGTGTTCCATTCTGCCAGGCATGGTCATAATGTACCATACTGCTAGCCATGGTCATAATGTACCATAATGCCAGCCATGGTCATAGTGTACCATACTGCAAGCCATGGTCAGAGTGTACCATACTGCCAGCCATGGTCATAGTGTACCATACTGCCAGGAATGATCATAGTGTACGATGCTGCCAGCCATGGTCATAGTGTACCGTACTGCCAGCCATGGTCATAGTGTACTGCACTGCCAGCCATGGTCATAGTGTACCGTACTACCAGCCATGGTCATTGTGTGTACCATACTGCCAGCCATGGTCATGGTGTGTACCATACTACCAGCCATGGTCGTAGTGTACCGTACTGCCAGCCATGGTCATAGTGTACTGCACTGCCAGCCATGGTCATAGTGTACCGTACTACCAGCCATGGTCATAGTGTACCGTACTGCCAGCCATGGTCATAGTGTGTACCATGCTGCCAGCCATGGTCGCAGTGTACCGCACTGCCAGCCATGGTCACAGTGTACCGTACTACCAACCATGGTCATCGTATACCGTACTGCCAGTGATGATCACAGTGTACCGTACTGCCAGCCATGGTTACAGTGTACCTTACTGCCAGCCATGGTCATAGTGTACCGTACTGCCAGCCATGGTCGTAGTGTATCATACTGCCAGCCATGGTCACAGTGTACCTTAATGCTAGCCATGGTCATAGTGTACCTCACTACCAGCCATGGTCATAGTGTACCGCACTGCCAGCCATGGTCATAGTGTAGCATTCTGCCACCCATGGTCATAGTGTACTGCACTGCCTGCCATGGTCATAGTGTACCATAATGCCAGCTATGGTCATAGTGTACCATACTGCCAGCCATGGTCATAGTGTACCGTACTCCCAGCCATGGTCGTAGTGTACCGTACTGTCAGCCATGGTCATAGTGTACCGTACTGCCAGCCATGGTCATAGTGTACCGTACTGCCAGCCATGGTCATAGTGTACCGTACTGCCTGCCATGGTCATAGTGTACCGCAGTGCCAGCCATGGTCATAGTGTACCGCAGTGCCAGCCATGGTCATAGTGTACCATATTGCCAGCCAGTAGTAAACTTTTCTTCTGAGCTCCTCAAAATGGTGGTGGTCCCCGAACACCTGACTTCTGGTCCCGCTTTTTAGCCCTGCCCCGCTCACGCCCACCCGCGCCCGCGCTTGCAAGCGCCAGTGCAGCGCACACACCGATGCCCGCGCCCTCCCGTGCCTTCCCGCGCCCTCGCCGACCCCCGCCGTCCCTACAGCACCTTCTGCTACGTCCCCAGGATCGCCACCACTCCTCGATTTTTTTCGAATTTTCATAATTATTTTAAAGCTTGCCCCTATGGGTACCTGTATGAAAAGACGTACCCACTCCACCTAAGACCCACTTTTACCCACTTTTCGAAGATATTTTTTGTAGTCACCACTTCCTAGGATCAAGACCTCCCTCTCCATCTCCCAACACCTCACTCTACAGACGGCGACTTGAACCTGCCTCTCATGGGTCAGTAGGTCTCCCTCTTGAAGAATACAAAGTGAAACAAGGGAGATGTGACGTCACGTGATAACCATCCATGACGTCATCACAAGTAAACACAGGCCAACAAGACAAATCTTGTGCCTTGTTGGGGAGATGTGACATGTTGTGGGGAGAGTGTGGTGTTGGGGGACGAGTGGGAGGATGTGACGAAATGTGGGTGAGATGGAGAAGGGGTATGAAGAGGATTGTATTAGAATTTTAATGAAATATGGGAATTTTACTGAAACTAAAAGCAATGTGTGTTTCTTGTATTGGCGAAAAATTGTAAGTGTTGAGGGTAATATCTGATGAAATAGTTAAAAACGGGAAAAATTGTGGGTTATGAGTGAATATTTTAATAGATTGAGTGTGTATAACTGGGCTTTAATTCTCTATGACAATGTGAGGTGTTGGTGGGGGAGGTGGAGAGAGAGAGAGAGCAGGTTAGTTCGTGGTGGGTGACATGAGATATTTATCTGAGGTAACTCAGATAAGACTCGGCAGGCAGTCCATGTCAGTGTAAGTCTATAAGTAACATAAAAGGTGAAATATATACAGTAAAGATTAAAAAGAGAGGCTTGTCAGCATTTGATGATAAAAGGTATCACTCGAATACTAAGCAATACTTGGCATATGGCCACCTTGATATACCAGCATGTAATCGTAGCAGAACAGGGTGATCCTACAATGTATTGTATTTTGATGGATTGGAGAAAATGTAATGTTTCTCTATGTTGTATATGAAAAAGTGGAAATATTTGTGGCATGTTGTATTACCCACATGGGGGGTCGTATTGCATCATTATACTTTGTTACTCTTAACATAGAAAATTGTACCTTTGTTGTTCGCTGTATATAACCTTTTGTATTAACGAATAGTTGTATTACCAGAATTTTATTGTATATGAAAAATGTAATGAAATGTATAATTAAATGAAAAAATGTGTATTAGTGTTATCCTGCATTAAAGTTAATGTTTGCTCGACAAGATTTGACTTGTTGGTCTGTGTTTACTGTGATGACGTCATGGATGGTTATCACGTGACGTCACATCTCGCTGGTTTCAACTTGTATTCTTCAAGGGGGAGACCTACTGACCCATGAGAGGCAGGTTCAAGTCAATATTTGTGGAGTGAGGTGTTGGGAGATGGAGGTCTTGATCCTAGGAAGTGGAGGGTAAATCTTGATTCAAGGAGATGAAGCAGGAATATTGGGTTTAGAGGGTGATGCTGATCTTGATCAGAGGAGGTGAAGCAGGGATTTTGGGGAGATGGAAGGTGTGAGAAGGAGAGGGAGGTCTTGATCAGAGGAAGTGGAGACTACAAAAAATCTTTTTAAAGTGGGTAAAAGTGGGTCTTAGGGGGAGTGGGGAGGTCTTCCCATAGGGGTACCCATAGGGGCACCCTTTACAAAATTTTGAATAGAAAAAATAATCGAAAAAAAAATAGAGCGGGGCCGATCCGGGGGACGCAGCGGAAGGCGCAGCTGAAGGTTCCACAGGGGCGGGGCGGGTCGGCGCGGGCGCAAGAGGGCGCGGGCGTGGGTGGTTGCGGTGCACAGGCGTGGGCGGGGGCGGGGTGCACGAGTGCACGGGTGGGTGACCGTGCGCAGGGCAGAGCCGGAAAGCGGGACCTGAAGTGGGGGGTGGGAGAGGACCACCGCCATTTTGAGGAGCTCAGAAGAAAAGTCTACTACACCAGCCATGGTCATAGTGTACTGTACTGCCAGCCATGGTCATGGAGTGTACTGTACTGCCAGCCATAGTCATGGAGTGTACTGTACTGCCAGCCATGGTCACAGAGTGTACTATACTGCCTGCCATGGTCAGAGTGTTCTGTACTTCCAGCCATGGTCAGAGTGTACTGTACTGCCAGCCATGGATATAGAGAGTACTGTACTGCCAGCCTTGATCATACAGTGTACTGTACTGCCAGCCTTGATCAAAGAGTACTATATTGCCAGTCTTTACCATAGAGTGTACTGTACTGCCAGCTTTGGTCATAGATTGTACTGTACTGTTAGCCTTGACCATAGAGTGCACTGTGCTGCCAGCCTTGGTCATAGAGTCTACTGTACTGCCAGCCTTGATCATAGAGTGCACTGTGCTGCCAGCCTTGGTCATAGAGTCTACTGTACTGCCAGCCTTGATCATAGAGTGCACTGTGCTGCCAGCCTTGGTCATAGAGTGTACTGTACTGTTAGCCTTGATCATACAGTGTACTGTACTGCCAGCTATGGATATAGAGAGTACTGTACTGCCAGCCATGGTTATAAAGTGTACTGTACTGCCAGCCTTGGTCATGGAGTGTACTGTACTGTCAGCCTTGGTCATAAGAGTGTACTATATTGCAAGTCTTGACCATAGAGTGTACCGTACTGCCAGCCTTGTCCACAGTGTACTATACTGCCAGCCATGGTCAGAGTGTGCTATACTGCCAGACTTGGCCATAGAGTACTATACTGCCAGACTTGGCCATAGAGTGCACTATATTGCCAGCGTAGGTCAGAGTGTATTATAATGCCAGCCATGGCCATAGAGTACTATACTGCCAGACTTGGCCATAGAGTGTACTATACTGCCAGCCTTGGCCGTAGAGTGTACTATACTGCCAGCCTTGGCCAAAGAGTGTACTGTACTGCCAGCCATGGTCATAGAGCGTACTATACTGCCAGCCATGGTTATAGAGTGTACTATACTGCCAGCCTTGGTCATAGAGTGTACTATACTGCCAGCCATGGTCATAGAGTGTGCTATACTGCCAGACTTGGCCGTAGAGTGCACTATATTGCCAGCCTAGGTCATAGAGTGTACTATAATGCCAGCCTTGGCCATAGAGTGTACTATACTGCCAGCCATGGCTATAGAGTGTACTATACTGCCAGACTTGGCCATAGAGTGTACTATACTGCCAGACTTGGCCATAGAGTGTACTATACTGCCAGCCTTGGCCAATGAGTGTACCGTACTGCCAGCCTTGGTCATAGAGTGTACTATACTGCCAGCCTTGACCGTAGAGTGTACTATACTGCCAGCCTTGGTCAAAGAGTGTACTGTACTGCCAGCCTTGATCATAGAGTGTATTATATTGCCAACCTTGGCCATAGAGTGTACCGTACTGCCAGCTATGGTCATAGAGTCTACTGTACTGCCAGCCTTGACCATAGAGTGCACTGTGCTGCCAGCCTTGGTCATAGAGTCTACTGTACTGCCAGCCTTGATCATAGAGTGCACTGTGCTGCCAGCCTTGGTCATAGAGTCTACTGTACTGCCAGCCTTGATCATAGAGTGCACTGTGCTGCCAGCCTTGGTCATAGAGTCTACTGTACTGCCAGCCTTGATCATAGAGTGCACTGTGCTGCCAGCATTGGTCATAGAGTATACTGTACTGCCAGCCTTGATCATAGAGTGCACTGTGCTGCCAGCATTGGTCATAGAGTATACTGTACTGCCAGCCTTGATCATAGAGTGCACTGTGCTGCCAGCATTGGTCATAGAGTATACTGTACTGCCAGCCTTGATCATAGAGTGCACTGTGCTGCCAGCATTGGTCATAGAGCATACTGTACTGCCAGCCTTGATCATACAGTGCACTGTGCTGCCAGCATTGGTCATAGAGTATACTGTACTGTCAGCCTTGATCATAGAGTGCACTGTGCTGCCAGCATTGGTCATAGAGTATACTGTACTGTCAGCCTTGGTCGAAGAGTGAAATTCACCACCAGATTTCAGTGACTGGTAAAATCTGTTAGTGCCTGGTAGCAGGACAAGACACGTAGTGTGAGACTAAGCAAAACCTGTTAAAATCTATTAATATCAGATTGAGTAAGGTGCTAACCCTCTTACTCTACTCAAGTGTGGATACTATAGTATAATATTGTATATAATGTGCTTCAGGGCACAGCTTAGATTTCAGTAGAGACGCGATCGGTTCAAATCCAAAGTCCGAATCATTGATACATTCATGTGTCTGAAATGAAATACAGATCTGTTAAATATTTCACTTCAGTACATCAGTTGCTGAAGTTAGAATTATATTTTACTCTGTGGAAGTTCTGTAAAATAAGACATTATAATTTTCTAATTACATATTATGCAATATATTATCAAATAAAATGAAAATAACTGAAGAATTTTTATCAGTTATGATTATAAAAGAACAATGTAATCTGTGTCACAGGTAAAGTGATTAATGTCTGTTGCTCCCTTTCTGTTTACCAGTTTTTGGACTGAAATTTATAGTCTAATTAATGAAAATTATCCAACTCAATTGATAACTGTGTTTAATTATTTACTTTGTAAATTTTCTGCAACTTTTTTTTCACACGAGCAAAAAAGATATCACGAAATATTCTTTAAATTTTCATTTCTTTTTAGTCTTTATTATTATATAAAGTTAAGATATTTTTTTTAATTTATCCTAATGGAATATTAAATATTTTTTTTTATTTTATTATCACACTGGCCGATTCCCACCAAGGCAGGGTGGCCCGAAAAAGAAAAACTTTCACCATCATTCACTCCATCACTGTCTTGCCAGAAGGGTGCTTTACACTACAGTTTTTAAACTGCAACATTAACACCCCTCCTTCAGAGTGCAGGCACTGTACTTCCCATCTCCAGGACTCAAGTCCGGCCTGCCGGTTTCCCTGAACCCCTTCATAAATGTTACTTTGCTCACACTCCAACAGCATGTCAAGTATTAAAAACCATTTGTCTCCATTCACTCCTATCAAACACGCTCACGCATACCTGCTGGAAGTCCAAGCCCCTCGCGCACAAAACCTCCTTTACCCCCTCTCTCCAACCTTTCCTAGGCCGACCCCTACCCCGCCTTCCTTCCACTACAGACTCATACACTCTTGAAGTCATTCTGTTTCGCTCCATTCTCTCTACATGTCCGAACCACCTCAACAACCCTTCCTCAGCCCTCTGGACAACAGTTTTGGTAATCCCGCACCTCCTCCTAACTTCCAAACTACGAATTCTCTGAAATTATTAACTAAATGCACGAAGCGTATCATAAATTAAATTTAATATTCAGTGTACGTTTGTGTGTGTGTGTGTGTGTGTGTGTGTGTGTGTGTGTGTGTGTGTGTGTGTGTGTGTGTGTGTGTGTGTGTGTGTGTGTGTGTGTGTGTGTGGGTGTGTGTGAGCGGATGTGTGTGTGTGGGTGTGTGTTTGTGTGTGTGTGTGTATTTGTGTGTGTGTGGGTGTTAGTGGTACACAAAGCACCTCTGCTCCCTCTCTCAGGACCCATGGAAAGATGTTATCCGGTCCTATCGCCTGTAAGGTGTCTAGCTCGCCAGCCTCTTCACTTCCTCCTCGGCTGTATGTATTGTGTCCAACACTTGATGGTGTACCCCACATCTCTGACTTTTTGGAGGCCCTTCTGTCTCCTCTGTGAACACTTCTTTAAATCTCCTGTTGAGCTCCTCACATGCTTTGCAGTGGTTTTTTGTGACGTCCCCTCCTTCTTTCCTCAACCTGATTACCTGGTCCTTGACTGTTGTTTTCCTCCTGATGTGGCTGTACAACAGTCTTGGTTCAGATTTGACTTTCGCTGCTATGTCAGTCTCATATTGCCTTTGGGCCTCCCGTCTTACCTGTGCATATTCATTTCTGGCTCTACCAATGGTATCCTTATTCTCCTGGGTCCTTTGCCTTCTGTACTTCTTCCATTCCCTAGCATACTTGGTTTTGGCCTCCCTGCACCTTTGGGTGAACCACGGGCTTATCCTGGCTTTTTCATTATTTCTGTTACCCTTGGGTGCAAACGTCTCCTCAGCTTCCTTGGATACTGTTGTCACATATTCCATCATCTCATTTACTGACATTCCTGCCAGTTCTCTGTCCCACTGAACCCCGTTGAGGAAGTTCTTCATGCTTGCGTAGTCTCCTTTCTTGTAATTTGTCTTCATTTGATCAGCTCTTCCTGCTTCCCCCTCCACTTATAACTCTACTATGTATTCGAAGTTTAAACCACATGATCGCTGGCCCCAAGGGGTCTTTCATATGTGATGTTCTCAATATCTACACTACTCAAGGTGAATACTAGGTCCCCTCTCGCTGGTTCATCCTCTCCTCTCTCTCTGGTAGTGTCCCTTACATGTTGGTACATAAGGTTTTCCAGTACCATCTCCATCATCTTAGCCCTCCATGTATCTTGGCCCCCATGTGGATCCAAGTTCTCCCAATCGATTTCCTTGTAATTGAATCCCCTGTCATACTTTGCCTTCCGGTGACCCCTTCTGGCAATTTGGGCTATGTATAAACCATCGCTCTATTACTTCCATACCTTTTTCCTTGGCCTCCTACTTTCTTGGGGGGTTATACATCACGAAATTCCCACCTTGGGACCTTCAACTGAGGATATACTAGTAATCTCTTGCTTCCCCTTTGTCTCTTTCTCCGCCATCAAAATTCCATGGGTTTTTTTGATCGCTGCCACTCCCCCAACCCCCGTTCCCTCTTTTTTCCCCTGGGATCTGAGGAAAGACAATGCGCCGCAACATCAGGGGAATCTTGATTTTTAGGACATGTACATAACCTTACGATTACGACAACTACTTCTAAAAACAAACCCCATCTCTTTGGGTAGGCCCACTTCCACGGGGAATCCCGCCTACCGGGACATGCCCTCTGCTACACGTCCCTTCCCACCTGACTTTTGTATATAAGCGTCGGCCCCTTCTTCTGCTTCGTCTCCACGATTTGGTTTCTCGCACCTATCCGGGGTAGGGTTTTACCACATTTTGTACATATTCTACTGTCTTCAATTATGCCTGGAATTGTATTGATAAAGCCAGGGAGGGCGAAACGTTTTACAATAAAGATACCCAGATTTCACATGTTTTTAAATTTCATCGATACCCCGGGGAAAGAGGCATCTGTTTCATCACTTAGCTTGGTTTCTATGGGGGGCTATATGTCCGGCGATGCCTCTTTGATTCTTGTCCACCCCCCCATTATTTGTTTTCCATCACTTTGGTGTACCATACTTTCAGTTTCCTTCCACACTGTGTTTTGGAGGGTCTGGAGGGAGGGGGGGGACCTGGCAGTATACTGCAGGATTCTACAGCATATGTGGGGTGGGGGCTGTGGGAGGGGATTGGGCCTTGTTGGGTTCTCGGTTCTGTGGGGGGGTTATGGGGGGTTGGTGTGTGCTTTCTTTTGGGCTCTGCACCACTCGGTTGTCCTCTCTGTTTCTTTTTGGCTCTCCCCCTACCCTTTCGTTTTTGGGTCTTCTCCCTCATGCGTCATTCGTTTTTGTTCTTTCCGCTAAAACCCCCTTTTGTATGCTCCCGAACCCTTCAACCGGGGGTTTTCTATTGGAGGACCCGTTCGGCTTGTTTCTGTCCAAAAATCATTGACGGTCATTTTTTCCCTTTCAAGTCCCCCCTTTATTTTCTAAAATTTACAATCTCAGATTCCTCTTCACCTAGTCTTATGATGTTCTCAATCCCCCTGCTTCTGCCTCCCCATCTTTAGTGTGTGTCCTTCCCTCACCTCCTGAAGCCCATGAAAAAAACATGACTTTGCCTTCTCCTCCTTCCATTGCCCTTCCCCTCTGACCTCGGGGTTTCCTTCTTAATGACCTTTTTTCCCCCTTATTTTTCCCCCTAGCACATGCCCTGTCCCCCTCACCCCCTGAACCCAGCTGCTCCCCCCTTCATTCCTTGGCCCTTTTTGGGGTGATAGGGGTATGGGACCTAAGGGGAATTTTTCTCCCTTTCCCTTTCCCCTTGGGCCCCCCGTTCAGTAGGGGGTACCAACTTCATTTTCGTGCCCTTTACGGGGCAAAACCCCCGTACACCGTGGTCTGTGTTGTGGTTTTGTGTGGTGTGTGTGTGTGTGTTGGTGTGGTTTGTGGGGGGTTTTGTGTGGTGTGTGTGTGCGTGTGAGTGGGTGTGTGTGATATACCATAACACACACACACCACACACACAAGGGGTGAAAGGAAAAATCACTGGTTCAGATGGGAGGGGATAGGGCGAATCTGAGGCACAAAAAGGCATCAAGAGCCCTGGGAAAAAACAAGGGAAAAACTGACCACATGCAGGCAGGAACCCGAGTCACATGGGTGAGGCAATGGGGGGAAGAAAAAGGAAAAACAGTGTTTATCCATGGCTTCAGGAGAGAGAGAAAGGACACACACGAAAGGCACGGAAGAAAGAAAAAGTTGGAAAATCAAACAAAAAAAATTGTGAAGAGATGGGGCAGATTTTTAAATTTTTAGAGAATAGGGGGGGACTCGAAGGGGGGAAACCGACCAATCAAGCTGATTTTCAGGGCGGAAACAGGGGAACAGGGTCCTCCAAAGAAACCACGATTTAAAAACCCGGAAGAGTACAAGAGGGTGTTTTAACAAGGGGCAAACAAAATCAAAACACAGCACTGAGGGAGGGAAAAAAAAGCGAAAGGGGGCTAGGAAAAGAGACAAGGGGGGAACCACAAGTCATCAGGCAGAACAAAAAAGCAAAGGGGAAAACACACACAACACTCTCAAAAAACCCTACAACCCCATCACACCACCCAACACACCTACAATCCTACCCCCAGCCTCCACCCAAAACACTATAGAATCCCACAGTAGCCCCAGGTCTCCCACCCTCACAGGCCCCCCAAAACCACAGTGTTGGAAAGGAAAAAATAAGGGATGGTACACAAACGCTGAGGGAAAAAAATAAGTGGGGGGGGTGCAAAAGAGTCAAAAACATCCCGGCTCATAGCTCTCCAGAAAACCAAACTTTTCAGATATAACAAGCCATTTCCAACGGGATACCCAAACCGAGGAAGACAGAGGGAAAAGGGGGGGGGAGGAGGGGGGGTTGCTGATCAAAATCGCTGGAAATTTTTTATGACTGGAGAGAGGGGACCGGGGAAGAAAGTGATTACATATGGAACACTTCCTCGGAGGCCCAAGGGGGAATACAGTGATGTATAACCCCCCAAGAACAGCAGGGGGCCAAGGGAAGGTACACGGAAACAATAAACGATGGTTGACACACTGGCTAAATGGCCAAAGAGTCGCATCAGGGCAAAACCCCGATCATGGGGACTTTAAACCCAAGGAATCGATTTGGGAAACTTGGACCCCATGGGGGGCCCAAAATACTGGAGGGCTAAGTGTGGAGGTGGACTGAAAACGCTGGCCAAAACAAGGGACACAAAAAGAAGAAGGGAGGATGAACCCGCAAGGGGACAAGTATTCACCTTGGTAGTGCTGATACGAGGACACACATTAAAGACCCCCTTTGGGGCCCTACCATGGGTTTTAAAACTTTGAATACAAGTAAAGGGTACAAGTGGGGGGAGAACAGGGAAACCAGGACGAATGAAGCCAAAATTTCAAGAAAAAGGGGGGTACAAGGGAAAGAGGGAAAACCTGAACGGGGTTCATGGGCAGAGAAAATGCAGGGGAACCAGTTAGAGATGATGGAATATGTACAACAAAATCAAGGAGCTAGGAGAGGTTTGTCCCAAGGTAACAATTAAAAAAAAAGCCAGGTGGCCATGGTTTACCCAAAGGTGCAGGGGGGCCCAAAAACCAAGTGGGGCTAGGGAATGGAAGAAATATAGAAGGCAAAGGACCCAGGAGAATAAGGAGAACAGTCGTAGAGCCAGAAACGAATATGCACAGATAAGAAGGGAGGCCCAAAGACAATATGAAAATGACATAGCAGCGAAAGCCAAATCTGACCCGAAACTGTTGTACAGCCACATCAGGAGGAAAACAACAGTCAAGGACCAGGTAATCAGGCTAAGGAAGGAAGGAGGAGAGACAACAAGAAATGACCGTGAAGTATGTGAAAAAACCAACAAGAGATTCAAAGAAGTGTTCACAGAGGAGACAGAAGGGACTCCAGAAAGACGAGAGGTGGGGCACACCACCAAGTGCTGGACACAGTGCACACAACCGAGGAAGAAGTGAAGAGGCTCTGAGTGAGCTAAAATACCTCAAAGGCAATGGGGCCAAAGATAACATCTCCCCATGGGTATTGAGAGAGGGAGCAGAGGCGCTATGTGTACCCCAAACAACAATATTCAATACATCTATCGAAACAGGGAGATTGCCTGAGGCATGGAAGACAGCAAATGTAGTCCCAATCTTAAAAAAAGGAGCCAGACATGAAGCATTAAACTACAGCCCAGTGTCACTGACATGTATAGTATGCAAAATCATGGAGAAGATTATCAGGAGAAGATGGTGGAACACCTAGAAAGGAATGATCTCATCAACAGCAGCCAACAGGGTTTTTCAGGATGGGAAATCCTGTGTCACAAACCTACTGGAGTTCTATGACATGGTGACAGCAGTAAGACAAGAGAGAGAGGGGGGGGTGGATTGCATTTTCTTGGACTGCAAGAAGGCGTTTGACAGTTCCACACAAGAGATTGGTGCAAAAACTGGGGGACCAAGCAGGGATAACAGGGGAAAGGGACTACAATCGATCAGGGAATACTTGTCAGGAAGACAGCAGCGAGTCATGGTACTGGCGAGGTGTCAGAGTGGGCACCTGTGACCTGCGGGGGCCCGCAGGGTCAGCCTACGACCAGTGCTGTTTTGGTATTTGTGAACGACATGACGGAAGGAATAGACTCTGAGGTGTCCCTGTTTGCAGATGACGTGAATTGATCAGAAGAATTCACTTTGAACGAAGACCAGGCAGAACTACAAAGGGATCTGGACAGGCTGCAGACCTGTCCAGCAATTGGCTCCTGGAGTTCAATCCACCAGTGCAAAGTCATGAAGATTGGGGAAGGGCAAAGAAGGCCGCAGACGGAGTACAGTCTAGGGGGTCAGAGACTACAAACCTCACTCAAGGAAAAAGATCTTGGGTGAGTATAACACCAGGCACATCTCCTGAAGCACACATCAACCAAATAACTGCTGCAGCATATGGGCGCCTAGCAAACCTCAGAACAGCATTCCGACATCTTAATAAGGAATCATTCAGGACCCTGTACACCGTGTATGTTAGGCCCATATTGGAGTATGCGGCACCAGTTTGGAACCCACACCTAGCCAAGCACGTGAAGAAACTAGAGAAAGTGCAAAGGTTTGCAACAAGACTAGTCCCAGAGCTAAGAGGTATGTCCTACGAGGAGAGGTTAAGGGAAATCAACCTGACGACACTGGAGGACAGGAGAGATAGGGGGGACATGATAATGACATACAAAATACTGAGAGGAATTGACAAGGTGGACAAAGACAGGATGTTCCAGAGATTGGACACAGTAACAAGGGGACACAGTTGGAAGCTGAAGACACAGATGAATCACAGGGATGTTAGGAAGTATTTCTTCAGCCACAGAGTAGTCAGTAAGTGGAATAGTTTGGGAAGCGATGTAGTGGAGGCAGGATCCATACATAGCTTTAAGCAGAGGTATGATAAAGCTCACGGCTCAGGGAGAGTGACCTAGTAGCGATCAGTGAAGAGGCGGGGCCAGGAGCTCGGACTCGACCCCCGCAACCTCAACTAGGTGAGTACAACTAGGTGAGTACACACACACACACACACACACACACATATATATATATATATATATATATATATATATATATATATATATATATTATATATATATATATATATATATATATATATATATATATATATATGGGTGATGACCAAGTGTGTGATGAGAGCCGCACCTGGAAACAAGATATAAATAACATTTTCAGCGGACCATCTCATATAGTAGAGTACCGTAATATCGTTCTTTTTATTACTTTTAAAGACATGTAATTTCAAAACTGATTCATCTGTTTAATTATACCTAACAGGATGTATTCCCTCTGGGGAGTATTTCTCTCAGTGCATATATGCAGAGCGTTTATTCCCTATTTTGGGGATTAAAGTATTCAGGTCTGGTGGTGAAGAACACCATAGCTCATGCTACAAGAGCAAGGTGGGTTACTTATTTCTCGTAGTACGGGGGACTGCGCAGTTCTTGTGTCACAAGGAGTTTGTAATCAACCAATAGTCGGCAGTGAGGTGCGGACTTTTGAGTCCACACAAGTACGTAAGTCAGCCATCAGTGAATGAAACATGTTGACATAACACCCCCTAGGGGTAATTTATAATCTTACAAAATATAATTCATTTCAGCCCATTGAGAAATGATCTTCGACAGCTTCTCAAGACCTCGTCTGCAGGGGCGGCTGTGCAGGCGATGAGCTGTCTTTCTAAGCTAAGTTTTCCCTATATTTAAACTATAAACTCAGCTTAGAAAGACAGCTCATCGCCTGCACAGCCGCCCCTGCAGACGAGGTCTTGAGAAGCTGTCAAAGATCATTTCTCAATGGGCTGAAATGAATTATATTTTGTAAGATTATAAATTACCCCTAGGGGGTGTTATGTCAGCATATTTCATTCACTGATGGCTGACTTATGTACTTGTGTGGACTCAAAAGTCCGCACCTCACTGCCGACTATAGGTTGATTACAAACTCCTTGCGACACAAGAACTGCGCAGTCCCCGTACTACAAGAAATCTATAACCCACCTTGCTCTTGTAGCGTGAGCTATGGTGTTCTTCACACCTTCGACAGGTATCGATGACTTGATAGAAGCTGAAGTGTCCTCGGAAGTTCACATCTTCCATAGTCTAGGAATACGCACACTGGTACACTATGTTCCACAAGATTTGTCTTTATTGTTCTCAATCTTATCACTAAAGAAGCTGATCACACTTCTCTGTAAGTGTTTATTGTGTTTTGTGAGACACTTTGTTCACACTAACGCACGGATCAGTGTTCTTTGTTGGTTATCCTGGCGTCAGTGTGACTCTCAGTAGAGTCAAAAGTAATCTGAAGACGTCAGTGTCCTACGCCGTCACTGCCCCTAGTACACAAAGAAAACGCTGACCTAGTACTTTTTGCTTCCTTGCCACTTCCTCCATGAAGCAAAGCAGAATGCTTGAATCTTGCTGTCTTAAGCATAGACAACAATGTCCACTATCTTTACCATGGTAATAAAGTGGGCGCAGGATTTTCCTTAATTGTCCTGCTAAGGTAAGAGATGGACTGTCTTTTATTAAAATACACTCTGCAACGCAGGACTGCAAGGAGCGTGACCACACGTTGCATACTGGTACTGCATCTGGGATCAATTACTTGCTGTAGCAGTAAACAAGATGCTTGCCCCTTCTGAGAGGGCTGGGCCCCTCAGGGCTGAAAGGGGCTGATAAGGGCTGAAGGGGGATGATACCCCCTCCTGGAGAAAATTTCTCCACAGATCCTGCTTCCACTACCTCTCTTCCCATGTGTGTGTGTGTGTGTACTCACCTAGTTGTACTCACCTAGTTGAGGTTGCAGGTGTCGAGTCCAAGCTCCTGGCCCCGCCTCTTCACTGGTCGTTACTAGGTCACTCTCCCTGAACCTTGAGCTTTATCATACCTCTGCTTAAAGCTATGTATGGATCCTGCTTCCACTACCTCTCTTCCCATGTGTGTGTGTGTGTACTCACCTATTTGTACTCACCTATTTGTGGTTGCAGGGGTCGAGTCTTAGCTCCTGGCCCCGCCTCTTCACCGGTTGCTACTGGGCCCTCTCTCTCCCCGCTCCATGAGCTTTATCAAACCTCGTCTTAAAACTGTGTATGGTTCCTGCCTCCACTACGTCATTTTCTAGGCTATTCCACTGCCTTACAACTCTATGACTAAAGAAATACTTCCTAATATCTCTCTGACTCATTTGTGTCTTCAACTTCCAATTGTGGCCTCTTGTTTCTGTGTCCCCTCCCTGGAACATCCTGTCTTTGTCCCCCTTGTCTATTCCACGCAGTATTTTATATGTCGTTATCATGTCTCCCCTGACCCTCCTGTCCTCCAGTGTCGTCAGGCCGATTTCCCTTAATCTTTCTTCATAGGACATTCCCCTTAGCTCTGGAACTAACCTTGTCGCAAACCTTTGTACTTTCTCTAGTTTCTTGACGTGCTTTATCAAGTGCGGGTTCCAAACAGGTGCTGCATACTCCAGTATGGGCCTGACATACACGGTGTACAGTGTCTTGAACGATTCCTTACTAAGGTATCGGAATGCTGTTCTCAGGTTTGCCAGGCGCCCATATGCTGCAGCAGTTATCTGATTGATGTGTACTTCCGGAGACATGCTCGGTGTTATACTCACCCGAAGATCTTTCTCCTTGAGTGAGGTTTGCAGTCTTTGGCCTCCTAGCCTATACTCTGTCTGTGGTCTTCTGTGCCCTTCCCCTATCTTCATGACTTTGCATATGGCAGGATTAAATTCGAGAAGCCATTTGCTGGACCAGGTGTCCAGTCTGTCCAGGTCTCTTTGAAGTCCTGCCTGGTCCTCATCAGATTTAATTCTCCTCATTAACTTCACATCATCTGCAAACAGGGACACTTCTGAGTCTAACCCTTCCATCATGTCGTTCGCATATACCAAAAATAGCACTGGTCCTAGGACCGACCCCTGTGGGACCCCGCTCGTCACAGGTGCCCACTGTGATACATCATTACGTACCATGACCCTTTGTTGCCTCCCTGTCAGGTATTCTCTGATCCATTGCAGTGCCCTTCCTGTTATATGCGCCTGATGCTCTAGCTTCTGCACTAATCTCTTGTGAGGAACTGTGTCAAAGGCCTTCTTGCAGTCCAAGAAGATGCAATCAACCCACCCCTCTCTCTCGTGTCTTACTTCTGTTATTTTATTATAAAACTCCAGAAGGTTTGTGACACAGGATTTGCCTTCCGTAAATCCGTGCTGGTTGGCATTTATACTCTTGTTCCGTTCCAGGTGCTCCACCACTCTCCTCCTGATAATCTTCTCCATAATTTTGCATACTATACACGTCAATGACACAGGTCTATAGTTTAGTGCCTCTTTTCTGTCTCCTTTTTTAAAAATGGGAACTACATTTGCCGTCTTCCATACCTCAGGTAGTTGCCCAGTTTCCAGGGACGTGTTGAAGATTGTGGTAAGTGGCACGCACAACATATCTTCTCCCTCTCTAAGGACCCACGGGGAGATGTTGTCCGGTCCCATTACCTTTGAGGTATCGATGTCCCTTAGCAGTTTCTTCACCTCCTCCTCATCTGTATGTATGTCGTCCAACACTTGTTGGTGTATTCCTTGCTGGTGTCCCCATCTGGTCTGTCCCCCCAGAGTCCTTCCTGTCTCTACTGTAAATACTTCCTTAAATCTCGTGTTGAGCTCCTCACATACCTCTGATCGTTTCTTGTGAGTTCTCCACCTTCTTTCCTCAGCCTTATCACCTGGTCCTTGACTGTTGTCTTCCTCCTAATGTGGCTATACAGCAGTTTCGGGTCAGATTTGACTTTCGATGCTGTGTCGTTTTCATACTGTCGCTGGGCCTCCCTCCTTATCTGTGCATACTCGTTTTCTGGCTCTTCTACTAATCTCTTGTTTTCCTGGGTCCTATGCCTCCTGTACCTTTTCCATTCTCTGTTGCACTTAGTTTTTGCCTCCCTACACCTTCGGGTAAACCAATGACTCGTTTTGGTCTTCCTATTATTTCTGTTTCCCTTGGGAACAAAACTTTCCTCTGCCTCCTTGCACTTTGTTGCCACATATTCCATCATCTCGTTTACTGATTTTCCTACCATTTCTCTGTCCCACTGAGACCTCCTGCAGGAATTTCTCATACCTGTGTAGTCCTCCCTTTTATAGTTTGGCCTGTCCCCTTCAGTTCCTGTTACCTTCTCCACTTGTAACTCTACTATAATAATCAAAACTCAGAACCACGTGATCGCTAGCTCCAAGGGGCCTCTCGTAAGTGATGTCCTCAATGTCTGAACTGCTCAGGTGAACACAAGATCCAGTCTTGCTGGCTCATCCTCCCCTCTCTCTCTGGTTGTGCCCCTGACATGTTGATGCATGAGGTTTTCAAGTACCACATCCATCATCTTGGCTCTCCATGTTTCGGGACCCCCATGTGGCTCCAGGTTTTCCCAGTCGATCTCCCTGTGGTTGAAATCGCCCATTACCAGTAACTTTGCTCTGCTCGAGTGAGCTCTTCTTGCCACCTCAGCCAGTGTGTCCACCATCACCCTGTTG